>JAVDOI010000002.1:1927359-1939859 GCA_032191485.1 Leptoclinus maculatus
AGATTGAAGATTTGGGCCCAGGCAATGAACACTGATGTTCCGTCCTCTTTGTTTTTTTTGTTTTTTTAATGCCTCGCGGCTTCCCCAGGTAACCTTGTGTTCAACGTCACAAACAGGCGGCAACCTCCGCTTCTGACGCGTTAAAGCCAATGCGTGTCTTAAACTTGCATTATCTCTACTGGCCACCAGGGGGCGACTCCTCTGGTTCTATAGAAGTCTATGAGAAAATGACTCTACTTCTCTCTTGATTTATTACCTCAGTAAACATTGTAAACATGAGTTTATGGTCTCAATCTGTAGTTCCAAGTCTTCTTCAATGCAGCATGATGTTCATTTAGTAAATGATGGTCCATTTAGAGTCAAATAGACCTTAAAGCAGGGTATGCTTTAGGGCGGGGCTACCTTGTGATTGACAGGTCGCTACCAGAGTCGTATACGACGTCTCTACATCACTCCTCCGCAGTCCAAATATGGTCACATTCGACCATATAGAGACAGTTTGTTTGGTAAACCTCCGCCAAATGTTGACAAAAGCAGCCACATTTTTTTATCTACCAGCCCAACGCTATTCTTCCCAGTACAACAAAATCAAAACCAGCCCAATCTGGCACCTCCGCCTACGCTTCCAGTCCACCATGCCATCTTGCCGTGGATCGCTCCTTGCTGCCATCTGCTGGACCGGTGGCCGGTGGCAATGGCTACTAACAGCCCTGATTTTCCAGTGAAGCACACAGACTGACACAGACACACAAGGCTGAATCTGTTTCCCTCTCTGCAGGTGGGATCGGGCGCTGGTGTTGGTTTCAATGTGAACATAGCGTGGACCGGAGGAGTAGAGCCGCCTATGGGGGATGTGGAGTACCTCACTGCCTTCAGGTACACATTAATACGACGTTTGGTGCATTGGTTAAAATTCGTGCAAATGCCGTAAGGTTAAGCAACATGCTGTAAAATGTGTGTGTGTGTGTGTGTGTGTGTGTGTGTAGAAGCGTAGTGATGCCCATCGCAGAGCAGTTCAGTCCAGACGTGGTCCTGGTGTCCGCGGGCTTCGACGCCGTGGAGGGTCATCAGTCTCCTCTGGGAGGATACAACGTCTCCGCCAAGTGTGAGTGCTACACCGGTCACCGCGGTGACCCCTAACCGAGACAATTCTTTGAACGCCGACATCTCTGCGGTGTGACTACCAAATACTTTTTATTCAGTGTTTCTTGACTGTGACCGGTGTGTGTTTGTGTGTGTGTGTGTCGGCAGGTTTCGGTCAGCTAACGCAGCTGCTGATGGGTCTGGCGGGCGGGCGCGTCATTATGGCGCTGGAGGGCGGTCATGACCTCACGGCCATCTGTGATGCATCAGAGGCCTGTGTCGCCGCGCTTCTGGGAGACCCGGTGAGAGAGACAGATAATTATTCATGGCTGATTGTCCAATATTTCTGTGAATAATATGGAATTGTGGCCGCCAGTAAGACAAGGACTCGGTCTTCAGTAAACTAGTCTAAGTACAAACAGCCAGCGTTACTTCTCAGTACAACGTTAGTGTCCATTTGAATGTTAAAGGAACAGTTCAACATGTTGGGAAATGTGCTTATTTGCTTTTTTTTTTTTTTTCCAGACTCAGGACTTGGTTAGCGTAGCTTAGCATAAAGACTGGAAAAGGGTAAACGGTTAGCCTGGTTCTGTTCAAAGTTGAAAAATACGCCTACCAACACCTCTAAAGCTCACTGGTAAACACACTGTTTATTACTCCCGCCCACACACCCGGCCGAGCCAATCATGAGCCGAGCACCAAGGAATACACCAGCAACCATGATATCTATAAATACATTCATGATCAAATTGACTTACGTTCTATTACACAGACTTTGGACAGAGCCAGGCAAGCTTCTTTCCCCGCCTGCTTCTGATCATTATGCTAAGCTAGGCTAATCACGCCATTCATAACACACAAGTTTCCTGTTCATCTTCTCACCTGACTCTGGGAAGGACAGTGAATCAGCGATTTCCCCCAAAATGAAAGCATGAAATACACAGGCTGATCTTCCTGTTAACACACGTTCTCTGTCTCTCTCAGTGTGACTCGGTGTTTCAGTGGCCTCAGGAGAAGCCATGTCCAAAAGCTTGGGCCTCACTGGAGAGAGTAATAGAGATCCAGAGTAAGAAACACACAAACACCAGATATACACAATGATGTGACGCTACAGCACGCCCTCATCCCTCTGTCTCTCCATCCCTCCCACAGATAAACACTGGTCGTGTCTCCAGAGTTTGTCTCAGACGAGTGGCCACTCGCTATCGGACGACCCCCCCCTGGGGGCTCAGGGCCAATCGGAGAAGGACGACGCAGAGACGGTCAGTGCCATGGCCTCGCTCAGTGTTGATGTGGAGCAGCCGCGCTCGGAGCCCGACAACGCAGAAACCAGCAGGTCAGCGGTGCGCTGAGAAGCAGCCGTACGGCCGTTTATTGCTAGTATGCTAGTAGCCGGCACAAAGACATGGCCTGAGGCTTCTCACTGTTTATTCACCAAAATATGTGTTTTAATTAGGATTAACATATTATATGATATTGAAGGGTATTTTTGCAAGAACAATATTTACACACGTGTATATATATCTATGTGTGTATATAGTTGTATATATATGTGTCCACATATACATCTATGTTTTGACGAATACTGTTTCATTTCCCCCTCAGGTCCACAGAGGAGCCGATGGAAGAAGAGCCTGTGTTGTAGGAAGAGCTTAAAGGAGAATCACACACAAACACCTACAAATTCACCTCCTTCTGGCACCTCCTCTTCCTCCTCTTCTTCCTCCGCTGAGTGTGCACAGGTGCACACACAAACACACACACACACAGCAGAATTGTGCCGTTGTGGAGGACTCCCGATTTTTCCCCCGAGGAGAACGTTGCGGACGCAGAAGAAGACGGGGACTGACGAAGACGCGTCTCTTTTCTTCATCGGCCCAGAGGAGGAGCAAAACGACTTGTTGGCATCTCCATGGAAACCAGAGGAGGAGAGGGTCAGCGAGGGGACACACGTCTTGTAACCTGCATACTTTGTCACCTGTACACAGCACCACTGAATTCTTTCCCTTCCATCCGACTTCCTGTTTGTCCTCTTGTGTCCACAGCGGGACCACGACTGTGGGGTTTGACATGTCAGACGCCAAGTGGACGACTTGTCCTCTTGTCCGTCTGTCAGAGAAACAGGCCGAGCGAACGTGGCGGAGGAGGAGTAAACTGTTTTTAAAGTGAACAGAGGAGGAACTAGGTGCCTTTCAAAAAAAGAGAAAAAAAACCTAAAAAAAAAACAACAACAAAAGAACAAAAAAAAACCATCCAATCAGAAACCACAAAACACCACCGCAGCACCTCAGCAAACCAACCAGCCAATCAGGACTGAAGAAACACTGATGCACACGCTCATACTGCTGTCGTCTCAGTCACTTCACTTCTTGTTTCTTCATCTGGATGCCTTAATTTGTTCTTATCTCACTATTCAGCAACCTTGAGAGAGAGAATCACGAGAGTTCCTATAAATAAATATATATATATATATATATATATATATATTTATAGGGTTATTGAAACTGCTAAGAATTGTATTTTCTTTCAAATCTGACAATATTCGTGCCAGGTACTCCCAACAGACTTTAATTTAGTTTGGGAAGAAAATCCTCTAAAGCCATCAACACACACTGGAAGTCCCCAGCGAAAGTCTCCGTTGAATATTTCCGTCATTCCCGTTAACGATGACGTTCACTCAGACTTTTCTGGGATCTGGTGTCAGTGCCTCAGGATCCGGCCCGTTTGAACCGTCTTCATTGGTTGAGACATGTGACGCGTCTCTCTCTCTGTCTCTCTCTCTCTCTCTCTCTCTCTCTCTCTCTCTCTTTCACTCGTTCCGATTGGGAGTCATGTCAGCTGAGCCCCGCCCCCTTCTTCTCGAAAAGGGGATTGTGGCACGTTTTCAAAACACCACGACGACCACCACGTCCCTCCCTCGTTTGTTGTTGTTAAATTGTAATATTCCCTCTTTGGTGTAAATACTTTCTCCTGTCCTGTTGCCCATGGTTACGTCACAGCAGACTCAGTGTGGTCACTTTTCTATTTCTGTACATACATATATGTATAAAAAACACAAAGTACTTTCTCCTTTTGTATACAAAAAAGAAAAAAAGAATATTATACACACACACACACACACACACACACACACACACACGTATGTATATATTATGTTTTATCCAATCAGATTGGATTCATGGATATATTCTATTTGGAGATTTGATGTTTTAAAGGTTTGGTTGTTGACAGGAAGTAAGCACATGGTCTGATGTCCCCAGACCGCCAGCTGTATGTTTGTTTGTTTGTTTACAGATGTTGAGGATGGCTGGATACTGTTGTTGTCGTGGTTGGGGGTGAACAGCGGAGCTCCAGTTCGTCTGGCAGGACCAAGCATGCAGTGCTGCACTCCACCGGCCAACGGCAGCAGCAGCTACAGAAAGGGGGGGGATATTAAGGTCAAAGGTCGTGTTGGGGAATAGGTTGGTCCAGTGATGATGAGCTACGCCGCAATACGTTGTACTCGGCTAGAATTTGGACTTGAATGAGCTTTTCGTTGCACTTTTCCGTTCCGCGTTTATGTCGCCGGACAGAATCACCGTTTCAACAGTTTTTACTTGTGAAACACGCCGGGGCAACGTTGTAGTTGCCAAGTCTTTTGCGAGCACGAGGTTCTAACTTTTTTGGGGGGGGGGGGGGGGGGGGGGGGGGGTTGTCACAGATCCTTAAAACGTCTTAAATTGGATTTTCTGAATTTAAGTTAACAAAACTTTTTGTTTTTTAAATGCATCTTTTGTTACGGCAGGTCTTACATTTGTTTGTTGATGCTGATTCTACCAGGGATAGTAACTGTAAAGTCACCCTGGCTACAGATCGTACCCGGTGGCAGACAGAATTGCATCGTGAAAGCGCCAATCTAAACCACGTGAATGGAGAAGACCTTTCTTGGTCAGGGTCAGTGGGGTCTTTTTCCCGCCATTGAAGTGGCTAAGACCATCCTGTAAATTGATATTTTCAATATTCTCGCTGTAACAAATTTTAGGATTTTCTTTTTACCTAACCCAACTTCTTTAGCTTCACGATTACGCTGCACCAAACCAATTACAAAAATATATTTATTTAGTTTTAAAGATTACAGTTTTAGTTGGCAAATCAACTCCGCAGTATCCTTCAATCGAAGATGTCGTGTTCTGTACGTTCTGCCAAAAGATGCCACAATTCTCCCAAGAACCACCGCAGTTAAACGCGGAAGACCGTTCGTTTGCCACTTCTTTAGTCCGAACTCACGAAAGCTTTAAGCTAACCGTCCTCCGCTCGCTGGAGAAACCCAACGGACGCAGAGCCTCAGAACTGGACCATTCTATCCCCCACATCCATAAATACTCAACTCTGCCGGACACAACCTCACTAAACTCCATTTCCCATGACCCTCTGCTGTGTGGCGAGCGTCGTAGCCGACGCCGCTAACCTCTGGGTCCCCTCTGTTCAAAGCAATATAACACTAATAGGACAGCAGTGACCGGGAGGACTCCAACTCTCTGGCTTTTGATGGGGTCGAGCGCCAGCATGGATTGATCAACGGGTTGATTGGTTTATTGAGCCGTGTTTCCTGGCGGTTCAGTGTCGTCTTTTCTTTTTTGTGCTCGTGTAAACACTATGGCCATTTCGTCCGTCACAACAGTAGTCGGTAATAGCAGGGCCTCAGGTTGGAGGGGGGGGGGGGGGGGGGAGTTGGTAATGCAAGACAAAAATTAGCCATCAAACACGGCAGTGCGGTGTTGACGCCTGAGCTCAGCTGGAGTTCATGTGGAACAAGAAAGCGGCAACTACCACAGAGCAATTTACACTTTATACTTTAATTCATACGCCACTTAAAAATGTCTTAGTAACAACACTACAATGTTTTAAACTACCACCAACAACGAATAGTATTTTGCCAGCATCTAGTGGCCATTAGAGGAACTGCAGCGTAAGATATATTGTTTTCAACATTGAGAGGTAATTCTGGTTTATCACAACTTGGGCCTTATTTTTTTTGTAGATTTAAGCCGTCCATAGATAATAAGAACAATCTACTAATCAGGTTCATCTGGAAACTCCAGCACTTCAATAAATATAAGTTTGACGGAGAAAGAAACACGAGCAGGCACAGACGCATAGAAACCTGTACAGTGAGGGAGTACCGCCGACTGTCTTACCGTCAATGTGAAGCGCTTTACCCAAAGAGTCAATGTGTGTATGAGTTGCAAGCAGTTCAACCAAAGAGCGGTCTTAGAGCGGTTGTAGAGGTCTTAAACAACTATTTCACAATAAAAAGAGAGAAAATGTAGATTTTTTTAAATCTTGTTTTGCTGATTTTTGTTTTTCTCTAATTTTCTTTCCTCGCCAATACTCAGATTTATCTGATGATTATGTCATATTGTCCTTCTGCAGAGGTTTAATGGGATATTTTCACACTGCGGCTGAACGGTCAACTAGCATTTCCTGTTGCCTATTCTCTAGAAATATGTTTAAAATCCGGATGGGAACTGTTGACCTCGGGCTTTTTTTAACCGGCCTGTGTGTAAATACAGCTATAAACACATTTAACTGTAGACACTACTAACTAATTCACCTCAGCCTTCTGTGGTAGTGATGTTGCTGCGTTAGGACTCAGCTCACTTCAGTGAGTTCAACTGACCAAACGATAAGAGCCAGAGTGTAACACTCAGAGGTCGTGGTGGTTGCCGCTCTATGACCAGTGCTGACGGGTCTGATGGTTTGTGTCTAAGGCCACGATGTCTTGCTGTTTCGGCGTCTCCTCCCCAGTCCAGAGGCCGCACAGCTTTACTGTCACTACCGCCCCCCCCCCCCACACACACACACACACTCTCACACACACACACACACTCACAGGTGAATCGCACACTTTCACGCACACGGACTATTTTGCTACACAAGTTAAATACTGTATATTTCTTGATATGTTTGATACTGTGGTGTAAATGTAGTGTCCTGCTATGATGCGGTGTGTGTGTGTGTGTGTGTGTGTGTGTGTGTGTGTGTGTGTGTGTGGGTGGGGGGGGGTATTTTTTGGACTCGGGTGGGGACAGAGGAGGTTCGGTATCAGTGTGACTATCGCCTTCTCCCTCCCTCTCTCTTTTACCTCCCTCTCTTTTTGAAGGGGAGACGTTCTCTCCGTTACCTTTTTCTCTCGTCCGGCTCGTGACGGAAAAATTGGAGAAAAAAACAACAACAAACCCCCCCCCCCCCCCACCACACCACACCACGCCGTTTGGTTGGAACCGATCACAAGCACATTCCTGACTCTTCTCTGTCCCGTGCTGTCGTTTTATCCGGATTCTTTCCTGTCGCGACGATACAACACGTGTCTAGTTCTCGCCGACTCACATGTACATAAAGCGCATATATGTGTACACATGTGCAATACACGCTATTCGAGCAATCTATTACTGTGACTATTATTGATGATGATACTTGTCCCTTCTCTCCAAAGTTTCAGCCCGTTTCTTTTTCCACCTCCTCGTCCCCAATTGTGTTGCAGGAGCTTAAAAAGGGAAGAACTCTTGTGATTCTTCACGCTCAGTTTCATTTCGGGGGTTCGCGGACATTTTAATGGAGCCCTTTTTTTTTTTATTACTCTCACTGTAATGTTGTGACGTTGATCCTGATTCTCTGTTTCTTTGTGTTTTTTTTAAGTGGGCCTGTTGTTAAACTTGTCTGGAAACTCAATAAAGCAATTCACTGACTGTCTGTTGCAGGTCCCCGTTCTGGTAGAAAGGGTATGCTAAGCTAAGCTAACCTCCATCCATAATCCTCTCATCTAACTCACAGGAAAAAAGAAAAACATTTCCCAAAATGTCGAGCTATTTCCTCTTAGCTTGAAGTCGAGTCGTACAATGCTGAGGCGACATTTGGGATTTGCTTCATCAGTTGTCAGAAACGTCTAATTACACATATATACACACAGTATACGTCAACTGCACGTTTTAAATTGACACGAACAAAATTACACTCAAACGTTGTGAGAAGCTCGTCTTTTAAAAGTGAAGTCTGAAATAAGAATTGTAAAATGTATGTGCACTCAAAAGCCGGACTGTAGTCAGCATTTAAGAAACCCTGCAGTCATGGATCCATTTGTTCAGTTTACAGTCGACATTTTCTGTGCATTTTATTTCCCAACATAAAGTCTCAGTGATGTTTCTCCACTTCTAAAGTTTCGTTGGAAAATACAGATTACCATCTTAGTCGATTAATTCATTAGTCAATCGATTTGACTGACTTGGCAACTATTGTATGTATTGTTAATAACCAATTATTGAAGTTCTTAAGCCCCCAAAGCATGATAGTATGTCATAACAGTGTAATAAAAAGTCACAGTATAGTATGTCAAAAAGTCATCGTATAGTATGTTGAAGAAACCAAAAAGCAAGTCATTGTAAATATGTTCAAAAAAAGTCATGATAGCCTAAGTGTAGTATGCCAAACAAGTAAACAAAACATCATAGTATAGTATGTTAAAACATTGTTAAAATTATATAGTAGTATGTAAAAAGAAAAGTTATAAAAGCATGCTAAAGTATTGTTTTGAAAAAAATTATGAATAAGATAAAAAATTAGTCCATAATTCAAAAAAATCATGCTGTAAAATTTCATGAAAAAAATAGTATATTATCTTGTATAAGGTCTTAGGAAAGTCATAGTACAGTATGACATAACGGTCATAGTATAATATTTAAAATAAGCTATACTATAGTTATTTTTTTTTAAAGTGTGATTGATAAAGTCATAGAACATGTCGTAGTATATTATGTATAAATAAACTCTCAAAGTATAATATACCAAAAAAAGTCATAGTATAGTATGTCGAAAAAAAGTAAAAAACGTCATACTATATGGTATGTTGAAAGATTACTGAGTATAATATGTCGAAAAAGTCATAATACGGTCAAAGTATAGTATTTCGAAAAACATCATGGTAAAGTATTTTTTTGACATTTTAGTATGTCAAAAAAAGTCCTAAAAGAATCATAGTATGGTATGTTGAAAAAAGTCATAGTATAGTACCTTGAGGACAATTTGTAAAAAAGTTACAGTATAGAATGTCATAGAATAGAATGTCAAAAAAGTCATGAAAATGTCTTAGTATAGTCTGTCAATAAGAGTCTTAGTAGTAAAATATAAATTGGGTAATCTTCCAATCAGAGCAGTGAAACGTGCCACGCAAACAAAACATAATTAATAGAAAGACTTATTATTTTTATTACTAATTGTCTTAACTATTATCCACCAAATAATTCAGTTCAAAACAGTTTTACGGTCTTAAATCCATCAACTGACTGATTCCCAATCTCAGGTGCAGGTGAGATTTGGGCTGTAGTTACCATACAGTACACAAGATGCAATATATTAGCATTTGAATATGAATTTGCAAACAGACAGCTTAACAATGTTAAAAGGATCATTTGTGGAGTAACTTGCAACAGTTTAAACTTTTGTTGTGACTTGTTGCATGTATGATTTTAAATATCTGCAAAGCAATAGACAAAATGTGTTTTTTTTGTAATATAGTGTTATTTCATTCCTGCTAATGGGTCATAATGTGTGGAGTTTACTGAAAACATGGTGAACGCTGGACATGGGACATTATCTGCCCTTGAGAATAGAATAGAATGCTGGATGGAACTGGGTCACAGCCGGGTTCCACAATGATGCAGTAGAACATGTTCCCTGACTCGAATAAATCAGAATGTTGAGGTGTCGTCTTGTGTAGAACGCCAGGTGTCTGTGCAAATGAACCTCAGTATCTCCAACAACTCCACAGAGGACAGCTGGACGGCTCTGAGGCTCTGAGGTAGGCGTTCATTGGCTGATAAAGTTCCACGCTTTTCAGATGTCGACAACACGTTACATATTTAACTCTGTTCCAACAGCATTTCACTGAAATGATGAAACAACAGTAATACTGTGTGTAACCAACCGAGTAGGTACTGGTGACTTTGAGACCAGGTGTCTAGGTTCAGTCTGTAACTGAGTGCATTTACTTCAAGTATTGTACTTTAGTACTAGCATACTTTCTCCACCACTGGTAGGTTAACACCAGGCTAAATCTGGTGGGAAAAAGTTGAATTCTTTAAGACATCCAGGTACCTAGATGTCCACAAGTCTACCAAACACAGCTGTAACCTGTCTAGACACCTTCAAGTCACCAAGTTAGTGAGACGTCTGAAACAAGCTGCACTCTTCTACCTATTTCAGTCGGGTGTTACCCTTTCACGTTAGCTGCTACCACTTTTCGTTATTTGGCTCAGGATGTTTGGTGCCACCAAAATGATTTTGGGATTATCAAAAATCCCTCCTTGAATATCAAACTGTTCACATTGCTTATTGACTTAGAGTAGAATAAAACAGCTTAGAAAGGGACATGTAGACACATCTTTATTTTTAAAATATGACATTTTGAATTAAATGTATTATAGTCGTCATTATATACATTAGGTACATATGAAATTTAACTTGTGCATTTAACCCATCCCTAGCACATTGGGAGCGGTTAGGGGTTTAGTGTCTTGCTCAGCCGAGGATGACCCTCTCTACCCAATGAGCCACGGTATTTATAATCATACAGTTGTAAATTAGATAACTATATTTAACATTTTAGTATGGTATGTCAAAAGAAAGTAATAGCGTAGTACGTTGAAAAAATGGTGTAAAAATGTCTTAAATGTCGTAAACAAGTCAGCATAGTATGACGAAAAAATTCACAATATATATAACTTGTCATAGGGTAGTACCTTGAAGAACATTTGTAAAAAAGTCACAGTATATAGTCTGTCGAAAAAAGTCATAAAAAAAGTATTTCGAAAATATAAAAAAGTCAAAGTATAGCATGTCGAGGTCTGCAGTGATGTTTCCTGACTCTGGAGGTGTCTAGTATAGTGTCTAGTATAGTGTCTAGTGTAGTGTCTAGTGTAGTGTCTAGTGTAGTGTCTAGTGTAGTATAGTGTATAGTGTCTAGTGTAGTATAGTGTATAGTGTATAGTGTAGTATAGTGTATAGTGTCTAGTGTAGTGTATAGTGTCTAGTGTAGTGTATAGTGTATAGTGTATAGTGTAGTGTATAGTGTATAGTGTATAGTGTAGTATAGTGTATAGTGTCTAGTGTAGTGTATAGTGTCTAGTGTAGTGTATAGTGTATAGTGTCTAGTGTAGTGTATAGTGTATAGTGTATAGTGTAGTATAGTGTATAGTGTCTAGTGTAGTGTATAGTGTCTAGTGTAGTATAGTGTATAGTGTATAGTGTAGTATAGTGTATAGTGTCTAGTGTAGTGTATAGTGTCTAGTGTAGTATAGTGTATAGTGTATAGTGTAGTATAGTGTATAGTGTCTAGTGTAGTATAGTGTCTAGTGTCTAGTGTAGTATAGTGTCTAGTGTCTAGTGTAGTATAGTGTCTAGTATAGTGTCTAGTGTAGTATAGTGTATAGTGTCTAGTATAGTGTCTAGTGTAGTATAGTGTATAGTGTCTAGTATAGTGTCTAGTGTAGTATAGTGTATAGTGTCTAGTGTAGTGTATAGTATAGTGTAGTGTCTAGTATAGTGTATAGTGTCTAGTGTAGTGTAGTGTATAGTATAGTGTAGTGTCTAGTATAGTGTATAGTGTCTAGTATTGTGTATAGTGTCTCATGTATGGTGTCTAGTGTATAGTATATAGTGTATAGTGTATAGTGTATAGTGTATAGTATAGTATAGTGTATAGTATAGTGTAGTGTCTAGTATAGTGTATAGTGTATAGTATAGTGTATAGTGTATATTGTATAGTATAGTGTATAGTGTATAGTATAGTGTATAGTGTCTAGTGTATAGTATAGTGTCTAGTGTATAGTATAGTATAGTGTCTGGTGTCTAGTATAGTGTCTAGTGTATAGTATTGTCTAGTGTCTAGTATAGTGTCTAGTCACTAGACACTATACTAGACACTAGACTCTAGTGTATAGTATAGTGTCTAGTGTATAGTATAGTATAGTGTATGGTGTCTAGTATAGTGTGTAGTGTGGTGTATAGTGTATAGTATAGTATAGTGTATGGTGTATAGTATAGTGTCTAGTGCAGGGGTGGCCAACCAGTCAGAGACTAAGAGCCACATTTTTTACTGTGTTACCGCAAAGAGCCACATCATACACATGGGCACACATGAACATCACCCCATCCCTTCCTCACACACACACACACACACACACACACACACACACACACACACACACACACACACACACACACACACACACACACACACACACACACACACACACACACACACACACACACAGACCTCTGCTCAGCCAGATTTATTGTAAATGTCACACACCAACATGATAATGACAGAAATTGACTCCTACAGTACTAAGACCACAGGCCAGTCATTTTCAACAATGAACATT
>JAVDOI010000002.1:1944859-2366734 GCA_032191485.1 Leptoclinus maculatus
CTTTGTTGTTGATGAAGCTTAAATCTCTCCAGAAGTTAATTCTTCATTATCGTTTTTTGTGTACATCGTATTTCCACTGCTGGTAGACAAGACTTCTAGGTTTTAGGAGCTCACCTCTACCTTCTCAAGTCTCTGCAGTTTAGTGATGAGGTATTGGATCTCTCCATTTTTCTCAGAGAGCATGGACTGGAGTCTCTCCAGCTGAGCGGGATCAGCCCTGGAACCCTGGAGCTGCATCAGAGTGGCTATCTGGACCTGCACAAGACGTCCACTCCGTCATTCAAGTCACAAACAAACATTGTTCATAGCCGGTGCATTCGTCCACGACGTGCGGTACCTTCATGCGCTGCAGCTGCTGTTTGCTGAAGGCGTGTTGTTTCTGCAGCGACAGATACTGGACCTTCATACTGATGAGCTGTCGCTCCATCTGAGCGCGCTTATCCTCCAACTGCAGCAGGAAAACACAACATCGTGCACACTGATTTACACGGGGTCCGAAATTAACTAGCTTACCTTGTGTGCCAAAAATATGTCGGTGCATGATGATGATTCAAACATTTTATAAATAACATTTGTTTGGACATAACGTGACGTCTGACATAGCATAAACTAGCAACGTTAGCATTAGCTAATTGCAGTCGGACTCAGACTCCTCGGTCGTTAATTAAAATGAGACTGAGTAGCATTTTGAAACGGCTACAATGAAAGTTCAGAGACAGACGAACCTTTAAAAAGCTGGAGAGCAGTCGTCAGTTGAGCCGCTTAGCGGTGCAACTTCTAGCAAAACTAAAAAGACGTTAGCATGCTAGCTACATCAATCTGGGGTTTACCGTCACAGGGCCAGAGGAACAACGAGGCTCTTCTGTTGTGAAATTGTTGCCCAAGGACACGTGGACATGGACTAGCGAAGCTGGGATCGAACCGCCGATCCTCTGATTGAAGGACGACCCTCGCTCTACTACGCTTTAAGCTATTTAGTTTTCTACGTCAGCAAAGACGGAGACTTCCGTGCCGTTCCATCATTGGCAGCTCAGTTTGGTTTTTACCTCTGCGAACAGAGAGTTCCCTTTGCTGTTGGGATCTTGGGCCTGCTGCAGAACCTGGTCCAACTGGATCTGGAGGTCTCGGTTCGCATCGCGAGATTTCTGCGGAGACAGAAGAGAGAGAGAGACGCAAAGACGTACAGCATGAGCAATACAGACATGGGGACAAAGAGATGCACAGACGGCGTGTTCACACGCATTCGCAGTAAGTAACCCGGCTACATCATCATCATCATCATCATCATCAGATCATTTTCACGACCCAAAACCGATCTCTCTGGTCCTCTACATATGTAATCATATGTGCTTCTATGTTGACTGAATGGAAAAGATAAGTGACCTGATGATTGTCAGAGCATAGGAAACGGGTTGTAAATGCAGAAACTGCAACTCTAGTGATTGTTAGGGGGGAGGGGGGGGGGGCATCCTGTTCAATAACTACATCACAAACATTGAGTAGAAATTCTTTCAGGGCATGTATGAGTCTTGCTTCAGCCTTTTGCTTCTCTCGCTCTCCGTCTATCCAGACTGGACTCCCGGGCGAGTGTGTGTGTGTGTGTGTGTGTGTGTACCGAAGGACCGGAGGTCTACCACCACTTTAAGACCTCAAGTATTGACCGTCGGCAGTTTTTAAGTCCAATCGATGTTGGAATCAACCTTCAGCGTCCTGTGTTGATCAAACCTGACGGCCATGTTAACGAGCACCATAACGAGCACAGCCGATGTGCGTTTACCTGTAATGCATTGAACCAGGAAACAGCCTCCTTCTCCCGCTCCTCCTTCTCCTCCGTGCTTTGCTCCAGGCGGCGCTGCAGGCTGCTACTGGTCAGCTCCAGCTGCTGCTCTTTGTACTGAGACTCCTTTAGCGTCTGCTCCAACTCCACCTGGTAGATGGGACTCATTAATACGGGATCGGAGAGAGCAGCAGATTACAGTACAAGACGTTTAAGGCTGCAGAATGTAGGCGATTAGGATTACATTCTCACTGAATAACGGTACAAAAGCAGATTAACTCTGCTCCCGCTCACCGTAATGCTCTCCAGCTCCATGATCTTCATCTGCACCTCCATCATCTCAGACGTCATGGAGCTCTGGGTGTGTTCGCTTAAACCTCGCAGCTCCTCCGTCTTGTTATTCAGAGTCTCGGTCTGCACCTCCAGTTTGTGTTTCAGCTGTTGCTCACTCAGCTGGGATTCCTCCAGGGTGGACTGCAAACTCAGCATCTGGGACGACACACAGGAAAAACATGTTGAGCAACACCGCGGGGATCAGAATGTTTGCCGGTAATTACCTCGACTGTGGCGGCCCGCCAAAGTCGGTTTGAGCCCATCATAGGATCATAATCAACCGAAAATAAGTTTAAGTTCTGCATTCAAAATGTTGCAGCTGGTTAAATTGGAGCTAATTTTAACTACTTTATTTCCTTAATAATTAAGCTATATACTACTTAATAAATCATAGTTTATTAGTTCATTTATATTTTCTAGTAAGAGTGCGAATTGCAAAGTAGCCTAACTAGTAACTAGTGGTGTAACGGATCACACCTCACGGTTCGGCACACTTGTGAACCGCGGATTAATTTAGTTTATTTTTTACAGTGTAATCATCATAGTGTGTAATAAAGTTTTACTGCTGCTGTTCCTTTTCAAGTAACAAGTCCCCGAATATCAATGCAGAGTGTCAGTGAACAGAAAGCAGTAGTGTGTTCACGTGAACGGAGCGTGAAGCATTTAACGGTGAAAGTCACGGCGAACGGAGGAGCTTCAGAAGTTCCCGGCGTCATTTTAAATCGCAAATGTGGGAGCATTTTGTCTTTCCCGCAACTTATGACGGGATAAGGGGGGTGGACAAAAGCGTTACGGTATGTAGGCGTTATTTAAAGAGAAAGACATACGACAACAGCTGACTGTGATGGCTCACTTCATCACGGCGGAGTGGTAGATTCATAGTCCGGAGCTGTAGACACGCCCCCTCTGTGAGAGTCACACAGACAGGTGCTGTAGACACGCCCCCTCTGTGAGAGTCACACAGACAGGTGCTGTAGACACGCCCCCTCTGTGAGAGTCACACAGACAGGTGCTGTAGACACGCCCCCTCTGTGAGAGTCACAGACACACACCTGGGGCAGGTGCTGACAGAAGTATCAGAGTGGAAGCTAGACAGGCCCAATAGTAATATCCCAGTCACCACAGAAAGGTCTACCCTCTCCCCAGACAATGGAGATATTCTCATCTTTTTGAAAACAAATGTAAAGTTGTAGACCATTTCACAGTAATGGTGAACATTATTGTGTATTTGAATGACATAACCTGACAGGAAGTAAACACAGACCCACGTTGTTGACGAGCAGTTCAGTTCAGTGTAAACAGTGGAAGCTAGCTCACTGGCTGTTTCTTTCTTTCAATATTGATCAAAGGACGATTTATCCCTTTATGGGGACATTTTTCTCTGCATTTGACCCATCCCTGTATATAGAGAGCAGTGGGCTGCCAATGACAGGCGCCCGGGGAGCTAGGGGTCAACATACCTCATGTTGCACTTAAACTTAACAGAATTGAGGATTCTTGAATGTTTTAATTTTATTTCATTTCAAATTGGACATCTTCAATATTTTTGTTTTCATGTAAGACTATAGCCCAAAGTTAATTGCTTTAAGTGTTGTTGAAGTTCTTTAATTAATAAATGGAAAGCAAAGTTATATTTGTCTCCTCCCCTTTTCTTTGTTGATCCGAACCAAAATGTTTGTTTTTTGTTTTTTTTCCACACAATTCCTCTTGGGGATGCAAACGGCAGCAGTTCAGTAAGTGCACAGTAAAGAACCGTGATCCGAACCGAACCGTGCTTTGTGATCCGTTGCACCCCTACTAGTAACTAATATTGTTAAATGAATGTAGTGAGGTTAAAAATATAATATTTCTCTCTGAGATGTAGTGGACTAGTAGTGTAAAATTACATGAAATGGAAATACTCTTCTAAAGTCGGCTACAAGTACTTCAATATTGTACTTAAGTACAATACTTAAATGTACTTAGTTACATTCCACCACTGCTAAATCAAGAGCACAAAGTTGTTTACAACAGCACCAAGTTCTCTCAAGGTGCACCAGATGAATGAGTTTAACATTAAAATGCACAGTTGTCCTCTGATTGAGCACTAGTGTCAACGGTCGACCCCCCCCCCCCCCCCCCCCACACACACACACCAGGTGTGCGCTCGATGCACACTCCATTCACAAAAGCATTTTAAGAGCGGTTTGGTCTTCGTCTCGCAGACAGACCTGACGATGCACGAATTCAAAACTTTCTACAAATCTGCATGATTATGTAGTTATCGCGGCATCCTTTCATACGTTTATTGCTATTAAATCACAGCAAAATTAGTATATTTTGGGTTCATACAGCTCTGTGAAATCCCCCCAAACGACTCCAGATGTTCTGAAACCAGACAAGACGGTATTCGGTTCTGGGACCACGACGTTTACAGCGCAGCAATAAGGGGTTATTTTGGCAAACAAAGTAGATGAAACTTTGTCGGTATTCGTTGAGGAGCCCCTTCCCCCCCCCTCCTCCTCCTCCTCCCTCCTTCTCGCAAATGTACACTCCCGCGATCAAACTTGCACGAGTAACGCAAACTTGCTCTGCGTATGGTGTGAACACAGCATTAAAGGAATAGTGCTGCATTTATGGATTTCAAAGAAAAAGCAGTAATGATGGCTCTACTATCGCCAAGTGTGCCAGTAAAGCATGACAGTGAGCCATCATCAATGTCATCAGCAACACCTGTGCTTTTTGTACTATGACATTTAATAACGTCTGCAGTGAAGACCAGACCGCAGCTTGTTGTACCTTCTTGTTGAGCTCCTTGAGCGCTGTGCTGTGGCTCCTCTCCAGATGCATTTGTTGGTCCTCGAGCTGCCGCGTCTGCTGGTTCTTCACACAGTCGAGGTCCGACTGCAGCGAGTTCAGCATCCGGGTCTTTAACTCCACGTCCTTCTGAAGGGAGTACTTCTCTTGCTCGAGGGCCTTTGACAAATAAAAACGGGTGTAGAGGTTTGAAACAATTCAGAAGAATCCACAGACCGACCTGTAAGCAGCGCTCCAAGGCTATTCAGTGCAAGCATTGGTCTGCCTACTGTATGTTAAACGTTTAATAAAAAGATAAGAAGAGAATGTTCGACTGTTAACAGTTCTGCTCTGGGGCGGTTGCAAAGCAGCAACTACCGCTAGTTGTGTCGTTTTGTCCGATTTGGCTAAATGGAGCCTCTGGTGGTGCGGGCATCATACCTCCAGAGCGTTGGTCATCTCCACCCTCTGCTCGTCCAGTCTGGTCTGCATTTCCATCTGCTGGTTGAGGAGATCCAGACCAGCTCGGGCGGCCTGCTGGACCTGCTCCTCCTTCTCCCACAGCTGGCTCCTCAGGCGCTGCATCTCCTCTTCCGTCGCCATCTGGAAAGTGGTGAGTGGACAGGGAGGTTTGTAAAACCAGTGCAGTGCTCTGCAACCCAGCGTGGGCCTCACACATTAAAGGGAATGGTGGATTGGTCACATTTGAGGATAACAGTTACCACTTTGGTGAGATATATTACATATTTATTATTTTAGAGTTGAGCTTTATTAGTCATTTGGTCAACTCAGTGTAATATTTCTATTTAAATGTTTAAGGTATTTGTATTGTGTTTCATAGATCAGATGGTGGTGTTCTTGTGGAGAGGGTGCAAAGACCAGGGGGGGTATCCATGTGACGTCACGCTCCCACAGGTTACAGATTCATTTTTGGTGCTCGTGATTTGTTTTTAAGTGTGCAACTATATTGTATCTGAGGTAACGTTGTGAAATCTGCTTAAGTAAGTATTTTTTGACGTAACGTTACACAGATCAGCGTCATTTTAACTTCGTGGCTACGTGCACGTGCAGGTCTGCAGCACACAGATGCTGAAGCGTTTATCCAATGAACGTTAACGTTACACATGCCGTGTGTAGCGAACGTTGTGTCCTAGTAACGGCACGTTAAATACAGTAGTTAGTCAAGTGTTATGGTATCAGCCCTGAAAAAGAAGCAGCTGAAAAAAAACCACACATAAGCGAACTACATGGTCACCGACTCCTAGCTAGCACTACGTTAGCACCACTAGCTAAGTAACACAACGTCACCGGCAGGTATATGTACCAACAAGCTAATAAACGTTAACGATATAACATTAGCGTTAGCTAACGTTAACCGTTTCAACAACAACAATGGCGCTTGAACTAACCCCCGGCTCGTTTTTCATCAGACAGAACACTGTTCACACGAGAAAGTCCCTTGAGAAGGGCGACGAAGTAACTCTGGAGATCATTTGTTAAATTGGTAAAGACAATGGCTATAAGTATAACAAATTAATGCATTTAACGTTACCTTGCCACCGATCAGTTCAAACCGCTTCAGGTTTGAATTCAGCTCCAGTGAACTATCGCGAGACGTGGCTTGACGTGCTCTGATTGGTCCAGCAGGGGCCAGTGATAAATAAGTCATAGTAGAGCATGTTGAATAAAGTCATAGTAGAGCATGTTGAATAAAGTCATAGTAACATCAGTGAGGTCCAGTTAGAGATCATTTCCTCTTGCAAAGGTCCAGAACATCACAATATTGTCTAACTTGCGCTATGATTTAGTCCCTTATATATATTGAAGTAGCCTAACAGTTGTATCATTTGTACGTAGTCAACAACTGACTGTCAAATCAAATAAAGAAAGTTCAATTGAATAATATCTCAACAATTTGTCAGATTTCAAATTGAACGAATTATAAATAATACATACTCTAATAATAAACAAATGTTCTTCTCTCATGTCAAGTAACATAAGGGCTGCATTTAAGGATAAATTATCCAACAGAATGCTTTTGAAAAATGTGACTTAAAATAACAGATTTGAGAAAAATGAATTTAACTGAATCGTCCTCACGCTGCAGCTTTAAATTCAGTTCATTCAGGTGTGAAGTGATGTCAACCGAAAAAGCCACGATATCCATATATATTTATTCTCATCTTCTAATAAGAGATATTTGTGTGCAGGGACTAAATCTGTGGTTATTGAAACCACTTGTTTCAGCTCTATTCCTCTCCGTTAACATCTTTGTTGGTCAGTGAATTAATACTTTTTTTTTTTTTACTATTTTGACATTTTATGAACCAAACTATGAATTGAGAAAAATAAATGACTCAATAAAAAATTGAAATAATCATTAGTTGCAACCCCAATTTATAAAAAAATGTTTTTGACAAAAGTAGTTGAAACTAAATGTTAACTTTTGTAATCAGCCTTTAAAAAAAACTAAACTAAATGTACAAACTTCAGCCATCCAATCACACACTTGCCAATGGCTAGCTTAGCCGCTAACATATCCTTACCATTAACTCACCGTACGCAGAGTAGAGTTTGGGACGCTGAACAAATACAATTGTACATTTATTACAAATAATTAAAAAAAAATATTCAATCACCTTAATACCACTGTGGAAACAATTTCAGAACTTTTTATTTATAAGAGAGAATTGCAGCATCACATATAGATCAGCTGGTATCAGTGAAATATTTATTAACAGTATGTACATCGCAGAAACCATTTTATACAAAAGAAAAACTAAGTATTTCAACAGAGGAAACTAATTATTGAATGAATTATGAATGAGTTATCTTTAAAAAAAAAAAAAAAAAAAAAAAAAAGGCCACTTCCTTTCCCTCTGGAAGAGTTTGTATTTCGGAGAGTAAACCTTGAATACGTGGTGAGTAGACGTGTACTAACTCTCCGGGGAGTAGATCTTGATGAGGTGTTGCGGCTCGGTGGGGTAGCTGGTGACCGGGCAGCGGCGGTTGGCTTTCACGTACGTGTAGACGCAGCGGTAGCAGAAGACGAAGCCGGAGGTGGACAGCACCGTGGCGTTGGAGCGAAGCCCGCGGCACAGCGGACAGTCCCTGCTGTCGGCGCCGGGCGGAGCTTCCTCGCCGCGGTCGGCCGTGGAGTCCCGCCCGCTCCGCTCCCGCCGCAGGTGGAGTGGGGGCGGGGGAGCGGGCAGGGAGGTGAGGCTCTTCACGGTGCTCTGGTTGTCCGAGGAGTACCACCACTCCAGGAACTGCAGGAAGAAGACGCCCAGCGAGAGGGAGGTGGAGAGGGACACGGCCGCGCCGCGCGCCGCCTGCGACATCAACCACCACGCTCTCTGAGCCAGGCTGCAAAACGGGAGAACAATGCATTGTGGGTGGTGAATTCAAGAGCTTTGTCTGAGATTGGGACTCGTGCAAGAACACTTGTTAAACATTTTCCTGACTTTAACTTCTCTTACTTTCTTCTGTGACCGAACTACTGCACGTAGTAGGGAGGCACCCTCGAAACCCGGTTCTAAATAAGTAACGCCCGGAGTATCGATAAGGTCTGGAGTTAACGGTTCTGCTATCAGTACTGTAGAAGTTACTGAGTGAGACCTCCTCGTCTCAAACCTCCTCTCTCCTTATCACAACATGTGGCGAAAACACAGAACATTAATCTGCAGAAATGCTCAGTTTTCTACTGTTTGAGGAGCAGCCGTCCATCCTCGTCCACTGCAGGTAACGTTAGTGATGTCATACGGAGTTTGATCATAAGAATAGACTAATAAATGAATTGTTTAGCTGCGAATGTCTTTTAAAGATTTTGGAACTTCTTGTGTTGCTGCTCAAGAAAGACGATTTGTTTACCTACTAGAATAATAAAGCAGTGTCGATTCTTTTCTTAATGAATCGTCTTTTCTCACAAAATAATCAATAAGAACGGATAAGTATTGATAGGAGTACTAATATCAATAAAATCCTAACGATACCCATCCCTAGGGGCACGTTCTTCAGATTTGTTCATTACTATGAACAATACAAGGCAGCCTGTTCGGCTCCATCTGTGGACACGTTTCATTCCCAAAAGAGTAAAAAGAAGAACTTCACACCACAGAGCTTCTAGTCCTGCTGTTGGATATCAGCCGACAAAACCTAACAAGAAGTTATCAAGTGTCAGTAGTCAGTAGAAACCATTACAAAAAAATATTTACAGCTGCGACTGAGCCTCAAAGAAGGTGAAAAAAGGATTGTCCTCCACATGGAGGAGGGCACAGATTGGTTAACACTGACTGAACGTTAAGCTGACACGTACCTCCCATCAGCTGGGTTGCCCGTTTTGCTGCTCCTCAGCTCCATGTCCCTGACATCCTGAGCGTTAAGTCGCGCCAGTCTGACCCTGGCCAGCCACAGCAAGGGATTATGGGTCCCGGCGACTCCGAAGACGAAGAGCAGCTGCTGGCAGAAGACCCAGGCCTGCCAGGCGGAGCCGACGTACGGGTACGCCGCCACGGCCGCCCGGTACAGCCTCTGGCTCCTGGTCTGCGCCAGCCGGATGGAGAAGTCCTCCTCGTCCCTCTGGCGCGCCAGCGTCGCCTCCAGCTTGGCCCGCAGGTACGGCGCCAGGCACAGCAGGAGGAGGGAGCGCCAGCGCAGCCTCCCGCGGACGGGAAGCCCTCGCCACCCCGACACCCTCTTCAGGCCGTAGAAGTTCTCGGAGAAGGAGGCGCTGCAGTGGGACAGGAAGTGGTTCTGGAGGAGGACGTCCAGCAGCAGGTAGAGCTCGTCGAAGCGTCGCCACAGGAAGCCGAAGCGGGACGGGTTGGACTCTGCCAGAACCTGAGAGGGTCGCCAACACGGGGCTGGTTAGAGCAATTTAATGGAAGAACACAATTTCTGGCTCGTTCTATCAATAGGCCGTCTCATTTAAATATATATATTTTTTTTTAATTAATTAAAATAATTATTAATTAATTAAAATAACTATGTATTTATTAACTAATAAAATTAAAATTAAATAAATTATTTTATGAACACCAAAAATTGTATTATATCAAATTAAATTAAGTTCAATGCAGCAAAAGAAAAAGTTTTTCAGAAGCAACAAAAGTCGTGGAAGTTCCCAAAAATAGTCCGGATTCTCACATTTACCAGAACATTCTTACACAATACCACACAAATGCATTCCAAATGTTTGACACAGAAAAAAGTAATAATGAATAAATGAATAGGAAAAGTAAGAGACGGTTGGCGGAGGTTGAAGGCGCTCGCTCACCTTGACGGCGTGTCTCAGAGCCGGTCGGACCGCCTCCATCAGAGACTCCTGAGCCAGGACCTCGAAGATGGACGGCTGCTCGGCGGCGGCCGTGGAGGTCAGATGGGCTCCGGCCTCGGCCATGGCTGCTGCAGGACCACAAGGACAGTTAAATACTATGGAGGAAGGGCATCCATGCATCAACATTATATTCAAGTCACAGAGCTACGGATGGGGTTTCTCTGAAAGATCAAGCTCCAATTCCTGTTCTTATTGTCCATGTATTTTCATATTCCTCAAAGATTTGCATTGAACCACTCTGACACCTATATTATCTAACCATCTAGATACAAGAATATTTCTTCTCCTTTGGAATTAAAAAGATTTTTAACTCGTTTGCCAAGGTACTACTGTACTTCCTAATCCAGGTGGCTGGAAATGACAGATCCCCCTAATTTATGCCAATATGATTGATATCAAAGGTTGTTATTTTGGTTCACTTTTTGATCAAGGATTTCGGTCCACCATCTTTGCTTGGGTTAGGAAACAGAATTGCACCTTTTAGAAAAAAAAGTTGGTGTCGTGCAACAGATGGAATTTTTGTTCAAAACCGTTACATTTTTAGCAAACAACTACCTGGATTTTTTAGAAGGATCCCTTTATTGTTCAGACAAAGTGGATGCTTGGCAAGGTGACATGTCACGTTAATATGAAGTCCGTTTACATCGCATCATTGTGTGAAATAAAATATTACACGTATTCATACTTAAAGCATTCCTCAAACATGCTTTTCTTTTGATATCCTTCCATTTAATATTTTCTTTCCCACTTTTAGTTTTTCAGAAAATAAAGCTTTTGTATCATGATCACAACTTTCCTATAGAAATACATAAAAACCATGTCAGTTATACTCAGCTCACACAGCAATGACTTTACATTCTAAATATGACTGTTTTTTAAAATTTCTGATTTCTAAATTGATAACTGTTTTACATACTGTTTATACAATAATTACAATTATATCACTGTATCTGCTATTAGACACATTAGCTAACTAACACCACTGTACAGTAGTTGCCATAACATAACGTTGTATTGTAGCTACTGTACTTAGCAGCGTAGCATGTTTTAAAGAGATACGCACCCACACAAACAAAAGATTGGGGTTCCTACTTTTTACAAGAGTTAAATTTCCGGGACCAAGAACATTTTCAGTGATGATCTAGCTGGTATGACGGACAAGAATCAATGTGTTCCTCCCTGTGGAAGTCTGATTTAAAGGATGTACAGTATCAATATTCAACCGTTGGGAAGAAAGCAACGTCACGCCACGATGTCATCCAACCGGCATGTGCTACCGTGTGACGGCATCATCACCGAGAGCGGCCCATTCAAAACACTCACACTACCGCCTAAACGTTAATATGCTCCTGAACATAACTTCCTGTCTGTTCCATAACAGACTTTCCCTTTCAGGTGGCATACGTTTCCCTTCTGAGGAGCTCCGATAGACAGATTTAGTAGTTCATTCTCAGTTTAAGGAAAACAGAAGAACGTCAATGTCATTTCACAGGATAACACAAGAATGACTTATTTTCCAGGACGAGCAGGAAGAACCGTGATAATATTTGCTGGTTATGTCATGGTAGGCATTTGCATCTTTAATAAAGCTCTTTATTGATCGATAGATGGCGTGATGTTTGCGGATTTTGCATTTGTATAAGCATATATACACACAACGTGCCATTTGAAACATTGTCTGTATATGTAGCGCTGACTTTGCCGGACACACAGCTGAAATGGATGCTGGCTGAGAAATCAACCAGTGACGTGGATTACCTTTAGAATCTGACACAGAGACTAAATAGTCACAGCTGACTTCACTACAGCGAGTATAAATATATAATAAGATTAGTTGGACCACATTTGAGGAGTTCACTGGAACCATAAACCCAGTTCACTGGCTCAACCAGGAAGAATGTGGTCACATCTGCTCAAGTTAAAGTTGAACGTTAAGTAAACTATTGTGTAAAGTCCAACACACCAGGGTGCGATGATCACAGACAGAAACAGCTCGTTTGTCTCTCAATTTGTTTCTCACACAACTTTTAAAATTTGCTACAAACTACAATATTTTTCGGGAAGAACTCTAATGATCATTTATGCAACGTTATGATCATTCGGACATCCAGAGTGTAACGTTAGGTACTGAATAAGGGTCAAAGTTCACTAGAGCGTTAACCAACATGCCAGCTTTCATTAAAGCAGATGACTTCAAATATGACACCTGTCGAGTTGTTTTGTTTGTTTTTTTAAAATGTAACCTTTATTAAAAAGTTACGGGCAATTCCAAAAATGAATTTCTTGTAGTAAAGTCTGTGAGATAAATGTTTAGCTAGCTGGACAGTAGAGAGAAGTTAACGGAAGTGTTCTGACCTCACGTTAGTTACACACAAGTACAGATCACACTCAGGACAAAGTGCCCCTGTAGCCACACAGAGACTTTCAGTATCACTAAACTGTATTAATAACAAGCACAGACGGGGTTGTAGCGGTAACGTTATGCAGCCATGTGTTTAAACGTCGACAACATAACGATAACTTACCTTCCTGCGCTAACGTTAGCTGGAAGTTAGCACTGCGTCGCTGCCGTTTCCGGCTTCGTCAACATCACGCGGTGGTTTGAAAACACCGCTTGTTGCTCCGAACAATAGTTAAAGCACCCGCAGAGGGACTGGTAGTTTCACATTCTTTCTTCTGTTATTGAATGACCACTCGACGCTGCATGGTGCACTGGCACTACCCACAACAACCACTTCTTCTGTGGTTTTTATTTTATACATATGTCATCCTTTAAGATGCATTGCTGCCCCCTAGTGGAGTTACTCGTCCACTGTCGTCCTATTCTGTTACAGCCTCGTTTTATGCTTTTAAAAACATCTGTTTTCTTTAATCTTGGCCTGTCCTCGTCCTCGGCCCCCTAGTCCTGCCACCACAGCCCTTCTTTCCACTTCATACTTCCTGTTTGAAAACAGGACGTGCTCTACTGTCTCCTTCTCTTCACACTGATTACAATGACCAGTGGGATGTTTATGATGTTTATGGAAGTGTTCACGTTGCTGTGAGCAAATCTGAATCTACTCATGATCATACTGGTTATTTTTCTCTTCCACTACTTCTTACCATTCCTACTTTATTTTGTATTTAATGTAAGCGTCTTCCTTTTGTCTCACTATCCCAATACTGTTTCCGCTGTCGTATATATTTCCCTCGATTTTGATATTTATTTCCACATATCCCTGAACGCCTCCTTCATTATTGTTCATTGATTACCTTTGAATAAAAATGTTAGAAAATAGTGAAAAAAATAGTTGATATCTAATTTTAGAGGTGCAAATTTGACTGACAAATCTGCAATCAATCAACAATTACAAAGCCAATTGACATGCAGTAAACATGGGGATTTTGTGGCCCCCTGAAAAGTCTGGGGGCCAGGTTGCTCGATTGGTAATCCAGCCTCGCTTTAGAATTTGCACATTTCCAGTATTATATTCAAGGCAAGATAGATGATTGAAAGCAGGAACTTGAAGGTTGTGGATCAGGACCCACCTTCAGGCCACTATGTCAGTAGCTGTTGTGAACCACATTCCCCAAACAAACCATAAACATACATTCTGGCACACCTGGGCAAGCGTCCGCTGCGCCTGGTTGTAAACCCGACCTGAGAACCAGCATGGACGCTCACATGGGACGTTTTGTGGGCAAATCCGCTGCGGTTTTGTTTCTTTTTTTTCCCTGTTGGGTCATCCATCTGGCTCCCTGCCTGTCTGCCCCACCCTCTGAAACATTCACACGCAAACTCTTCACAAGAGGTTAACAGTCTTTATATAATAATAAAGTCAGTGGAACAGATGGATGGAGGGATGCTGAAGGCTCTCTGGTATTAGCAGGAAACGAGAGAGGGGGGGAGGGGGGGGGCAGAGACAGAAAGGCGATGAAAACATCAGAAAAGCTGCCAGAGTTTAATGGACGAGAGGAGACATTTGGTGATTGGACGGGCTTAGAGGATTACTGACACAGCTGCATGCCCCGAGTGTCTCCGCCGAGCATCGTCACTCTGTCTTTGTTTCTCTACCGGCCCGTCATCTCCCCGGACTCGTCTTTACCGAGCTGCCCTCCGGTGACGTGAGAGGACGTGTACAAAGTCGACGATGCAGCACGGGGATGTCTGGTCTCTCCATCAGCAGGTGAGTTGGGAAGAGGGAGGCCCAGACCTCGAAGATGACGTCCTTTGGATGTCGATTTTACTCTTTTTTTTTTTGTGTGGGGTTAATTGTTGACAGCTTTTGTCTGGAAAAATGTAAAAAAAAATACACTTTTATGAGTGTAAAAAAAGTTTTTTATTTGCATTGATAGGGAAGAAGTTCTGAGGAAAAAACAAGCTGTTCATTCTGTAGCCGAATAAGAAATAAATGCAGAATAACAGTATTGCTTTTATGCCATGTCGGTGTGTGAATTTCAGACAGGCCGGCTGGATTTAATGGCTGTGATTATGTAATTACATTTGCATGCGGGGAGGGAGGGAGGGAGGGGTAAATCGGATGACAAATCCTCTGCTAAAAGGACTGTAGCAATTATGAGAAAGATTCAGTTATGGAGTGATGAAAATGATGATTTTGATGGTAGGAAGCGAGTGCGCTCTTATTGGGCCATTCTATTGGTAAAGAGGTAAAAAAAAATATTTCAAGATATTGAGCATTTTTGGTGGTTTGGTTTCAGGTTTAAAGTATTCTGAAATCATATTCAAATAAAAAAGAGGTAGCAAATCAATATCACCCTTCCAGAAGGATATGGGGATTGTCACCAGGTCACCAGCTCTGAGGTCAAAGGTCTGTGCTATGCTTGCTTTCTTATTTCCAGGCTGACTACGAGGCTTGGCAAAGAGGACATCAAACTACCGAGCTTCATTCAACTTTAACTACCAGGCTGCCCTCCTCATCTCCTCTTGCTTTCCGGTGAAACATGCGTCTCCTGTTCCTGGCCCCTCTCATCTTCCTTTTTGCCTTTTTTTCCCCACCGTCCCCTTTTCCATCCGTCGATTGCTCATGGTCGTGTCCGCAACACTGCATTTGTTACGAGCATGCCGACCTGGTAGACTGCCGCGACCGCGGGTTCGAACGCATCCCCAGGGGCCTCCCGCACGGCACCTGGCTGCTGGAGCTGGGAGGAAACAATCTGAGCGAGATTGGCACCCGAGCCTTCACCGGGCTGTGGTCCCTGCGGGTGCTGGTGCTGACCAACAGCCAGATCCAAGAAATGCAACCACAGGTGGGAACCAAGAGACGTATGAGCTTTAAAAGGTCCATTTTTGATCCATTCCTGAAACATTTTGAATGTTTTGAAAGAAAGAAGTTTAGAAGTTGAATCAATTAAGGAGTTAATGTGTCAATTTAAGCGCTGAAAGGAAACACGAAATGAAAAGCAGCTGAACTGTCGTCTGAAAGAGATAAAACCAGTTGAAATGTCTTACCATCTGAAGAGTAAGACATGAAACGGAAATGTTAGTTGATGCGTAAATGCCGTAAGAAGTTGAAATGTCAGTTCAAGTGAAAACAATGAAAGCAGTTGAAAGGCCGTGTTGAAAAAAAGAAATGAATGCCGGTTGAAGTGGAAGTGTTGAGCACTGAAAACAGTTGAATTATTGAGTTTATATGCAGGCGTTGACAGCAGTTGATATCTCAGTAGAGGGAAGTAGTGCCTGTTGAAGTGTCAGTGGCCCTGTTCACACCTGCATTGACATGCGTCTCGGGTGATCCATTCACAAGTGGACAGCTATAAGTACGTGAGTTCACACCTGGCATTAGAATGCCTCTCCATGTGCGGATCTCACTTCCCCACTCTGTATACAAATTAACATGTACGCCAATGAAAAGTAAAGGGGACCAGATGGAGGAAAAGAGTGACAATGGTGGAGGAGGAGAAAGCTAAAGTAAAGGATTAATAATAATAGAAAGAAGACCTCAGGTCCATCTGGGTCACAGTGCGAGGAGGAAAGGAGTATGTGGGCAATAGTTAAATACATGCTTCTCTCTGTCTCTATTCCTTTCTCTCTACAGGCGTTTTTCTCTTTGTCCTTCCTGGAGAAGCTGGATCTCAGTTGGAACCAGTTAACAGCTCTACCTGTCGACTTCTCGACCAGTCTATCTGCTCTCAGAGAGCTGCGTCTGGAGCACAACAACTTACACCATATATCTGGAAACAGGTACCAGTCCGTCCACCAAAGTACAACGGAAGTCCGTCTTTCTATCATCGTCATACTCCATATTCCTGTTAGCCTCCTCAGAGGAACTGGAACTGGATTTGGTAGGGACCAAAAACAGAGCTAAAAGAGGACAAAAATTGCCCCAACATTCATCAGGTGGACAGAACACACGACTAAATAAGACACCGTTAGTTGGCCATATCACCTCTTCTTGTCCACCAGTTTACCATTGGTGTATCAGGGCCAAGAAGCCAAACAAACCTCTCCACATCAAGCCACAGATGAAGCTACAGACAGCAGTGTATTCAGCGCATGTGGATTGACCCTGTAATTGTCTCTCCTTCCCGTCCGTCAGCTTCGAGCATCTGGACAAC
Source organism: Leptoclinus maculatus (assembly GCA_032191485.1). NCBI lineage: Eukaryota > Metazoa > Chordata > Actinopteri > Perciformes > Stichaeidae > Leptoclinus > Leptoclinus maculatus. The sequence goes on from JAVDOI010000002.1 coordinate 1,961,635, forward strand.
ATGGAGAAGCTGGACCTCAGCAATAACCAGCTGGTGGCGGTTGGCTTCGGCGTGTTCAGGGGCCTCTCCAGGCTCAGGCAGCTCTACCTGCACAACAACCGACTGACTGTGGTGCAGCAGGGCAGCCTGGATATGTTGCCTGGACTAGAGGTGCAATACATGAGACTTGAAATGACTCTGTGTGTGTATACCAAGTTGCCCGTATGCCTGTCTGTCTGATTACCCGTCTGTCCGTCTAGGTGCTCCTGCTGAGCAACAACAACATCTCGCAGATCGACAACAACGCTCTGGCCCCTCTCTACAGCCTGGCCGTCCTCGCTCTGGATGGAAACAACCTGAATCACCTCAAGTTTAAGACCTTCATCTGCCTTCACACAACGGCTACACACATCCAGCTGTCAGGTTTCCAGTATCTATACTTTTTTATTGTTGACCAAGTGACGAGACACCACAAATAGAAATGTGCATTATTCACTCTATTGCATAGGAAGATGACATAGTAGTGAAAAATAAGATGTGTGTTGCTGCCACCACGAAAAATAAATGTGCTCAGTTTCTCATTTTAATGGAAAAAGGTTCCTTTTCATGTCATTACATTGAGAGCACATCTGTCTGATACGCTCTCAGTCTAGACGGAGGGTCAGCCAATTGTGGGTTGTATTCATTCGATCAAATATTACAGCAGGGGTTGTTGCAGACACACCTGGCTGCAATCTACTAAGTGCACCTTTCCGGTTATGTCATATTTATTGTCGTTACTAGATTCACCAAATCGTTCCGTTCTCAACACATCACTTTATTTCGTGACGTCGCGAAACTTGACGGTTTCTCGTTAAAACAAGAACCACGTCTCTGTATAACATGATAAGTTGTTGTTACAACTAGACGTTTACATCTGTTTAAAGCCTTTGACTCGTGGCAGGGTGTTGCTATGGCCGCAGGCTGCTTAAGTGTAGTTTTCATGGTACGTGCAATGTTGGCTACCAGATGGCAGGTATTATCTGACAAGAATGAGCCGCTCCTAAACCTCCCGCCAGCAACACCCACAAGGCCAGATGGCTTCATGTATGTTAGTGCACTTTATGCACATCAAGTTCATGACCTTTATCTCCCATCAGTATATAAGCCCACCTTCTGTCTATCGCCAGTGAAGACCCGACCACCATTCCTAAACCACATATTGTATCTCTATATATAGTTATATAGGGTATTTATATTTTAGTGTATGAAATAAGTAAGTATTTGTAGATATATTGATTCTGTGCAATAAAAAAATCTAATTTTGTTATAACAAACAGTTCTTGTAATAATGGCATGTAGTCATAATGAAAGACTATTTTATAATATAATATAATATAATAATATAATATTTTATAAAAATAGACCCTGTATGTTTATGTATTTACTACAACATCTTCCACGTCACTTTGATTCACATTGTGCCTCTAAATGAAAGCAAACAAACAGCTAAATGTACTGAAATATCAAAAGTATTCAAATTTTCCATATCAGGTCCATGTCAAAGTGTTAAATTGCACCAATGCGACATGATCATGCAATAAATAAAAAGAGAAAACAAACAAACTCCCAGTGTGTACGTGGGATTTGATCAATATAAATGTTTTACATAAACATGCAGCAAAACTAAAAGTACAGAAAATTGAACAGTTTACATCCAGATGAAATGAAAAATGGCCTTTTAACCCTTTGAAATCACATTCCCAGTCACATTGTGCCCCACAAACAACTTTTTTTTCATTCATATTTTAATATCAAAATCTAATCATCTTTTCTTCCTGGAAAAAAAAGAAAAAAAAGTATATCTATATATATAGATATGTGTGTATGTGTATGTGTGTATGTGTATGTGTGTGTGGATTATATATGTGTGTGTGGATTATATACGTGTGTGTGGATTTGATCTAAATCCCTCTTACACAAGTATTCAGTTTCACTGAGGAATACGTTTCACCACAGAAGCTAAAGACGCTCCAACTTCTCTTTCACTTGGACTTATGAAATATAAACTTTTTTTTTTAAACATTTGACCTTTTTGTTGTGTCTGGTCAAAATCTCCTATGGGTCAGCGGACTCGGAGCCAATTGTCGTAACCTCTGTTGTTGCACCACCAGGCAACCCGTGGAGCTGCGACTGCGATCTGCACCGCGTCTTCAGCAAGATCTTGCACGTTCGCCACCTCCACATCGACGACTACCGCAACGTGACGTGCCAGGATCCGCCGCAGCTGGCCGGGGCCTCGCTGGCCTGGGTGGACAGCCGGCTCTGCGTCGCGGAGACCGCCACCGTGCTCGTCATCAGCGGCACCGTGCTGGTCACCGTGGTGGCGGCCCTGGTGATGGCGGAGAGGAACAGGAAGAAGAACAGGGGGAAGAACTGGGACACTGAGTCACAGAATCAAACTAATACCTAACAATATGGAGACCCTGTGAGACCGGAGGGTGAACTCCCAGGTTCCTCTAGTGACAATGAGGCAACATGGCTGCCACAAACTGACGATTACTTGAACGGACAAGTTCCCCTTTTCCTTTGCTATTTAAACAGGCAACAGAGTAGAAGTCTGGAGGGCTTGAAGGACACTGGTTTGAGTTTTTGCTCATGTTTTCACTTCAAAGTATAATGTCCACACCTTTAAAGCCCCTGTGTGATGAATATTCTGTCAATGTTTTTCTGTTTTCTGGAGAAAATCGATAAATTCAAGAGAACATTGATGCTATGCTTTGAATTCAGTCTCTTTTGATGACATCACTTGGAGCCGCCGAAGTCAGAAAACAAATTTAAGTGTGTTTTATGTGCATGCTGTATGATTACAGTTATTAATAAATCTGTTTAGCCAATCCTCTAAGGTTTATTAGATGATATTCAAACAGCACAGAAAGCAACTAGAGGCTTCTAATAATCTCATAGCGGTAGTTGGTAAAGACAATCCATTAGAGTAATTTAAAGGTACAGTCAGAGTGTGCGTATCGAGACAGCTTTTGTTTCAGAACATTCCCGCTGAAAAGCAACAACGATCAAAGAAAAACAGCGAATATCTCGTAACGTGGTTAAAACTGGAAAACCGTCAACAGGGATGAAGAGCAGTGATAGGAATAGAGCAGGAACCACAGGCATACTTTTTCAAATATTGTGAAAATAATGGTCCCTAGTATGGGTCAAACTCTAAGAACACTGGATCCCACATTTCCCATAATGCAACTCATTAAAGTCTGTCAGTAGACCCCCCCCCGGCCTGGTAAACACCCACAGTTCCAAACACCAGACATCCAATTGGAGTCTCAAGTCTAATCCGACACACCCCCTGATGACATCACTATGACATCATTAGGACTCGTAAACAAACAAACTGATCTTCATGTGTAAAATCAGTGGAGTGACCCTTCAATATAGCTGGTGGAATCACATTTTAATGTTAAACAAATATTTCTAGAAAAATCTGTTTTCCAAGTTAATGATTGCAATAATGCTGCAAGTCATATTATTATTATTATTAGTAGTACTACTACTACTACTACTAATAATAATAATAATACTGCAAGCTGTACTTGAAAACAGAACAGTGGATCACAGTTCATTGCTTTGAAATTCAGTTTTATTATTTAAAATTTAACTTTGCATATAATGATGCATTTCAATATCCCTAGTATCATGATGATTATTTCAACCGTATCGTCCAACCCTCCGATAAGCTACTTTAATCAATTGAATGTGTTGATGATTAGCACTTCAACAGACTGATGGCTGAGTGAGTAGATGGTTTTATCAGATACTATAGCCAGCAGCATGTGGTTGGTTTATCCCACCGTGAATGTAACTTGCTGTGCACTACCCCTAAAGTATTTTATGGTTAACGTTAGCTCGGTTGTTTTTATGCACATCCATTATATGTGTCTCCCATCCGGTCTACTGACCATCATGTCAATCTCTCTTTATGGTCGTCAAAGTTGTTGATTTCAACAACATCAGTGACAGAAGCATGACAGTCTGGGCATTGACAGTCTCAGTGGTCCATCTTCCTGTTTCAATGAAGCCATTCTCTTTCTTATACAATTAACTAAATTGTCACATAACTCCATGTATCTGTAGTGGTTACTTGGGTAAAAATTGCTGAACTTTTTCTACTACATTTAAAAAAAACGTTTGATATTGTATTCGTTTGAGTCTGCACAAACGGAAACCTCTGCTGCTTATTACTGTGTGATCTTCTCGGGACTGTGCACACATTATTGGAGTGGGGACGGGGGCCGAACCTAATGTTCAAGAAAATTTAATATTTGACCTCTTCCTAGTATCTCCAAATAATATGACAGGGGTAAATTGGTGCAACTCATTGACTCAGAGTCAATGCATAAAGAATTAAGATGGTGACGATGGTGTTGTGCACTTTAGACATTCATTTAAAGTGAATGAACATTCAATCGGTTAGTCTTTAAATAATAATAATAACATTAATATAAAAATCAATTAAAAAAATACTCACCCCTTCCTATATTTTGGTACAGTCCCTTGCCATGTGGTTTGATTGGAAAGGGAACATTAACAGCACTCCAGTATTGTATTTTTAAAACAATAACTAGTCAATCAAACTAATTATTTAGCCAATAATATACAATACTTTACTTTACCTATGATGCTGACAACATTATATAAAAAATAAAAAAATTGCAGGAAAGAACAAACTAATTTCATACTTCTTAAGCGTCCACTTTCACCAGCACTGTGACCCCACTAGCCTGTGACTGTAAAACATCCAAATACATTTTCAGCATTTATCTTCACGCTCCGACAAACAGTCAGCAACAGACAGAGTTCTTTATGAGGATCATATGTCTTCGTGACGGCACTGAGGATTACTGCTGGATGGATGGAGGCAAAGAGAAAGAGAGAGACAGTCCTATTGAGGTCAAATGCCAGATGTCAAGATGATTACTGCTGAACTGGAATACATTGATTAGATGTGTTTGTGTTGGGGGGGGGGGGGTATTATAAAGACAGAGGCAGAGTTCAGACAGGCCTAACAGCAGACTGACATTCTTTTATCCTTGATTTGCGCCTTCACTTTCACGGATAATTCAGTTCCATATAAATAAGGATGCTTTTTGAAATGTCAGAATCACAACAGTTTTCAAAGAACTATTACGGTGCGGCTCAGGCTGCATACTTCTGTCGTAAACAGTCACTCTTAGCACTGCTAGAATAAACCGTACAATGGCGGCAGAGCATTCTCTGGACACTCAGAGCAGAGCAGTGAATGATTGATGAACAAGTGGAATCAGACAGTAGGTCCCTACATTTGAATTCATATTTACACTATGTTTTTACTTTAAAGAATATCAAAGCGCCATGTCAAGGAGGCCGAACCCGAACGTCATCTATAAATATTTATTCGAAGCCCTTCCCGACGGGCTCGGGTCGGGTATACACACTCTAGCCTCCAACTCCGAATCCTCCACACCCATTTCTTCTGTATTTAACATGTGTAGAAAGAAATAGCCAGACATTTTGGTTTAACAACCAGGATTACAATTTGGTGATATTTACTTCATCATCCAGCAGCTCAACGTTAGCCGGGGTGACGGCACACAGCTCTCCAGAAGTCCTGAACTCAGTTGCACGGTTTACACATCCTTCAACACTCAACAATACTCCATGGTTAACGTCAGCAAGGCAGCTAAGAACATGTGAATAAGACAACTTTGGAACTACCGGGAGTAACATTTTGGTAGAGGCTACTAGGAGTGGGAATCGCCAGAGGTCCCGCGATACGATATTATCACGATACTTAGGTCACGATACGATATTATCACGATACTGCGATATTATCACGATATGCTGAGTATTGCGATAACATATATTGCGATTTATTACTTTTTTCAACTTCAAATTATGTCCCCAAAGGAAAACTGTGTCAACATGTTTTATCTAATAAGATCAAGTTTTCAGTCTGTTCATCTCACTTCAATCATTTTTATTGCAGCAAAATGGGGTTGTCAAGCAGACAGACTGAACAACACTGTCATAAAAACCTGTACGATATAAGAGTTATATAACTCAGTATAACTTGCGATGCGTGGACGTCGAGGGCAGAGAGGCAGTTATGCGCCGCACCCTCCCCATGAGCCTGGCTGCTGTTGGCAGATTTAACCCCCGTTGTGAGGACAGATTGAGTGTGTGAGGGAAACACTTCACATGCAGGAATCCCGCTAACTGAACGGCAACGCCCACGTTAGAAGCGCTGTCGGTTACAACCACCAGGTTTATTGTCGACAATCCCCCATTCTTGTGCTGCATTTAGCAGCAGGTCTGTCATGTTTGCCCCGGTGTGACTTACGTGTACGGCTCTAGTTTGGAGAACGTGAGACAGCAGTCTCCAGTCCTCTGAGATAATGTGCTGTTATAGTCACATAGGAATCCACTGCGCTTGACGTCCACGCATCGCAAGTTAATGCAACTCTTTCTGCTGTACTCAGATTCCTCAACTTTAAGCTTCACTATCCATGTGTCATATTCATGTCCTTCTTCCCTTCCTTGTTAAAAAATCCAAAATAAGTCCAGACGTCTGATTTAAACGCAGACGGCGCATTTCTGATTTCTTTCTCCGATGTCTCCATCTTTGTTTTGACCAACTTCCTACCAATCACGCTGACCCGGGACCTCTACTGACCTCACCAGAACAACTCAGCACCATCTAGTGGACTGAAAAAGCAATTGATTTTATTTTTCTAGTATCAAAAAGTTTATAGTTTATATAATAAAAGATCGATACTTGGCTTCCGTGTATCGATACAATATCGCCACGCAAAATATCGCGATACTATGCTGTATCGATTTTTTTCCTCCACCCCTAGAGGCTACCCGCCCCCGCACCTTAAACCCTGTGCCAAGCTAACATGAGCACATCTCGAACCACTCCCTCCACTGAGAGACCAAACCGGTATTAGGCCACCATCTAACCCAACCCAGCTGGAATACCCCAAACGTAAAAATACTATATCCAAACAGAAAATTAGGGATCCCAATGTTATTCAACCAGGGAAGGGGTAACCGTGCATCACTGAAAGCTAAAGGGAAGGACTGATAATGTCATGAATGGAGAACAATTCGTCCCCTTTGTCTCTCTTTTAGGTAACTTTTTTTAAAGCTGAACAGAGCAGACTGGAACAACAGGATTAGAGGGATATTTACTATATTTGACTGACTGCCAGCAAAGATATGTCTGACACCGACTGAACGGTGGGTGCTGAGGTCGGGTGTTAGCCAAATGGAAAGCACCATTTGTTGCACTGAAGGCCAAATGCAAATTCATCTTTACCTCCTTAATGTGTTGCATTTCTGGTTGAAAGAGGATATTGGGATGAGACAGTGTGGGATTGTGGGATGGGCTTTCTGGGAAGACAGAAAGAGCCTTTCATTTGATAGAAGGGGACGTTTATGATTGTTTTCACCTACTGGTGCAGCACAAGGTCGTCTTTAAAGATTTGGCCTGTTCGAGTGTCAACCCTAAGCATTGTACCCCACACAGCCTTTAAAGGAAATGTTTGACAATTTGGGAATTATAATAAAATACTATTTGCTTTCTTTCCAAAGTTAGCTGAGTAGATTGATACCACTGTGCGCTATATTGACTTTGAGAAAGCAGGTGGTTAGCCTAGCTTAGCATAAAGACTGGAAGTAGGGCAAACAACTAGCTTGGCTCTGTCCAATTTGAAAAATGTATCTCTAAAACTGACTAATTAACACAATATATCTTGGTAGTTTAAGCAAACCTGAATAGTGTGCCAAAATCTACTTCTGAACCAATTTGAGGCGAGAATTTGCCAATCCAGTTGCAGAATCTTCCCTCATATTAGATCTACAAGGCCTAAATTAAAAGTTTGTTCTGACTTACAATCTGTTTCATTATTCTCTTTGTGTGGAGTTTAAAACTTTTTCAGTGGAGACTGGTAGCATGGCTGTTTCTTTTCACATTTAATGTGATAATTGTAGGGTTTATTTCAATAAAACCAGAGTTGATGATGATGATGATCGTACAGTGAAACGAGCTAACCATTTCATTTCTGTCGTGTTTCACTAGCAGCAAAGGTAAAATTGTTGTGTTTTTCAATGGAGTGTGGTGGCTTTGAGGAAAGCATATTAGTTGTATGTTTTGTACGCTTATAGAGTCCTTCTTGATTTTATAGATTTTTTTAATAGGCCCACAGGATTTAAATCTGTGTATGTTATAATAAAACAACCACTTCCATTTCTTCTTCTCCGAATGCTCGGAAGGAATTTTGCCTAGCCCCTGTAGGACCCGACTTGGAAGGACCCGTCTTACCAAGGAAGCATCCCTGACTTTGAGAAACACCCAATATCTTCGGTTCTGCTGCATTGATTTTGTCCGTCTGAGTGTGTCTGACAGTGTTACAGGAGTGCAAACAGTAGAGTACTATTTTAAGGTGAATAGTGGGAAATGTAGCTATGTTTAAGGGGATATCATTTTGATATACATGAAGTCTTTCTCCGTGTTTTTTGCCACTAAACTGCCTGATCTGACCTTCTGTAATCAACACAAAACAGTGTGAGGGCCGAGGCTCATCACACTGGGTCACAGGTCTATGACGGACTGTTTATGTTTCATCACACCTGAGGTCAAATTCCAATTTCCTGGAGGATCCTCTAACAGTGTCAATGCACTCTCTCTAAGGACAACGCCACACAACTCTGGCTGCTTGTGTTTGTGCCTCTCATGTAGCCGACTGTAATCATTGTTTTTGAAACTTTGATATGGATGATTATACATTTAAGTCACACGCAGTAGACTCCACCAGTACTAATTCAAATTATAGCATGAACATATTATGGGATCAGAACTTACCGTACTGTATGGTGAGTTTAAAATGTATTTATTCCATTTGGAAATGTTATATGAAAATGTTTAGCCGACATGTAGGTGTCGGCTAAATATTTGATGTAGTAAAACATTGTTTCCCACAAGTTAAACGCCAAAATACAACGACACATAGAAATGTTTTTGATCATGAACCGAAAACACAGGGGCAAAGTTGTAGGACAAAAACACGGACAACTCCCAGACTGCATTGGTAGCACCCTGTCAATCACATGGTAGCCCCGCCCTAAAGCATACCCTATAAATCAGGGGTGTCCAAACTTTTTTCACTGAGGGCCACATACAGAAAAATATACGAAGGGCTGGGCCACTCACTAGAGGTCCGATATGTCGCCTCACCCCTAGTGTGTTAAAGTGAGCAAAATCAATCAAATTTGGTTCTCAATGTGCTTTTGTTCAGATTTAACAGAGAAAATGTTTGCTCACATATGTATGTTGAGCCGAACAGACTCATCATTCAAGAAGAAGGGAGTCGAGAACAGCTCGATGTCTTTCTCAATGAGAGAAAAATATTGAAAGCGCTGACTGAGTTCTGTCATGAGAGACGTTATCACGGACACATATTTCCCCTTTTTAGCAGAAAGGTTGGCCTTTGGAAAAGCACATTTGACTTCGGACAGCGTGGGGAAGTGCGCAACATTGAAGTTGCGTAGTTGTGCCCTCGTGCTCGAATTATGTTGACAGTTTTCACAACAGTGTTCATCACATCGCCAAGCTGGACTGTCTTAGCACAGAGGGCTTCTTGGTGGATGATACGGTGCATTTTAACAGCCTCACCTCCGCTCTCTTGCACCTTGGCGCACGCCATAGAGGCCATTCCTTTGCGCTCGCCTTTCATAGCTGGAGCCCTATCTGTTATAACTCCACACAGCTTCAGTCCCATTCAGTCCCATCTTGTCAATTGCATCTGACACAGCTTCAAACATGTCCTTACCCGTTGTTGTGCTCTTTAGACTCCTAAGATCAAGCAGCTCCTCCGCAATGCAAAAATGATCGTCAACTCCCCGCAAAAAGATGAACAGCTGTGCGGTGTCTGTAGCATCTGTGCTCTCATCACACGCAATCGAGTAAAAATCAAAACCACAAGCTTTATCTGACACTTGATGTTTTAGGTTAGCTGACGAGTCTTCGATGCGCCGCACAACTGTGTTTCTGGACATGCTAACGTTGTTGAATTCCTGCATTTATTCCAGGCACATTATACCTCTGAGAGAGGTTTCCCGTGGTGGGCAATGAGTTGAGCTACCTCGTAGCTGCTATTGTGGCTTTTTCTTGTGTTTTGTTAGCACGCAAAAAATACTGTTGTTGAGCGAGCTGGCTAGCTGCTATTTGCTTAACTTTCTGTTCTCGCTCGGCACCAGTGTAGGACGTGTCATCATCCGTGGCAAAACTTTTCTTTGATTGCTCTTATTTTGTGGAGAAGCTGCCTTGTTCAACACAGTAACTCCACCTAATATTATATTATATTTTTAGAATTTGCTGCGGGCCAATTCCGGCCCGCGGGCCGTAGTTTGGACACCCCTGCTATAAATGGACCATAACTTACTAAATGAACATCAAGCTGTATTGAAGAAGACTTGAAACTAGAGATTGAGACCATAAACTCATGTTTACAATGTTTACTGAGGTAATAAATCAAGTGAGAAGTAGAGTCTTTTTCTCACAGACTTCTATTCAACAAGACTTCTTTTTGCAACCAGAGGAGTCGCCCCCTGATGGCCATTAGAGAGAATGCAAGTTTCAGACACTTCTGCATTGGCTTCACTTTTTTTTGCCACCTGTTTGGTACACTTGCTGCTCTTGTGGTGCCCTTGGTCTGTCCTTAAGGCATCCCAATCCACTTGGGAAACACACACCACAATGACCTCTACTCAATGTTTTGAGGCAGATAGTCAAACAGTTTTTGTAACAAAACAGCAGGTGGACTTTGCCCGCTGGGCACAGAGACACTTCAGCAGAAGCCTGGCAGAGTGTGTCAGCAGGAAGATGAGCTCCACCAAGGTACCTGTGTGTCCGTCTGACTGTCCATCTGTCTGACTGTCCGTCTGTCTGACTGTCCGTTTGTCTGTCCGTCTGTCCGTCTGTCTGTCCACCTGTCTTATCTGGTCCTTAATATGGTCAATTTTTTGGGGGGGTTCTTTATCTTACAGATAAAGACCGTTTTTGTTTTGGTGACGGTGTTGTGTGCAACCAGTTTGGTTGTAGCAAAACCAGTGGAATTGGTGAGTGAACTGACCTTTGACCATTGACCCTTTCACTTCAAACTTAGCTCTTATACCGGCTCAACATAACCAACTCTCTCCTAACTCTCTCCACATATCCCTCGACAGACAGCAGCCAGACAACAGGGTAAGTAATGTGTGTGTGTTAGAGAGAGAGAGAGAGAGAGAGAGAGAGAGATGAATTTGGTGTCATGTCATGGGTTTATGTGCTGGGTTTAAGTGTTTAAGTAGAAACACATTGACGTCAACATGTAATTTGTTATTAGATGTGACATGGAAATTAGCTGGCAAAGTGAGTGCAGTCTTTTATTATTTGATTGAGGTATAAATCTGTGTCCCAGGGGGCGCTGTTATTTTCTACGCCGCCTACCAGGGCCAGCTGAGAGATATCCTGTTCAACCCGATCGTCTTCAACCAGGTGTTGGTGAACCAGGGCTCGGCCTACGACAATGACACGGGTGTGTTCACCGCGCCGGTCGCTGGCATCTACCAGTTTGTGTTTGCCGCCCAGCTCTGCCGAGGAAACCACAACAATGACTGGTTCTTCATGGTCAACGGGAACAAGAGGATGACCTGCCATGCTCAGGTACACCACACTGAACTAGAAAAAATAAAGTGAGATTGAGCTTAAAAGAAACCTAGTAACTAGAATTGACTTAAGTGAACATGAAAATACTACATTTTAATGGTAATTAAAAGTCAAAAGAATGGTTGCTATGCACTGGTAGACAATACTTAACTCCACCATTAGAGAAGACAAAATCAAGACAACAGGTACGTTATACGTATAATTAACCGAATGAGGTGTGATGTGTAAAATCTGGCCAGATTTTTTGTTTCAAACATTCAAAAAACAATATCAACAGAATGTGAAGAGGTTACATTGTTGACGCTAAGTCAAAGTCGGCTATGTAGCAAAGATATCTACTGAAATGAGCATGCTAACTAGCTAGCCGCGGCCCGTCCTGTCTTGTGATACCACTTGTTCCTCAGAAGGCGATAGTGAGTCCCTGTTAGGTTAGCATTAGCTGTAACTCAATCCAGCTCTGATACGTATTTAGGAGACTAAACGAACAGTGAGGCTGATAAAGTTAAGATCAAATTTCAAACATTTACCATGGGTTACATGCAGCATTGTTTCCTGTTAATTACAGATTTGAATTTGAATTCAGCACCAGAATGGTGGACTCCACCACTAACAATGAAAACTACAGTATGGAGAGATAGTAAAAATGTGTCTCAAAATGCCATTGTCCCCTCCTGTCCCCCAGGTGTCTGGTGGTGACACGACCCTCAACACCTGCTACTCCATGGAGGAACTGAAGACAGGTGACCAGGTGTGGATGAAGCAGAACGTGGGGAGCTGCGCCTGGGCCAGCACTACCTCCAAAACCATCACCTTCTCCGGCGTCCTGCTGGCTAGGGAGGGCGTGTCCACGCTGGGAGGGAAGTATGGCTCTGGAAGCTCCTGTCCACTGCCCAGCATGGGCCGCAACAAAGACACAGCGTCCAGCTCTGTAGGCCGGAGTGCCTCCTTGTCTCACGTGGCCATCACTCTGCTGGTTTGCCGTCTCCTCTTGGATTAATCATGGTGAAGTTATAGACACTTACATTATATAAGCTTTTAAATGAATCTATTTGACACCTTCCACAGCTCTAACTTGACTTGCTCATTTCGTGTTACCTTGAATTCTTGAAGAAAACTGTTTTTTTTCCGCATGCCTTCACGGTGAATGAAGAATTTAAAAAAACGGAGAAAAGATTTGACGAATTGAAGTAAATTGAAGTGTTGATGAATTAAATGAATAGAAGTGTTGAGGGATTGAAGTGGTGATGAATTGAAGTAAATATAAGTGTTAATGAATTGAAGTGGTAATGAATTGAATTAAATAAAAGTGTGGTTCAATTTAAGTAAATATAAGTGTTGATAAATTGAAGTCAATTAAAATCGAAGTCTCATTTGTCCAGTTGCAGGCTCGCTATCTACTTCCAAAACATGAATCTTTGAGTGAAGTAGGGAAGGTCGTGCCGCCGCTATAGCATTTGGAATATCGCTGCCTCTGTGGATTTGCCTTGTTAGTATAGTATAGTAGTCCTCTGTGGATTTGCCTTGTTAGTATAGTATAGTAGTCCTCTGTGGATTTGCCTTGTTAGTATAGTATCGTAGTCCTCTGTGGATTTGCCTTGTTAGTATAGTATAGTAGTCCTCTGTGGATTTGCCTTGTTAGTATAGTATAGTAGTCCTCTGTGGATTTGCCTGGCAACGGCAGCTGTGTCGATGGCACGGACAATAACTTCATATTTTTAGGTTAACAAAAATGTACCGGAATTCACGAATATGTAGGATATTTTTAGAGACATTCATATAATGTTACGTCGCAATACTATTTTCTGGAAGCTATTTGTCTAGCCATTGTTGCAACTAGCTGACCTGACCAGCTAGAAGGTGGTGGGCGGACCTCTGATGGGTTGACCAGCCCGGTCGAGTAGCCTTCTAGCTAATGAAGTGCTGCCCGGTTGGTTAAAAAATATCATTATTATCCAGAAAATGAAAAAGGAACTTTGAAAAAGAATAGAAAAAAAAGTCTGAACTGTGACAAACCAGGCCAACATTTTGTCAATCCACACAAGCTAATTTTTACCAATATATTCTTTCCTAAAGCCGCCCAATAGGGTGGACAATTGCCCAATCTGGCAGCATTTCTCAGACGTAAAATCTTATGCCCCGTATCTAGTCATTTTCAGCGTGCGGTGTCGACCAATCAGCGGTCAAAAGGGGGCTCTTCCATTAGTCATCGCACATTCCTGTAATACTTCATGATTCATGCGCCCTTACTGGACCACACGCCACTGGTTTTTCACCAACTCAATATTCACCAAAAATATCAGGCTCCGATTCAATAATATATCAGAGAAATATTGATTAATACAGCGTTAATATTTGGCTTTTAAAGCACCCTGATGTTTTTGGTTTCTTATATTCAGTTACTGTGTTGATGTTGCAGAAGTGCATATGTTATTCAAATCATTAGGTTCAATAAAAATCCGATTTTTTCAGGGTTGAGCTATGCACTGGCTGATGGGAATAAAAGTCAGTGGTGCAACAGCCCTCTACATCCAGTAGATGGAGACACCTAATTGATGATGTCCACAGTGTACACCCTGTGTGCTGCATGCAAGCTGCAGCATAATGTCATAATGAGTTAATACATGTCTCAGGGCTTGGTGGAACCTCAGTATCTGATAAAGGTGAAAAATATTCATAGATCATTCAGTTCCATACCTCGTTTCATTTCCCACTAGTAACACTAACGTCTGTCATTTTCCCACCCTTCCAACCTCACCTTAACTGCATACAGCATTGCATATCCAAAAGTATGACTTTCAACATATTGTAGCGTTGCACTGCTTCTGTTTGGGTTGGATCATAACCATTTAAGTTATGGTCAGAAATCTTGATCAATACAAACTCCAGCTGCAAAGGAAGAGTCACGTCACATGGATCGACAACAGAACGTTTGTGCGGATGCTATTACAAAACTTTTCTCTTCCAAAATTTGACTTCGCATCTCTTGTTTGTGATAATTAATTGCAGAGTTTATATAGTTTAGTTTTAGAGTGATGTAAATGAATAACCCCCAAAAAATCTGGATAAATGTCCATATATGGTAAAGGTGGTATTGCTAACAACTTAGAAAAAATGTGATAAATATTGGCATGCTATTGTAAATCTGTTAAGGTTATTCTACATCAGCTACGTAAACACAGTCAGTAATCTGGTACATCCAGGGTTATACTGATAATATTGATTCAATGAAGGTATATTTGAAAAGTCTCACTCCAATCAGAGTCAGCGGCGGGTTATAGAAAAAAACATTTTTTATTTTATTTTATTAATTCGTCCTTAAAGAGGAACGCCACCAAAATGAAGAGTTATAATATGTTATTTCCGTGACGGAGGAAAGTTCAGTCAGAACATGAGCTTCTCTCTCTCAAAGCCATGAAACCAGAGAAGGGAAGTCTCAAACTTGTGAACAGGTGAAAACTCTCGAGCTGCTCCATTGAAAGTTTGTTTTCTTTGTCATTCTGTCATAGTGTTCTCAGTTCTGAAACAGATCATTCACCTGGGTGCTCTCAGTGTCCTCTATAACATCTTTCTGATTCATTGTCTATGAAGTAGCTCTGCACTTTATACTCAGTGACATCACAAAGTTGAGCTTTAATACTCTATTTCTTTTGATTTGGGAGAGAGTTGTTCATGTTTACTAATAGTTTTGGACTGCCTTAGACCCTAATTGCATGTCAACATTTTGAAAAATGGGCCTATAGTTCCCCTTTGGAATTGTTTCATCTTTATGTTCTAAAAAATGATGAATTGATTTTTCTTGTTCGTGCCCAAAGGAAGTAAGAAAAGCAAAAATAAATAGTGTTATGGACTCATCTACATCCATGTCTGTCCAAAATGTCAGAACTTCATCATTTTATCTCATGAGACATTTGTGTGAAATTCTCATAATGAGCATTATGAACTCTTAAGTTATGGCCCAAAACGTGTTTTGATGAGGTAAATCGAATCAGTTGAGTGCCGAATTTGCTAAAAACACGCTCTCAGACACTATTATTGATCGCCGCCTTTAGTCTGCCATATAATGTGAATTGACTTTGATAGCTTTGATGCAGCAGCAGATCACACGCAACAGCTGCTGGGTCAAACTGTAGCTTCAGTTGACACAGAAACAGCTGTTCGTTGCAGAGTTGTGCAGTGAGTGAGTGTGTGTGTGGGGGGGGGGGGGGGGGGTGCACAGACGCAGGTGCCGTTTGCAAAGGTTGCAGTGAGGTGTGGAGGACTGCACCTCCTTCGTTTCTCAGCACAGAGATACGAACCACATCCTCTCCTCTGCTGCTCTCGTGTTCCTCGTCGACAACAGGCCTCCCGCCTTCTTCTTCTGCACACGAGATGAGGACGCTGGTTTCCTGTTGTTACATTGGATGTGTTGGACTCACATGCGAACATTCACTTCTTCACTTAAAGCCTTCAACTAAAAGGAATAATGGAAATAGTGGAAAAAGACTTGAATCCACTGAAGTTCACATTATTCCTAAAGATGTTGAAATAAATTCACAAAGGTATTTCATGTAATGTTGCTTTTTAAATGCCAATTGACATAACTTGCATGATAACTGCAGATCTGACAGGTGGGAAGATTAGTGTACTGGTGCTGACTTTTGGTCTCACTTCCTAGAAATATTAACGCCATCTCCTCTTGAAAAACTTTTATTGGGAATAGAATTCAGCTTAAAGCAGTTCTCAAGCACTTACACAAACAGACAGCATTGTTAAGTAGAATACCAAATGCTTTAAAAATGTGTGCAGGATGTGATTAACTGATCGAGAGTAAAAAACAACTTTAACATATGTAATCACTGAAATGAGGAGAATCTGCCAGTTTGTGCAGCTCAGCTCTCAGTCGTCCTGTTTTCCGGAGGGAACCTGTGCAGCAGACAGAGAAGGACACATTTTCAGAGGTTTATAAAAAACAAATCGCAATCTAATTAATTGACCACTTACTTATCATCTATTTTGCACAAAGAATTGTTGAATAAACTACAAAACACCATGAATGGGTTTCCCCCCAGTCAGACCAGCACCGCCTCTCTATATTTTCAACTTTCATCCCTTTCAACTGCATGATATTATAAATATTCAGCAGAGCAAATTTGTCCCCATATATGTGATGGGAAATTGAATTGCTGCCTGAACATGTGGGAGTGAAGAAAGCGCTACATCTATGAAGGTTGGTAGTCATGGTGGATGGCGGGCTCACACAGGACATTAACAGCGGAGATCAGGGTTCACATCCTGAGTCCTGTGTGTGGGCAGGTTTAGGACCCAAAAGCACTTTGCTTTAGGTTCAGTGAAGAATGTGGTCTCTTGCTGAAAAGTCAGTTGAGTTCTTCTGTTGTAAACCAAAAGCGCAATCTTTCTCTAGCCAAATGTCGTGCGTAGCTACACGTAAGCATAAACAATTTGAATCATGTTTAAGTTGCTATGATTCAAAGTTCATTAACACTGCACATCCTTGGGTCGCCATCAATACACCCGCCAAGTGTGAAGTAGATCGGTCCTCGAGATATGCAAAGGACACACACACATGCATACAAAGATCCCTTGCTTTACATTAGATATAAACATCACGTGTCTATAACAGGTTGAGAAAAAGGTGCGAGTGTCCCACTTTCTAACATTAGTCATTATTAAAGGCTTCAACTGACGAAGTCCGATAAAAGAGCGGAGCTGTTCGCAGCAGTGTCACTATCTCTCTTGCACGAGCATTGCCACTCTTTTTGTAAAAGTCCTGTCCATGTCCGCATGAAGCCTTAGCTGACATTTATATTATGGACACTTTCATCTGACAAATAGGCATCACTTTAACAGCAGTGTTCAATGTCTGATATGGGATTTAATGCACCGTCCGGCCAATTTGAAATTCACAGAGCTTATGGCAAGTACATTACTTCCACTGGGATTTCTTTGGTACATCACAGTGACTCGAGTTGGACGCACCTGAAGCCCCCACACCATGAACCCCACAAAGACTCCGAAGATGCCGCTCTTGACTATCAGAACAACGTAGGACAGCTTGGCAGTGTGGGTGATCCTCAAATACTTCTCTGCAAAATAACGCATCATTTTAGCGAATGACATGTTTCAGTCTTGTTGATGCTTTAAACTGTGTAGGTACAAACTAAAGTATATATTTACCTCTCGTTGCTGCAGCTCCTGGTCCTTACAAGAAAAAGTAGATATAGTTGGGTTTTTTTCAGTGCAATTATTAAAAACATGCATAGTATAGTAGAGTTGCATACCGCTGACGCCTTCGACCCAATTTGAACGGTGCACGGTCTCGTTCCCGTTGAAGAAGCTGACGGTGCAGGTGAACTCCTTGCCCGGTGTAAACCACTCACTGAGCGGGACCCTCAGCCTGCTGGTGAGGCTGTAATGTTCCCCTCCCCACAGGGGCGCGTTGTCGGTCGACACGCCGTCCGTGACGTTCACCCCGTCGACCTTCCAAAACACGCTCACGTGGTCTGGGTAGAAACGAGAGGCCACGCACACCAAGGTCTTCTTCTTTCTCTTGTCTTTGTTGTTCCGACACTCGTTCGGCGAAGGCTGAAGCACTTTCACCGCTGGCGGGGTGACGGCACGGTTTGGATCTGCGGGGAACAAAAAAAAGAGCATGGTTCCACATTTTGGGAAATACACTTACTCTCTTTCTTGCCAGGAGTTGACAAGATTGAGGAAATTGATACCGCTCTGATGTCAGTACAATAAATACGTAGCTAGAGCCAGCAGCCGGTTAGCATTAGCTTAGCATAAAGACTGGAAACTGGAGCAAACAGCGAGCAGCAATCTTTATAAAGTTATCCATATCTACCCAACAGCACATTTAAAATTCACGAATTAACATGTATCTCATTTGTTTAAGACATATGTTGTACAAATTGAACAAATGATTCACGATATGTTAACAAGCGAGCTTTAGAGGTCCTGGTAGGTGTATTTTGTTGACTTCAGACAGAGCCAAGCTAGCTAAAGAAGCTAGTTTCCCCCTGATTCCAGTCATTTGCTGCTGGTTTAAGAGTAGCATCATCTCTCTAACTTTTGAGAAGTAAGCAAATAAGTAATTTTTTTTAAAGCAGAATTATACATGAACAGTGAGGAGGAGGTAGGAGGATTTTCTCAGGTCCTACACGTTACATTAATCACATTTAGAGCCCTTATCATTCTATTTCGTTAGTCTTTTATTGTCTTACAAAGAACTGTTGGCCTGGTCCCCTTTCCGAGATAAGTGGAGCGCAACACAAAATCGGCATCTAATTCATCTCATTTTACTCCATGTATGCCATTAAGCTTTTGTCCCCTTTTTTTTTGTTTCAGTTACTTTGTGTTATTTAACTTTTTCCTCATTTGACTAAAATAAGAAAGGGACATCCTCTAAATTCCAAATTCACAGCTTTGGATTTTACACTGTTCAGGGTCCATCAAACTGCAAAGTTTTTTTTTGCTTAGACATTGAAATTATAATATTGCCTGTTAATGTTATTTTCCTACCTCAATTTGGTGCCACTACCAGAGTATGCAGGGTTGGAGCTGGTCACCTTGACACACAACTAAAAACTGTTCACACTGTCCAACAGCTGCCGTCGATTGACTGATAAATAGGTTAGTCTATAAAATGTCAGAAAATGCTGAAAAGTGTCTGGAAATGTCCCCAAAAATCAGGCTTAAATTTCAACAATGTTTGAAGAATTAGTTCGATCTTAGAGAACAAGGTGAAAACACTTCAAATTAACCTTGTAGATAAACCAGCTAACTTTGAATTATACATTATGAAATATTACATAATCTGTCTTCTGAATTCTATATAATTTGATGTATATTTACTATATATAGTCCCAGTCCCAAAGTAAACATCTCTGACAGTACCATAGCTGATAAGAACTCACATTGAGAGCAATAATTTGGGCAATGAGCCAATTCTTTTAATCCTGCATCAGTTTGCCGGAGAGCAGGTTAGGACCGTAACAAAACTAACTTGTGCCATAACTGCTTCTATTGTTTATAGGGAGAATACTACACCAAATAAAATCACCTAAAAGCTACATATTCTCTTATATAAACAAGCTGTCAAAGACGCTCCATTTGATTCGTTGATGCCGATTTTCTTACCTAAGACGGTCAGTTTAGTTCCAGCTCCAAAGCGAGCGGCGGTGGATTAACACAGAGCTCTCCGACTGTGACAAAAATGTATCTTACTGCTTTTGTCTCTGTGTTCCTATTTGCAATTTTGCTGGTGAACCTCCTGTGTCATTCTCCACCAAAATCTTCTCAGGACCATTTGCATGTTTTTGCGATTTGCTTTGTATTCTGAGAATCTTAAGATGTTTCCTATGACCCAAAGTAAAAAATCAAACTGAAACATTTTGCTAAAATGGTCATCTTGGTTTTTCGACAGGAACAGTGTCAGTCAAATTATTCCCAAGTCAATTAATTTGGTCGGACAGTTTTTCCTTCATTTTCAAACAAGGACATTTTTTTCCCGTTTTCTCGCCAACTTACCGAGAACAGTGAGTTTAGCTCCTTATCCAGAGAAACCTTTAGTGTCACTCTCACTGCATCCTCGACCAAAAAGTAACAAAACTGCCCGTAACTGCTTGAAACAGGCTAACAATCCATGACATGACTGTAGTTTCAGCATAGAAACATGACCTTTACAACATCTTAGTTTGGTTTTTAAAATTTTATTCCAAAAAAGTTTCCTCGCTGAACTTTAGTTTTTGTACAATGTCAGACTAGAATAGAATAGAAAATTGAGTGTCCGAGGTAACTTGCATGGCTCCACACTAAGCATGTTAAATGGAGGAGGTTTTGGTACAGCTGCTGTATTGGATTGTATCACCGTGCCCCCTGTCCCACAGTGAAAAAGCATTACTCAAAAACCTGACTTCCCTCTGCTTGTTTTTGTCTTTCCTTCCCCCACTCAGTCTCTCCGTATCTCAGCCTCCATCTTTCTGCGTCTGCCTGTGAAAGCAGCTGTGCAGGTCGGCCCCACTGAATAAGGCTATTTCTGTGACGGCTAAGAAAAGAAACCATCAGGAAAAGAAAACTTTGTGTTTCCATGCAGTAGCTGCACAGAGGAGGTGACGTCTTTACTGATCCCACCCAGTTTTAACTGATATAATTTTCTCTAAATGACCAGACGGAGTTTGAGCATGATTGTCAAATTGTTTATTGTGGCTAAGTTGGTCTGTCAAATATGAAGTCCAACACTGGTGTAAGAGCACCATCTGTGCCACATCATCATCAAATTTAATAGATGATCATTGGTGATTTCCATAAGCCCTTCATCTTTCTTCTACTGCCAACCTTAACCTGCACTGGTTATTGTTTTCCCCCCACCTGTTTTGCTGCAAGTCCTGCCCGGCTGTGCTGTAATTGGCTTGTATTCATTACTTGCTAGCTGTGGGTGCGGCAAGTTCCACCCTACTGTGCTGTGAGTGTAGATATCACTGGTAAGCAGTGGTGGGCCGTCAGGGCCTGCAAAGCCTTCTCTGCTGGCCTAAACAGAATCACAAAGTTATAGCTATTTTATAATTTTATATTTTTTCTTAAATACACTACATGTATGATAATTTATAAAAATATTTTTCCCATTATCTTATTTTCTCATTGCACAGCTACTGTGCTACTGTTGCTCTGCTTCCAGTGCAGCTTGTTTTAAGTAGAGCTTTTATCCAATCAGATTTCACCTCTGTGTCTCTAGGTAAGAAGAGAGGCCCGAGGCCTGCAGACTCACAAGTGAATCCATGTGCAGTTTTTTGGGACGATATTGTTGATTGTCATAGTGTTCAACCAATCAGATTTGCTTTAGTTTGACATGTTGGGCGTATTCTTTGACGTGTCAGAGCCTGCTAGCTGGCCTATAAGCACGTCAGCATTACGTGCAGCTCAGTTTTCAGGAGCAGCTCTGCAGTGAGGTGAAGGTAATGCGAGGTAATGCCATTTTCAGAACCGGAGGTTGCTGCCTGGCTAACACGTATCAACTCAAAGGAACGTATTCTGTGAAAGAATCGGTCGGCCCATCACAACTGTCTTTGGGCTCGAGGATTTGGGTGAATTGTCCCTTTAACAGGTGCGCCGATGTCGCGGAGTTTGGTGTGCGTGATGACGTCGTCCGGAAGAGACCTGGTGTAGACGTAGCGGTGAATACGAGGAGCTGATATGAGAGCGTGGAAAATACTGCTTTGTTTTCTGTTCTAAGAAAAGAAATTCCATTATCTTTTAGCGTCTTTGAGGATGGGTACGGCCCGATTGTAATTTCCAGCCGAGGCGGACCTTGCTGGAGCGTGGTTATGCTGCGACCATGTAACTAATGTTACCAGAGTAGGTCGATCGGGAGACTGGAATCATCCTCGGAGGCGATAGTGATGCCCTGTCCGTGGATTGCCTCGTCCTGGAGAGATGTTGAGGCTTGCTGGACTCACTCTTTTGGACGTCTTTTGAAACACAGAGCAGGATCTCGGGTGCGGCTGCGGCAGAGAAGTTTTGTTCGACCTCCTGTTGCTTTGTCTGCTGCCGCGGGCCCGACTGAAACTTGGACGTGGTCGTTCCGATTTTGTCCGAATAGATCGTCGTTCGATGGGGATATTCAGGCAAACTATGCTAAAGGAAGGATAATGTTGCTCGTATATTGATACGTTAGGTAGCTCATTTATCTGAGTGTGCTCGACGCGCTGTTGCGTGACCTAGATTCCGATACCGAATACGAGAGCGGAACAGGAGGAGCGGGTTAGGCGGGTATTTATGTATATGCAGGAAGTGGTTGGGTTGGGGAGTGGTCCTGCTCCAGAACATCATTAGTACCCGTCTACTGATAATAAGTGATATTGGTGACAAGAAGTGCCTGCGAAAAGCTCGAAGGATATTAAAGTCAATACCCACCCATCCACAGCCTGTCCTCCCTGCTACCATTTGGCAAGAGATACAGAAGTATCCGCTGCCGAACCACCAGACTACAGAACAGCTTCTTTCCTCATTTCTTCATATGGGTCAGAAGATTAACTGCTTTTTACTGCTGGAGAAGGATGAAAACTCCCCGCCATGTCTGTCCACCATTACCTCTTCATCTCCTCCCATTGTTTAGCTGACTCCTCAGTGCGTTTGTTTATGTGGTTTGCAGCAGGTGTACAGGTGACATGTGGGTTTTTGTACGGGAATTTGTGGCTTTTCTATCATTGTGCGTCCGTAATGCTGCACAGAAGTAATGCCCACTATCTTGGGGACGCCTCAGTTTGAGAAAATGAAGGAATGCCTCCTTCTCGCCATTTCCACTAATGTTAAAAATACCCTGGAAGGGTTTTTCAACAATTTTAACAATTGTGGAAGTTATAAAACCAACTAGCTTTAGAGAAGAGTCTCCCTGTGGGCGGTGATACCACAGAATGGTGTAATAGTCGTCGATGCTGTGTTTGCAGGACAGTTTGACTTCATCTCTTGTCTCTCCCAGCAGATCGGCCGGAGTCTGATGAACATCTTCACTTTTATTTGGAGATATTCCTGCAGAAAGGAGCAAAACATTTGTGTTAAAATAAAATGAAGCCATAAGATCCAACTTACAATGTTGAAGCAAAAATTAAGAACTTGATGTACCTTTGATCCAGAGTGAGATAATAATGGTAACTAACGGGCCTTGCATGTTGAGAGCTCTTTACTGTATGTGTGTCAAGCAGGGAAATGGAAGTGATACGTTTCAAACGGCATCACATGAAGAAGAAGAGGAAAAGGTTTGACGTCAAAGGCAGAGGTGGTATTCCGAGTGTCACGTTCACTTACTGCAAGGTCAAATAGAAACATCTTTGTTCCTGCTCTATTCAAGTCCACATGGCTTTTCTAAAACATATCACAAAGCATACCTTGTTGATCTACCTAATAAGGTGAAATTCTGAGAAAAATAATAATTTTGACCTTATGTTGAGTTTAGAATTAATTCTGTGTGAGGATACACATAAATAATTAGACCAGAAGTCTAAAAGAGGCTGATGTCTTTATTACACCCCATGTATTGGATGGAAGGGTTGGAGTGAAATCCATGTAAAGTGGATCCTCTTCAAAGTAACCAGACTCCTCTGACAAAACCAGTAATTTTACCTTGCAGAACACAGGAGTATCTGGTCTACCGCTGCCTCGGTCGGTTAGTTCGTTTGGGTTATTATGTGACTTTGGTGTTTTTAAGGGTTAGTTCAAATTCACCTCATACAACCCCACTCCAAACAATCCGAACTATCCCTTTAAGGTTAACCTCTATTAAGGTTAGGGGACTGAACAGCTACCTCCAATCTTTTTTAAAATGCAATCTTTTGTTGTACCAGCCATCCACCCCGACCTCCTGCCTACACAGACTTTGTTGCTGTATGACATCACTTGACTTCCTCCACGTCAAAATGACTACGGCAGCTTTAGTGTAAACTTAATTTTCTTAGTAATTTTGGGAGCACTTGCTGATATTGTTCTTCTTGGGAGGACAGTCTCCCTAAACTCAACGTGTGCAGCTACTCCATCTCTGCTGTACACGTGTTTTTGGAATATAATGACCGTAGATGTATACGAGGTGTATAGCTATTATGATAAGAAGATGTTCTTATCATAATCATCTTTTGAACAAGATATGTCATCAGTCTCATTGGTCTGACGCAAATGTCTGGTCTCAAAACTAATTTCAGGAGGGCAATAAATGATTTGAAATAGATTATTTCTCAGGATTCCCCTCAACATTGTCAGTAATGAAAATCAACATAACACAAACGCATTAGCTGATGGTGATATGATATCAAACCAAATTCCGACCACAGGAGCAGGTGCCTGCCGTTCCATGTCATGTACAAAACCACCAATGCTGAAAGATACTGTAAAGTTCATATAAGTAACAATTGAAAGTAACAGGACTGAGTTTTTTGTACAGCGTTAGCAAATACATGAAATGAAACCGATCGTCATCACTGCCAATAGCATGAGAACTCTTAGCTGTACTCTGTGTTTAGTGTAATTAGCAAATGTTAGTGTGCTAACACGCTAAACTAAAATAGTGAACAAGGTAAACATTATACTTCCCAAATATCAGCATCTTGCTATTGTCATTGTGCAGCCATGTCTCCAGAAAATGATGTTCTCACACAGCAAAACTGCATTGTGAATTACGTTTTTGAGGGAAACCTGTGGAGATCTGGGTCGGGGTCATGAACATACTGTTTTAGTAGCTAAGTAACTAGGAAATGGATTTCTGTAAATATATATTAATGTGTTTGTGTAAGTAACTAGCTTGATTTCGTGTTCATGAAGATGGCGCCACACCGTCGCATCCATCAAGAGTTTTATTTTTGGCTCCGTGAACATTTCGTTTGTATTATTTTGATATTGTGTAAGACTGTTAAAATGTTTAGGTTGAAGCTAGCAATAAGCTCGGTTGTATTTGTATGTACATAAGGAAATCTAGTGTAGCAGTTATTGCTCTTATTTTGTTTTGGTTGACTGAGCCAACAGAGTGTAGAACTCAGTAAGTAGACTGTGTTAATATGTGAAAAATGGACAACATGGATAATTGTATTGTGTTAACAGTATTTGTGGAGGTCTTTTTCAAATGATGTACTATGACCATGTATAACGGACTTCAGATAGATATGTTTCGCATATGGTGAATAAATGTGATTCTACTGAGCGAGGCTAAATTAACAGAAGTGAAGGTGCCCTGTCTAATTTATTTGTCGTGTTTGCAGAATCTATCATCTGTTTACTTGGTACCAGTCCTGGTACCTGTAACACTATCGTGAAAAATCTGAAATTTCAGTGACTGAACATGATGTGGAAATAGTGCTGGTTTAGCTGTTTATTGCATTATAAAGTACCAACCACAGAAACAGGTGCTGAAAGGCAGTTAATGCCTTAAACAAAACCACCGATGATAAAGGACTACGTTCAGCTGCAGAATGTCAAACTGAAAACAAGTTTTATCCCTACTCTGAAACTACTTTTATATATTTTTACTGTCAATTTGCAGTACTTGGTTATAAGGTTGGGTTTCAGCCAATCACTGCTAGCGTTCTATGATTTAATGTGACGAGTGATTGGCCTGCTACCGCAGCAACTACAAACCATGAACATGGAGAGGTCTGCTACTACCGGCAACAGTGCTGACGGAGCACAGTATGTGGCGTCACAAACACCAACTGCTCTGAACAGAGGTTTTTGGAACTACATTTCAAATTAACACAAATTAAGAAAATGTGCGTATGGCATACCTTGATGATGTTCCAGTAAACAAAAGGAAATATATAGAGTATCTTCATTATAGACAAGATTTCTAGTCAGTATTAAAGATATGTCTTGCAGTCTGGCTGGAGAAAAACTGACATACACAATCTGGGAGACTTTTACACCCAGAGGGTCTTTGGGATACAGGTGCACAGCTTGGCATTTGTCTCCGGATATTCTCCAGGAAACAGGCAGTAGGAACTCATTTTATGAAAGGAAAAACAACATGCATTAAGAACACAAGGCAAAATGTAGTAAACCCTCCTCTCTAATAGACAACAGCTTGATTGTGTTTGATGGTGCAACGTGAGATCATTTGTTGAGTTTTAACACCACCTGCAGGAAATCAAGATATGAATCCTAATACGCTGTTTTATCAAAACCTGTACGGATAAATCCAAAACTATCTTCATGACCAAACACTACTGGGGGTTAAGTGATACAACATTATTTTCTTTTCATGTAATTTGGGCAAACTGACCCTCTAAAGTGCTTTCAAAACCCCAGTCCCTCTTTCTGTACATCTCCATCTCATCCTTTTTTTAACATCTGCTTTTACCTGGCCTCACCTCATCCACATCCCTCTGATGTTTACCCCCAGTGCAAAGTCAACTGCTGAGTCCCAGTCGCCTGCAGAGGGGGCTTCCTCTCAGCAAACAGAGCCTCCTCTGTGTCTGAAACCAGAGAGGTCAGCATTCCTCTGCCCAGGCCTCAAATAAAGACCCGAATTCTATGCAGAAATAATCCAGATTCCCGCTGGGACTGCAACCTATCCTGGGGCAGCCTCCCTCAAGGTGGACAATCAGTGTCTTTGTCAAGCCAAGCTGATGCCAACAGGCTGAGCACCGGAGCAGGTCCACCCGGCAGCCCTCAGTCTTGCGGAGCTGTGCAGACGGGTCTGTCTCGCTGTGGAAACACTGGATTACTTTTGGACACATTTTATCATCAATACTGGATTATCAGTGTTTTCTTGATGGATTATGGATGTTCAAAATCCTCCTTTTCAAATTGGATTCAACAGCCCGCAGGAAACGTCACAGGCTCTTTTGGGATAGCCCGACAACAACGAGGATTCTCCACCGACTGAGAGGTAGGCCATGATTATTCATCTTTTCTGACCAAGACACAGTACATGCTGCCGAGTGAGGAGCGTGGGATATGTTTTCAGACCGGAGAGGAGGCTGACTTTTTTTTTCATTTTGAAACAATGACGTTTAAGAGATTTTCAGATTTCAGGCAAAATGCCACAATGCATGTCAAGGTATTTCCCGATCCAGTCTGAGCTTTTTAAGCAAACAGGGACACCGAAAGACCTGATTTAGCTCCTAAATCAAAGTAAAGACCCTCTCTGGGATTTGTCTCAGTTGAATCTTTTTCTCTTCTCCACACACTCTCTGTCTGTTAGGATCAGCCCTTCCAAGAGATTTAGGAAGCATTTCTGAGATTGTTTGCATTAATGTCCCAGATCAAGTCACTGTACAACTGGTGAACCAGTAAAGAAATATAAACCTGGTGTAATTCAAGTAGGGGGGCAGTCAGTGAGTCACTCAGGGAATTAGGCAGAATTCAAATGTCAGACCACTTAACATGCTTTATTTCAGCATTCAAAATAATTAAAAACATCTCAATTTATTATACATATACAAAATAGGTACAGATCCTTGTGGTGTTTTCCCCCCATGGGTGTGTCTGTCTGTATTATCTCACAAACTCCTACCAGATGGCTCTCTTTCTGTGCATTGTTTGAAAAAAATGAAATAGATCTCCAATTTTTCTTTTTGTTGAGAAAATTCAACCTTCGCACAAGAAAACAAGAAACAAACTACAACAGATGTGTGGATGAAGGGGGTGGGGGGAGGATTTTTTTGGAGGACAGAAAAGGTGGAGGTTGGGGTTTAAAAACATGAAACCAAAAAGTGTGAGAAGAAAAGATGCGGATCCGCTCTTCACTTTGAACTCAGAGCTAGAGGCTCGAGTGCCAGCGCGTGGCTGGAAAAGAGAGAAGAAGTCTGTCTCATTCTGGGCGCCAAGAGTAAATAAAAAAACGGTGGTTTCGTTTTAGCACCAAGAGGGCCCTGCCACGCCAGAGTGACCTTAACACTACACAACAGTATAGTCATACTGGACAGCCAGGAGACCTCAAAGAAAGTATAGCACCTTTAATTTTAGCTGTATCCGCTTCTGCTAAAGTGTTGGTAAAAGTCGACTACCCCAACGAGCGCCAAAACTAACGCAGGCTTCACTTCACAAACACTGGGCCACCCTTTTTTTATACAGCTGATATTCCTTGCTTTTCTGAGGTAGCCATAGGATTTTTCTTTCACAACTTTCAAAAAAGAGGTTGGAACCCATGTTTCTCTGCTGGTGGTTTTAATGTGACTTTTCTTTAAAAAAAAAGAAATAGAAAGGAACAAACAAGAAAGCAACCACAACAACAAACAAATCACAACAGCCACACAATCAGCGGATGAGGAGGGGGGAGTTGTCAGTGTTGTCTGTGCCAGGTTGACGGGGTAGGGGGGGCGGGGGGCAGAACAACAGAGACAAACATGGCTGTCAGTTTCACCGTTTATTCATCAACACCTGAAACGTGGTACAAAGCAGTTGGGTTCTGTCTGTTGGGGACTGTCCTTTCATTCCTCTCGCCACAGTGGTGTATAAAAATACAAAAGTCACCTGTGTGTTTCTGTAAACTCCAGAGAGGCCTGGTATGGCTGGATGAAGAGGGGAAGTCAATTTTTTTTACACTTTACAGAAGCATATATTATTTTCTTGTTGCCAGTGAAACAAAATGTCTTCTCTACAGGATCCTTGGTGTTGGTGATGGTAAAAAAAACAAAAAAAAAACCAAGAGTCAGAAATGAAAAAAAAAGTAGTGGTCCCAAACGCGGTGATGCAGATTCCGCCGCATCGCCGCCATCTTGTTGAAGTGCAGGCTTTAGGCAAAGTGGACCATCGGAACAATGGCCGAATGAAAATTCGTAGAATCAGGAACGAGGGGTCAGATTTTTCAGAAAAATGGCATTAGAGAAATGTTTTGGTGGGCTTTTTTTTAGAGAGATGACTGCTAGAAAAATTAAAACACACACTCACACACACACTCAACAACAATTTCAAGTCCAGATTTCTCTTTTTACAAGAAACAGACGGGTCCAACTTCAAGGCCAAACTCTTGGCCTGGAGCACCAACGTCCATAGGAGCGATATCAATGATGGGCAGGCGAGATGTTTTCGATGTCTTGTAGTCGATGACTGTCTTGCCCCATGTACCGGTGTGTGACTGGAGGGAGAGAAGAAGAAAGGGGAGTTAGGGTCACCATTCAAATTGGCCGCTGCATGGTTAACACAGGACATTTGAAAATGTCTCCAATTCTGCCTGAACTTTTGTTCAAATCCCATGAACAGAAAGACTAGCTACAGTAGCTATTATGCATGTTTGAAACCACTGAGTCTATACCATCAGGGAAAGTATAAGCTTGCTGAATTGTGACCTACTGGTCATTCCTAACTTTGAAGATTCAGCATTTGAAGCTCACTCAGCTGTCAGTGGGATTGGCATGAGAGCGTCAATTTAAGTTTTTCTCACCGTGCATCCATCTTCCAGGACACTGTAGGTGAAGCGGCTGTTGCCCTCGGCTCTGATCTCGATCTCGTTGGAGCCCTGGAGGAGCAGGGCCTTCTTGAGGTTGCCGACGGTGGCGTCCATGTAAGCGACGCTGTTCTTGCAGTGGTAGGTGATGTTCTGGGTTGCCTCAGTGGACATGAGACGCAGGAAAGTCAGCTGGATGTTGACATCCTCTGGCGTGGAGCCCTCGCTGCCATACTCGAACTGTGTAGGAAAGAGGAAGGGGGAGATGTTACTGACTGAACTGGAGGGACAAGAAGTGGAGAGGTAAGGTCGAGTTGAGGAATAGTAGGAAACAAAAGGGGCGAGAAGTGGAAATGAGAGGAGGGGTAGAGAAAGGAGGAATTGAGAGGGAAGTTGACCTAAGAGAAGGCAAGTAGGGATGGATTTGTAGCAAGGGGTGAGGAAGTGCTCAGTTTGGTTGGTTCAGCATGTTTACCTGGAAGCCATCGGTCATAGCCTCTCCGAACCAGACGTGCTTCTTCTCCTTGATATTCTTGCTCATGTACCAGTTCTTCTTGGCGACCTCGGGCTGAGTTGGGGTTACGCAGGTCTCTCCGGTCTCCATGTTGCAGTAGACCTTGATGGCGTCATGAGTGCAGCCCTGGTCAGGGTCGATGAAGTACTCGCCTGGAGAACAAGGAGTCAGGAGAGGAAAAGTTCAGAAAAACCCAGTACGCTAGTTTAGATTCTCCAATCCTCCTCTACACTTGGATTGATCAACCGCTGTCGGGTAAAAACTCACCGCTCTTCCAGTCAGGGTGGCACATCTTGAGGTCACGGCAGGTTCTGGCGGGGTTCTTGCGGGTTCCGTCAGGGCTGCGGATCTGCTCGATCTGCTGGCTCAGGCTCTTCAGGGTGCCGTCCACCTCCAGGTCGCGGTCACGGAGAACGTTAGCGTCATCAGCACGGAACATGCGGAACGGATCGGGGGCCTTCTCCTGAGGCTGGGAAATGAAGCCGAGGTCAAATCCGCCACCAGGGGCACCTGGTGCTCCGGGAGGTCCAGGAGCTCCTGGAGGACCCTGAGAGAGAAGAAGGGCAAGAGGAGGAAGAGAAGAAGTTGGTTATTTCAGTGCTCGTAGAGGCTTTGTGGTGTGCCTAGCAAACCACAACCTGTATTTTCCCTCAGTTAGAAGACACAAAGTAAATAGACAGAGGAGTGGTTGGATAGTTAGACAGCCAGACTTACAGCGGGTCCCATCTCTCCAGAACGTCCACGAGTTCCAGGAGGTCCAGTGGGTCCAGGCAGGCCAGTCATACCGTCCTTACCAGCAGATCCAGCAGATCCAGATGGGCCCTGCAAACAGCATAAAGGGAAAGTCTCTGAATGTCAAAGTCCCTCCAAACACTGACAGATAGACCAAATATTAAAATGCAAAACATCTAAAACTACTCCAAGCACTAAAATATTGTGTGGTGTGTTAACTCACTCTAGGTCCAGCGGGTCCAGCAGAACCAGAGGGTCCTTGCTCTCCAGAAGATCCCTATGGGTTCAGAACAGAAACAGTAGTTAGAAATAAAGTCTGCATGTTGTTTATGTTATATATGTGTAGATGTGAGTGTGAAGTGACATACAGATTGTCCAGAAGGTCCCTGCATGCCAGTGAATCCTCTGTGTCCCTTCATGCCTCTCTCTCCAGCCTCTCCACTCTCTCCCTTGTCTCCACGAAGTCCAGGAGCTCCCTGTTAGAGGTAAAAAGGGGATGAAGAGCATTGTTTTGCCTTTGGCCGTTACATCTATTCTATTGTTTGTTTTTATCAATGGCGCAAATGTTGTTACTTACAGCAGGGCCACGAGGTCCAGCAGGGCCAGCAGAGCCAGAGGGCCCACCAGGTCCCTGAAGCATACAAAAAACAGTTTGATGTAAAGGCAGGTTGCAGCGAAACACAATCTATGCTTACACCTACAGTAGCTCTATTATTAATGGCTGTTTCCCATTGACATGTACTGTACTGTATACTGAAGATATTTACATAAAAGCACAATGACTAAACTGAAAAATGGTTTTGGTGTCACTCACAGTCTCTCCACGGTCACCGTTCTTTCCAGCGGGTCCAACGGGTCCGGGGGCACCAGAGGGTCCAGGGGCACCAGATGCTCCAGATGGGCCGCTCTCTCCACGGTCTCCCTAAAATGCAAACACAAAATAATGTTATTTCACCAGCTTTAATATCCTTACAAGCTGCTGTGGTGAAAAATGCACAGATAGAACCAAATATCTGTCTGTATTTTTTTGCCTTTGACTTTTGTCCAAAGAAACTTCAGATATACAAGATTTGGTGAAACAGGCCACTGTCTAGGCTATATAGAACATTACATGCAGGTATAACTCTGTCTTCTGGCAGCCACATTGGTGTTTCTATCATGTCAACAGAATTTATTTCAGACACAGAATTGGCTCTGATTGTATGTGATAATGTTAGATTTCAGCTTACTAACCATAGTAGGTGCTAAGCTAAGCATCACTGTATCTAGCAGAAGCCACTGTAGTTAGCATGTTGTTTGCTAAATGACCTTGCAGGCTGCTTTACCTAGGTTCAGGTCAACCTAGCTGATTCTTCCCAAGCCTTTGTGGTTGTTTTGCCCCAATTTATAGTGGTATCGTCTCTTTGTGTCTCTTTGCAGCTGTTTTGCATCTCTTTAAAGTGTCTCTTTGTAGTTGCCTGTTTAGTAATCCATCTGGTGTTGGTGACTTAGCGATGATGTAATTTGAACTCACCTTGGGTCCAGCACCTCCATCGCGACCAGATGATCCCTCGTTTCCGGGGCTTCCCTAAAACACAAACATAAAGCAGGTTAACTATTTAGTAAACACCTACAGCAGTATACAAAAGTCAGACAGATAGTTAGTGTACAGGTGCAATTGTTTCTTCATACCTCACGTCCAGGCTCACCAGGGGCTCCACCCAGTCCAGAGGGTCCCATAGGTCCGGGAGGTCCACGCTCACCACTGGGGCCAGAAGGTCCAGACTTTCCAACCTCTCCCTGCGGGTGACACAGGCAAAGTCAGTCCAGTCCTAGCAACCGCAGTTACTTTTCTAATAGATTCAAGTTTATGTAGGCTTGTTTAATGTTCCAGGTTTTAATGCAGCAAGGTGCTGTTAATTGAGGATAGATTTTAGAAAATCTGCTTCCTGCTCGCTGGGGGTCACATAGTGTTGCAACCGGGTGAGTGAAGCATTTTCATGGACTATACCAGAGTTAAATGATATTTCCAAGTCATCCTCAGTGGTTTTGTTTCATTGTCACGTCATTTAGAAGTGGTTTCAATGACTTCATATTTCTCGATTTGGAGTGATGTTTGATTCTAAACATCATATTGGCTGGCTAAACACGTTTGGGTATTCTGGTTCCATCAGCTCCACTGTGCAGTTTGTAGTTTTGTAGAGTAGAGTTTGTAGAGTAATAACAGGAACTTACGGAAGGTCCGGACATGCCAGGGAAACCTCTCTCTCCTCTCTGTCCAGGCAGACCAACAACACCACGCTGTCCAGCAATACCCGATGGTCCAGAAATTCCAGAAGATCCCTGCAGGGGTGAAGAGAGAGAGAGACAAAGTGAAAGAGGTTATAGAGATTATACATCAAGGTGTAGGAACAACAACGGAAAGCTAAATAATGTGAAAATGTGGAAACTTAATTCAATGCTACTACATAAAGAGGATAATTTATTTGGAATCAAATAATGCTGTTTTTCTTTTAGCAACCAATCATTTGGTTCTGTGATAGATTGAGATGGAAGGGGCTCTAGTTTCTTTTGATGGTTTACTATAACTTACAGGTGCTCCCTCAGATCCAGCGCCACCCTTCTCTCCAGCAGGTCCTGGGGGTCCAGCAGCACCCATCTCACCAGGGCGACCAGCAGGTCCAGTCTCACCACGGTTTCCCTTGAGTCCCTCTTTGCCACCTGGTCCAGAGGGTCCGGGAGGTCCAGAGTTGCCCTATGGGGATGAACACAACATTGCTGAAAACCATCGAGGATGTTGGGCCCCTGCCACAGGAACAATAAATGCCGATAACATCAAAGGAAGACTTACAGAGGGGCCGGGAGGTCCAACTCTGCCAGCAGCACCAGGGAAGCCAGTAGCACCCTAGGGACAGATGGAGAGCAATTAGCTGACTGTGGCTGGAAAAATGGCCGTATCACGTTAGTACAATCAATAAATAAAGAGGGATGAATATTAAACAATGGGCTTTTTGCAATATAAGTAATACATCTGTAATAAAACATGTTTCGACAGTGGATTGTCTCCAGAATTCTCTCTCTGCTATGGCCATGGGAACCGTTACCTCTGACCACTACACTACTGTTTATGATGCTCTTGATCTAGGATTTGAAGCTGAAGTCAGCATAAATGTAAATATATTAGAGGAAAAGGAGGACAGAAAAGACAAGCGGTGACTCACAGGAGGTCCAGCGGCTCCGCGGGCTCCCTTACCGCCGGTGTTTCCATTGGGACCCTAAAAGGACACAACAAATTGTCAGTCAACATGGGAGAACCAGTACCAGGCAATGTAGCCTCAACTTCTAATGTTCACTCTGAATTATGGGATTTTCTATAAGGAAGTTTAAATATTGACAAACCTGAGGTCCAGGGGCACCAGTGGGTCCAGCAGCTCCAGGGGTACCAGCATCTCCCTTGGCACCATTATCTCCAGACTCTCCCTTACCACCGGGCTGTCCATCAGCACCCTGTGGTGAAAGGATGGTGGATGGGGCGAGAGGCTCAGTAAAAAGCTAAAGAAAAACAGTTGGTGAGAGGAGCCAGGACATTCATGAAGAAGTGACTTACAGGAGGTCCAGCAAATCCAGCAGGTCCAGGTGGTCCAGACTCTCCACGTTCACCCTGAGAAAGAGGAGGACGAAAAGTCAGTCAGTGATTTCCATATTCAAGCAGCTTCCTCTTCTGCTCTTGAGAAGAACAGGTGGACAGGTACTTACAGGGCCTCCGCGAGCTCCAGCAGGTCCGACAGGTCCGAAGGCGCCAGGCTCTCCCTTGTCTCCGGTGGAACCAGCGGGTCCGGGAAGTCCAATTGGTCCAGTCAAACCACGGGGGCCATCCTTACCAGGAGCTCCATCACCACCTTTGCCTCCTTGGTCACCCTAGGTTATTGGATGGAGAGGGGGAGTGAGGAATATATATACTGGAAAGCTACTGTGGATGGTGTTGCGTGAGTCGGGCTTCTCATTCTTCACTTCAGTAGTGACTAATCCTATATACTGGGAATATTGGGAGTACTAGGAATATTGTTGTGGCGACTCACTCTGTCTCCCCTCAGTCCTGGAAGGCCAGCGGCTCCACGCTCACCAGGCATTCCCTGGAGACCAGGAGAACCCTGGGTTCCGGGAGCACCGGGGGCTCCAGCATCTCCCTGGGGAAGAGGACGAAGGGGTAGAAAACAAGAGTAGTAGGGTTACTCAACAATCAATGAGAACAGGCTATCAAGTTTTTTTTTCTTTCACATCTCGTGAGGTTTACCTTGGCACCCTCGTTTCCAGCAGATCCGAGGGATCCACGGGCACCAGCGGGTCCAACAACACCAGGTGCACCGCGCTCACCAGGGAATCCTCTGTCACCCTGAGGGGAAGGGGTGGCAGAGAGTTAGGGAATTTGAAATGGAAGTCCAAGAGTGGTCAAAGAAGTCATGAGTCATCTGTGATTAGTCCTACACCATTAGCATTAGCCTGTTATTAGCTATCTTTAGCCTGTTAGCATTAACATCAATGTTCATACAACTTTTGTTGTTTGTAGCCTGGTTTGTAACAATTTAATTATTTAGACAACTCTCCAAAGATGCTTCATTAATGGATGCTGCTGGGAGCAGACTGCTGAGTAACTGGGAGCATGACAATAATAATAAGTGACTTACTCTATTTCCACCAGGTCCTGTGGCTCCAGCCTCACCGGTCACACCCTAGATAGACAGAGAGGCAATTCATATGTTAATTCCCAGTATAACAGTATCAATTTGATCACGTATTTAAATCAACCATATTTCAGTCAGTACCTGCTCTCCGGGCTTTCCACTCTCACCAATGGCACCCTGGGGTCCTGGGAGACCCTGGAATCCGGGAGGTCCGCCAGGTCCCTGTTCTCCTCTCTCACCAGAAGGACCCTGAGGTTGAACAGGAGAAGGACTATTGGAGCTAACAGAATGTGGCCAGGAGTAAGGCATGGTGTGGGTACCACTTGTTGTCAGTAGCTTTTAAGTGTAGTTTGTAGTGTGAGACCATCAGGCTTTTGAGGTGGGTGTCAATGTGGGCATGTGTGCGTTTTACGTACAGCAGGTCCAGAGGGGCCTTGAGCACCAACGTCACCGTCCTTTCCGGGGGCACCCTGGGTAGAGAGATGGTAGGCTTTCAGACACACAGGTTCAACAAACAGTGGAGTACAGTGGATTCAAAGAGAAGCAAAGTGTAGACAACTTACAAGTGGGCCAGTGGGTCCCATTACTCCTTTCTCGCCAGGCTTTCCACCCTCACCCTACAGACAGAAGTAGAAGAGCACTATTAGCAGGGATGCCTACTTCTCAGTAGTCTACTCACTTAAAAACAAATGATCCATGATACTTTGTAGCAGTTGAGACCCATTACTCACAGCAGCTCCTTTGGGTCCTGGGAATCCCATGACTCCAGGCTGGCCTCTAGCTCCAACAACGCCAGGGGGTCCGGGGCGGCCATCTTGTCCAGTGGCTCCCTGGTGAGGAGGAATAATGAAGGATCATTTAATTAAACACAACATATCTGTGTTTTGATGAGATGAAAATCAAATTTATTGTCCTGAGCGTGAACTTACAGCGGGTCCCAACTTGCCATCAGGTCCAGGGCTGCCAGGGCTACCAGTCATACCCTACGAGCAGAGGTTTAGAGGTCAGAGGACGGCCTGTGCATTGAATAAATGATGTCGCTGATAATTATGGTAGGGAATCTCACCTTAGCTCCAGGCAAACCAGCCTCACCAGTGCGGCCAGACTCACCGGTGGAACCTTTAGGTCCAAGAGCACCGGGGGCACCACGCTCGCCATTGGCACCCTATGATGGGGGAGAAAGAGAGAGAAGAGAGGTAGAAAGGCAAAGATTAGTTCAATCAAATCTGATCTGAAGTATCTCCATGATTGTAAGAGGAAAAGAGGGATGTATCGAATGTGTGTGTTTGTGTTTTATACTCACTTTGGCTCCAGCAGCACCATCAGATCCAGGGAAACCACGACCGCCAGGTCCACCCTGTAGAGAGAATCAAGCACATGTTTCTTAGCTCTATGAACAACACTGTAGACACTGTATCTAGACAGGGATGGGCTATTGCCATAATCTTAATATGCCCTGTCCTTTCCCATCAAGTAAGTCCATGTCAACAATGTGTAATTCCGCTCTACCTTGGTTGAATGATATTGTATTGTCTAAACTGTTTAAAAATGTCAATTTTTCCTTTACTGTCAGGCATGATGTATTGTGGGCCAGATCAGGAAGGCTCAGGAAGCAATTGTCATGATGACATGATCGTGTCACTCCCCGGTGGCAGCATGAGCTATATTCGCATTCTATGCGCAAAACATGTCAAATATTGTGTCAGTAATAATTTTTCCAAATATCTGGAAATTATGCTCTGTTCCTGCATTTACAGTTCATATATCTGGCCTGCAGGGGGCACTAGAGAGTGTGTTTGGATGTTCCTGTTAAGCCAAAAGGGCTTCTGTGTCATTTGTGGCCTACACTATGTATATTCATAACATTCAGAAGATATTCATATTTGCACTGGAGGGCAACTCGATCACTTTTCTTACCAGTAACACTTAATATTAAAAAATATCACAGCATACAGTATATTATAGTGGAAAGTGAGATACATACTCGCTCTCCAGGAGCTCCACGGGCTCCTCCAGTACCAGGCTCTCCTCTGGCTCCTCTCTTGCCTTCCTCACCGGATGGTCCTGGGGCTCCTTGACCTCCTGCTGCGCCCTGGAGAACACGCACGCGAACACACACGGATGGCATAAGAGATGGAACGTGTATTCGTGCATGTGTGTATTACGGAGCTATGCTCCGTTCTGACTGTGGTGAACTTCAACTTACAGCCTCTCCCTTGGCACCGGCCTCTCCCTTGCCTCCTTGGGCACCGACGTCACCCTGAGGGAAACGAGCAGATAAACAAACATTAACAAACGATACCAATTCAACAACTGACATCAGTGGTCAAAATCAATCAAACAAACATGCAAACAAATAAGCACAACTGAGACAAATCTCAACAACAAATAAATAAATAATAAAAATAGACAAATAGCTGTTAACAACAAACAAAACACTGGTACGGAACAAAAGTAAAACAATGTTTACTTGTGATTCAGCAGTTTTACTTTTAATTCACTATGTTTGGAATTAATTACTATTTCTAATCGTGTCCATTACAGGCGACAGACTCTAGACAGAAAATACTATTTTTGGCGTTGGTTAGTTTTTTCTGAGAAAGCTTTACTCACAGTGTTACCCTTGCCTCCGGGGGCACCGCCAGCACCCTGAGGTCCTGGGGGTCCACGTGGTCCGGGGAAACCGGGAGCTCCAGCAACTCCAGCAGCACCCTGCAGGGGGCGGCAGCACACAGCAGCAACACGGTCACATCATGCTGCACTGCCAGTCTCTGAGGCTATGCTACTGTGAAACAACACCTTTTTGAGCCAGGATGGGATTCGAATCCTCAACCCTGTCATGCTCATGAGGTAAATGTGATGAGATAGATACTCACAGGGGTTCCCTTAACTCCAGCACTTCCATCAGTTCCGGCGTTTCCCTGAGAGGAGAAAGAAGGGAAGAGATTTTCATTAACCAGAAGATTCTTAGGAATGATGTAAATGCCATTATATCATCAATAAGGTGATCTTATCTATAACCTGAACAGTCCGTCATAGAGGGGTTACTGTTTGTACTTACAGAGGCTCCTGCGGGGCCAGCAGGTCCGGGGTTACCGGGCTCGCCTCGGGATCCAGCGGGGCCTTCGGATCCACGAGCACCCTGAGCTCCAGCGTCACCCTGGGTAGAGCGGGAAAAGAAGAGCAGTCAGACAATCAGTGTCCAAAGCAATAGCGGTTTCGTCATGGTGGAAGACTCGTAGAGGGATGAAAAATACCATTATGATGCAAATCATGTCGAAAAGTAAATATGAAAATCGACAACAGAGGACTGTATTTTGCATTATACTGTGGTCAAAGTTTTAAAATGTTAATGATAATTAAATCTAAACTCCACACTACATAGTAATATCATCCACTTTTACTATATACTACTACTACCTTTGAAGTTGATACAAGAAATGTAACCTAACAAAAACAAAGTAAATGTTTTACAGTGGAAGATTCATTACTAATACCTGTGGGCTACTGTAGGCTAATAGAATCCATCAACAGCACACTCAAAATAAAAGAAGCAAATCTACTATTCATAATCTAAGTTATTATTATTAGGTCACTTTTCACACGCCACTACAAACCCCAAAGTCGCTTAGACTTAGTATGTAATATGAAATCGGGACATGGAACAGAATTCCTGTGCAGCTTGGACGACCCCCACCCTGTGTTACCCCTGTTCAAAGACCACATGAAAGTAACTTTCTAGTGACTGCTGCAAGCTCTCTTAAGAAGAGAAAATATGATACGTGTGGTGTTGTTTTGGATGGTGAAAGCCGTGGAAGATTAAGGAAGATGTAGAAGATGAAGGATATAAAAGAATGGAGGCTGTTTAAGATTATTGCTGTGGATCATAATGGTCGTTGTTGTACCTTGGATCCGGGGCCACCGGGGAATCCGGGAGGTCCAGCGGGGCCAGTGGGACCCTGGGAGAAAACAATAAGACAAACAGATTTTATAGCGGGAAAGAAAATGTTTTTTATTTGTGCTTCCTGTCTGAGAATCCCCCTGGGGTTTTAAACAACTAGGGTCATTGGAAGTTGTACATTAAAAATTGCTACTAAAGGACAAACAATTTAAAATTTGAGTAAAATGGAAGACTCACATTAGGTCCGGCAGCACCAGAAGCACCATCATTACCACGA
The DNA here is from genome assembly GCA_032191485.1 of Leptoclinus maculatus. NCBI lineage: Eukaryota > Metazoa > Chordata > Actinopteri > Perciformes > Stichaeidae > Leptoclinus > Leptoclinus maculatus. Next base: position 2,001,305 of record JAVDOI010000002.1, read on the forward strand.
GCTCCCTGCAGATCACAGACAAACATGATTGGTTGATTGATCTGTTCATTGACCGACTGGCTGATCCATTAAAGTATTTGTTAGCGAGTGTGTGGATGTGTGGACTCACAGCAGCTCCAGAAGCACCATTGCGACCTCTCTCGCCGGGCAGACCACGAGGTCCCTGAAACAGAGACACAAAGAGTCAGTCAACTATCCAAAATCCAAGAAGGAAACTACATGTCATAGATGGGGGTGATTGTTTTACTCACCATAGCACCAGGAGTTCCATTCTCACCGGAGGCTCCACCCTCTCCCTAAACATGCATAAACACACAGGCAGGTGAGGCGATAAGAATGACAGAAAGTGTGGCATCGTTATATATCAATATTAATGTAACTAGCCAATATGGCTACTGCTAGCCAATAACTAGCCAATATGGCTGCTGATAGCCAATTACTAGCCAATATGGCTGCTGCTAGCCAATAACTAGCCAATATGGCTGCTGATAGCCAATTACTAGCCAATATGGCTGCTACAGCTAGTTGTAACACTACAAATTTGAAGAAAAGATGCAACTGGTTGAGAAATGAGAAATGAAGGAGACAGTTTTAGCCAATTTTAGGGGCTAAAAGTCCGGATATCTCAGCTTCTGTAGCTTCCATTCCTATAATTCTTATACAAATCAGTCTCTCTTGTGAATGTCACTGGAGGACAACATTAACAGGCTACTATGGCGAGTACTTCCACTACATGTTCTAGTACTGCGACTACTATCCCCATTGCTATTAGAGAAACTGTTACAAGTACTACTTCTATCACTATCGCCACCGTTGGTACTGCAAAATTTGCATTTTTCTACACTGAGACGTAGCGCGGAGGAGCGAGGTATCAAAGAGGGGCAGTCACCTTGGGACCAGCGGGGCCATTGTCTCCCTTAGCACCATCCAGACCACTGAATCCCTACAGAGATGGAGAGACATAGCAACAGATTAAGTCCACAGTTATAAGAGATGCCATAATGTTTATTTGTTGAACGGGGAGTCGGGAGTTCTGACTCACTCTGTGTCCCTTGATGCCGGGCAGACCGGGGGTTCCTGGGAAACCACGAGCTCCCTGAGGGAAAGAAAAGAGATAGGAGATTTTATTTATATATCTATCACGGCTCTGTTTTCTTTTTCACTAGGAATAACAATTACACCGCCATGGCGACTTACCTGTGGGCCGGAAGGTCCACGCTCACCACCACGACCAGGTTTGCCAGACTCACCCTAAGATAAAGAGTGAAGGGGGTGAACACAGTGAGTAAGTAATTCTTCACTCTATGCTGAGATGGAGATGGTGAATACGAGCAGATCCAGTCAACTTACATCCTCTCCGTTCTTTCCAGAGGGGCCGGCGGGGCCACGGGGACCCATGGCACCCTGCAGAGAAAGACACACAGAGGTGAGAATGACCACAGGCTACCAAGGCGCAATGCAGGCATGTATGTGCTTCAATATGTTCCTAATACTCACAGAAGGTCCAGCCTCTCCAGGCTCACCAGGGGGGCCGGTGAATCCCTGAGGTCCCTGTAGGTGGAGACACACATCAAACACCATCACTAAATAAATTGACAACTATCTCTATTAGGTGTAAATCCAACCAAGTTATTGTAAAGACTTGCATATCGGTGTGTGTTTCAGTGGGGGGTATCTTTGTTTCATGGCTGCTGTCATCTGACTCGAGTAGCATTATTTTAAATGCAGTTGTCAACAGAATAACTTAATAACGCTCTCCTTGTCCACCTGTTATGTGAACCATTTTAGTGTTCATTTGGAGCGAGTCCTGGCTAGCTTCAAATACGCTCACAGATTTACTGTGGTGAAACTCAGTCGCTAAACGACTAGCTTAAAGGTTTGAATTATCCTTCCTGGTGCTGAAATTGTAATGTTTGTGAGAAGCATGTAGGATAATGTTAATCAGGTGCTGTCAAAATAGTGTTTCACTGGTACTTTTGGCCGACGCACACTCATCTAGCTCACAGACTTTAGCTGGAATTTAAGCTAGTTAAGTTATCTGAAATTCATTTTTTTAACTGCTAAAATAATAACCAGATTAGAAAATATTTTGCGTTATTGTAGTTTTCATTTGGAAATGAAATCCAATGCAGTGAAAGGAAAAGGAGTGTGATAAGAGTTTGGTGATGGCTTTGTGTGAACTGGGCACCGAGGAGATGTCACAAGTGATGTCATGATGATGTATGAGCGTGCACGTGCTATCTCCTCCTCTATCCTCCCAGCTTCAACTATGAAACATTTTGCATCGAAGAAGAAGGAAGCGGCGTACTTACGCTTGAACCGGGAGATCCAGGGGGTCCGCGGGGTCCCATTGGGCCCTGTCAATCAAACAGAGGCAGGGTCAGATATGGCATCTCCATGATTGATGGTGAAATGATTGTGTGTGTGTGTGTCTGTGCATCTTACCATTGGTCCAGGCACAGGCATGGAAGGAGATTTATCATCGTAGCCACCAGACATCTGAGGGGAGAAGTTCTAAAAAAAAGAAAAACAGAGCTATACATATTACAATCCATTTCTCATGTGTATTTGCTGAAAAGGTTTAAAATTGCCATGACATGAATATGAATGAAAGCCTTTTCTTTGGTATTTCATGCCAGTTTTATATGTAAAACATTTTCACACATTGTTTTGTAAACAAGCTCAAGACCCATTTCCCTTCCTTTGTAGGTGTATTTTTTTTAAAGACTTCTATGCACTAGGGGGACTAGTATAATGCATCCTCAATTATGTTTTAATCCTGGAAATAAACATTCCCATCATTTTTTGTTGACAGTTTCACTTCTCTGTCAGCAAGGACCATCCCCCGACCTTTAACCTCATCACTCTTAGTGTTGCTGAATTTGTTGAGCTCAATTAAGTCTCTTTGGATGCTACTTCTGTTATCTGACCACAGAGGCTACTTAGAAAGTGCAATCTGAGGTGAGGTTAATCAAGGCTAATGTTGGTGTTAGTTTAGCTTGGTCATTTGGAATGTGCGTTTGTTGTTGATATATTGTGGTTAGTTGGGAGTCAATAGTAAACTGAATCATGCTTAATTCGATTCCAAAACTTTTAAAACTATTTGTGGTAAATAAGCATTTGAGTTTGTGGTAAATTCTACACAAGCATGCTAAATTATACTGGGATGGTATGTCAGATTAAATTAGCTTGGTGAATTAGCATGTGAGTCAATGATAAATCATAGCTACAAATGCTAAATTAGGATAGAAGTCAATGGTAAAGTGAACCATAGCATGCTAAATTAGATTGTGATACTATTGGCAATATGTGGTAAAGAACATTAGCATGGTAAATTAGACTGGGGTGGTATGTCATGTTAACATAGCCTAGTGAATTAGCATGTGAGGCAATAACTTCTACATAGGAATACAAAATTTGCCTGGGAATGTTAGCTCATATTCTAAACTACAATTAAAGTCAATGGAAATGTAAGTTTATACTAAACTACAATGAGAGTCAGCAGGAATGCAGCGGGAAAGCATCCAGGACATCTCCGCTTCCCTTTTCTTAAGAATGAACCCCAATTAACTTCTGACCTTTTGACCCCAGACTGAAAGCCAAACTCCAAGTCAGAGGCAATCATTTTAGGCCAAAGCCAACACGTCAATGAAAAGCTTGAGTTTTAGCTGTGAAAGTGGAGTTCAGTTTCCCAGCTCCAAAAAAGAAGGTTGGGAATCCCTTTTATAAAAGCAGCACTGAGGTGGTATGGGCATGCAATCCAACAAACTACAACAAACAATAAGGATTATAGGTAGGGGGATATGAGGGCTGGGGAGCTGAGAAGAGCAAACCTGAATTGGGACTAATGCTTGTTTTTGACTAACCCCTACACATGAAGAAGTTCCAGCTACTGATACTATCTCTGTCCAACAAATGAGATAAACGCATGAGTCTTACGACAATTTTTTCCAGCCATGGTCGGCTTAGAACTGGTCAAATGGACCCGAAAGAGTCAAATACAAAGAAAAAAGAAAATAAATCTACAACTTACTCCACCGAGGCCAGGGGGTCCAGGGGGGCCGGGAGGTCCGGGCATACCGGGCTGGCCGGGGATACCATCGTTACCAGCGGGACCAGCATTACCCTGCAGATTGGGGGGCAAGAGAGAGAAAGAAAGAAAGAAAGAAGGGGTCAGGCTCTTGAGTCAGAATAAAATGGCCGCCTGGATGCTAAACGCACCCAGAGACAACAGAGAGGAAAACATAAACTGTTTGATTTTGTTCAAACCCCAATCACATGACTGCCTGTACTCTTGTTACATTGTCAGAATGGATTCTTTTGTATAATCTTTAATTTCCTATGTGTGTCCTGGCAGGCTCACTTGCTCCCTATAGTGGTGAAAGCAGCATTAAACCTGGAAGAGGCACAGTTTACTCCCCTGGGAGACTGACCATGTGACCAACCGACCATGACTGGCGGTCATGTGACAAGCAGGATACAGGAAGTGGGTAAGAACTTCCATTAACACTTTAACTACACATTCTGTAAAACAAACTTCGAAATAAATGATCTGAATAACTTCGACATGTTACATAATACCATAAATACATTATTATAAGCATTACTGAAAACTCATAATTAGATCAAATATGATATTATATTATAATAACAAATTATTATTAGCTGTTTGGTTTTGTAACAAAAACTAAATCAAAGATGTATTTGCAGCTTGCTGAATCAAATCCCACTATCACAAAAAATAAAGAATCTGATGAGAAGATCTGTAAAAAAATATAAATAAACAAATAAATAAATCAAATAAAAATTCAATTTTAATTCAACTTTTGTTTGCCCATCAATTTAGATAAAAGAGGCATCACCACTGCAAAATCAATCCCAAACCCAGCTTGAATGTTAAGACTCTTTTCTCGCAGTTTCTAACTTTCCTTCAACCAAGCAAAGTTTCAAGTTCCTCCTCACTCTGCGTGTCTCAACCTGACCGTGGCATGTTTTCAGTCACTGATCTTTTCACTGCTCTCAGTTGATGATGAACCCTGTTAAACCCCTTAATCTACTTTGTTGTGCCATAATAGTTTCTAGAAACAAGATACATTGGCTAAATTCAGAAGTGGAAGCGGCAAAGCAAAAGCAGTGCAGTTTTAAGGATGTATATGTGCCATTTACTTTAGTATTGCTATTTTCAGGGTCTTTTTACATCATTCCCTGTATCTGATGGCAATAGTTACTTTGCAAGCAAATGTTTAAATGCAATATCCATCTCTAAATATAAAGCTATTTGCCAATCAGACCTGATGCCATTTCTGTTTCAATTCTAACTCTTCTCTACTGTGATGCAAGTAAGATTTTGAATGCCGGCCCGGGCTAAAGGATCCTGTTTCCACATGTGACTGAATGAAAACTGAGTCAGTACAGCAGCTTCAACTCCATAATAAACACACGGGAATCTGCTCAGAGTGGCAGGCAGTGAACTCACCCCGTGGTGACCAGAAATCAAGTGAATTGATAAGTGTGTGAACCTACCTGGTCTCCCTTGGGTCCACGCTCTCCCTTGGGTCCCTGTGAGTAAAGAAAACAATAAAAAAAGATAACGTCTCAGTGTATGATCAAACAAAATTATGTAATTGATATATCTGAACATGATTCACATGATTATTGATTTATCTGATCTAATCAATAAGTGATGTAACACAGATAATGATCAATCAACTATCTGTATCTGATATACACCAATTAACAATATCTAAAGATTTAGTTGAAGAATTATCATCTTGCACTTGATTATCATACACCCTAATCATCACTCAATCAATGATCAATACTACAATCAATAGGTACATCAAATTGATTAAGTATTTATTTTTCACTGTTTGTGTGATGATGAAGAAAAATATATTATTCATAATTTAGAGCGACCATTACATGGTCGGTGATCAATGCAATAATCAATATTTACCTCAACCTGAGGCTCCTGGAAGCCTGCAGAGAGAGGAGACAGATTATGAAAATTGGATTATGAAACAAATCACAAGCAAAAGTAGAAGAGGCAGATTTTCTCATAGCAAGAGGGGGGAATGTGCATCTGGTGCTGGATGAGAATGAATGTGTGTGTGTGTGTGTGTTTGTACAGCTATCTTTGTGAGGACAGTGATCTTTGTAAGGACCACAGTTGTGTGTTCTTGTCCAGTTATCTTTGTGAGGACTACTGCTAACTTTGTGAGGACCAAGGTTGTGTTTTTCTGTTCAGCTATCTCTGTTCGGACCAATTTGAGTTTTAGACCTTCAGAGAGAGGACATTTTGGCCAGTCCTCACTTTGGGACGGACCTTAAAAGGCCTGTTCGAGGGTTTAGGTTGGAATTAGTTTTAGCTTAGCAATATGTCCATGAGTGTCCCCACAAAGATCGAGGTACAAGGTTGCGTGTGTGAGTGTGTGTGTGTGTGTGTGTGTGTGTATTTGTGGGGTTAATGGGCATTTGGTCATGTTTGAGCCAAATGTGAAAGCCAGACTAGAATTGTTTAAATGTTTTGGATTTGCCCTTTTTGTAAGGAAACAAGAAATACGAACAAGAGGAAGTGAAATAGACAGTTGAATGCAGGTGACATTAGCGAGACAGAATTCAGTATAGCATAAAAATCATGTAAAAAAAGACAGAAGAGGACAGAGGAGGTGAGGGGACGCAATACCGTCGTCGGGGCAGATGGGGCAGCACTCGTCGTGGGGGATGACGGGGTTGGGGCAGTCAGTTGTGTCCTCGCAGATGACCTCATCGCACATCACCGTGCCGCTGTCACACACACAGATCTGGCATGGCTCTGGCTTCCACACGTCACGGTCCGCAAACACCTGTCCGTCCAAGGTGCAGCTTCCGCCCGTGCCTGATGGGGGGGGGGCGACAGAGAGCGAGACAGGTGAGATAGCTGGACACGCTTGCGCGGAAATACAAGGGACTAGATGGAAGCAGAGTTTAAAAATAGCTGATAAAAAAAAATGTACATCTGAAAAAAATATATTAAAATACCACAATATATATCTTTTCAGCAATTTTTTGTTGTGTCTTAACATATTTTATTATTTAAAAAAATACCCATATCATATCACTAAAATATTAATATAGTTTGTATATACTTTCTAACAGTTGTGATATACTCAGGGCTATGTTTTTGTTCTGTGTAGCACTCTTAGCATTAAAGGAAAGTTTTCAAGAACTTCACAAACGTCATGAACACAAACTGAGGAAATGATTTAGACAGTAACATAGAAACATCAAGCAGGAGAAGTGAGTGCTGTGAAAGGTTTGGACGGGAACTGGTGGCCTCAGAATGGGACCAGAGAGAGGACAGAATGAGGTGACAGAAAGGGCGCCGGCATCCTTCATGTGGACGCAAGTGGCATCAGCAATAAGACGCATGGACCAAACGCGTCCCCAAGTGATTTCATTTCCCTTTAACAACAATCAAAACGCAGATCGCTCCCCCTGCTCTAACTCAAAGTCACATTTTCCGACCTGCAGCTGCATCACCTCCGCCGCCGCTGTGGCATTTTCTCAGCAAAACTAAACCCAAATGGGGGCTCCCTTCAGGGGCTATAAGTGTTCCACAGCGTGCCAAAGTGCTGACCTCAGAGGGAAAAGCAACGAAGACTTCGCTGCAGACTTTGGCAGCAGCTGGTGGAAACATGCTCCGCATGTGTTTGCAATTAGAGGAAACGAAAAAAAAAAAAAAAGAGTGGAAAGACAAAGAAGAGGAGGAGGGAGGAAAAAAAAGGAGGCGGTGTGGGGGGACGTGGCGGCCAGATGTGTCCGCAGGTGCGGAGTGAGGCCTCTGGGTGGCGTTGTGAGACCGTTCAATGGGGTCAAACTGCATCTGCGTCAGACAGACAGGCAGCGGAGTCCTTTCCAGACAACTGGAACATCTGGAAAAATTGAATTTCAGCTCCTTGGTTTCTGTTTCCAGAGCTGATTTTCTTTGTCTTCTTTCGGGAGGAAAAAACATCTGCGTCTAAACACCAACAGAGGCCTTTGCTCACCCCATTTCACTGAACCCCAACTCTTTTAGAATTACATCTAAGCTTTTGTAAACTCTCACTCAAGGCTGTGAAGGCTGTGAAGGCTGTGAAGGTCAAACGTTTCCGGCGGCCCAACTCTCTCCCTATGTGACTCTCTCACTCGCTCACCTGGCCAACTCGACACTTGGCTCCAGGCAGTGAATGCCTCTGCCACATCGATCAAGGCCTGAGGAAAGCTTTCCCCTCACCGCCTTGTCGTGTCAGCTGGGGTGGGGATCTTCCTTCAAAAATAAATGGCCATTTTTATCCCCTCTCCAGTCTTACATCCACAACCGTAGAGTTTAACACCTTTTAAGCCGGGATCAACCTCTGGCAGGTAGAGTGGATAAAACATGCATTTCTGCTATTGGAGAAAGCCTCGCCTGGAGGAAAGCCTGGAAACCTGCAGCAACTCGCTCTGCATGCACGGGGGAGGTGGTGTGGGGGGGGGGGGGGGGGGGGGGGTAGAGAGACAGAGACAAACACAAGGAGAGAGAGAGAAAGGGGCCTTCTTGAGATGCCCAATGCATTACGTACACCCTGTACTGTTTAGACTGCAAGCTGCAGAAGCTCATCCATCTATCCATCTATCTTTCTAGTGGAAACAAATGTGCAGCATGCATCAAAGTTCCTACTTCTACTTCTTAAACTTGTTTTCCTCTCTTCTCATCCCTATCTAAGATCTCGCCAGCCGTCCACCCATGAAGAGAAAATCCACTGTTAAAAAAACAGTACAAAAAAAAGGAAAAAAAGAAGAGGGTTGAGAAGCTCCAGCAAACAGTGATGAGACTTACGGTCGTCCTCGCCCTGCGCCCTGACCAAGAGCACTGCTGCGCCGAGCAGCAGCGCAAGCCGCAAATCCACAAAGCTGAACATGTCTTAGATGCCACCAGACATGTAGACTCTTTGAGACGAGTGAGGAAAAAAAGAATGCTGGGGGATGTTTTCTTTTGCTGCTACACTCCACTGTGTGTGTTTTTGGGGCAGGGTCCGCTCGTCTGTTCACAATCCTCCTGACCCCAGCAGAAAACTCCCTACTGCCTTCACTCACTTTCTGCCGGGGTTTTTATATGGGAGCCTGAAGAACTGGGAGGTGCTGGGAGGCCTGGACGAACTGGGGACGCACCCTCATTACCCCCGCCGCTGCTGCTGCTGCTGCTGCACGTTTAGGGAACACAAGAATGGACCCCTCCTTCAAAGAAAAAAAAACAGAAGAAAAGAGAGAAAAGAAGAAAAAAACCTAGCAGGTCCCTCCTTCTGTAATTCCACAGCAGAACGGTTGGAGTTGGGATCAGAAGAGGGAGGTGGGGCCGAGCAAGCAAGGAAACCTGACCCTGAAGAGCATCCAAGGTTTCAGAGGAGGATCTCCTCCTCCAGCAGCCACGGGTTTAATCCAGGATTTTATTTCTGGTTCTGGTCTACTTCCTGATTTACTTTTATTTTTTTAGATTGCTTCTGGGATTCTGGCTTCAGCTGAAGTGTAGTTCACAAACAAAATGTCTCAGAAAATTAAAGATTCAAGTTTTGGTGTGTTGTAGTTCTGTTTCGTGTGTTTCTTTCATTTGCAGGTTTATCTCTGTTGCTAATTCAGTTGTGATCAATATGTTTGACCTCAGGTTTGGAAAGCCTCATTGTTTGCATTGTTCACACGACTGTAAATTCATTTGTTTCATGTCTAGGATGGTCATCGTGTTGCAACCCCAGCACCAAAGCTAAAACTCGAGTTTCAGATTTTAAAATGTCTTCTCCCTCAGTCCACATAGACAGAAGTGTTAGCTTTACTTTCTATCGGTACAAGCTGGATCACAAACATGGCTCGTGCAGTTTGAAAGAAGTAGGCATTTATCATGCAGGGAGGGTGCAATGAAAAGCCGCCATCAGGTTGCATTATGAGAATTGTAGGATTCAGCATTTTTGGAGCTTCATCCGTACCGTATTGTTAGGATATGTTGGCCTCTGCTGCATAAGTTTAAACCATTCTTTAAAAAATCTGTCTTTTGTGAGTCGTCCAACTTCATTAAAGTGCAATATCAAATTTCTAGAGTGCCCTTTTAATTTGCATCTGATGCCTTTATCACTAAATGACTCCCACAACTTGTTGAAAGTCAGTGTGTTCGGGGATTTTTCCTTTAAGTGTCATAGGTTTGAGCTTCAGACACAACTCAGATCTTGATCAGTGACTCATCAACAGCGAGTGTCTGTGAGAGAACGGCACTGTACTTGCTTTGTGTTGTTGAGTTCTCCTGTATCATACAAGCATGTACGCTAAAATCCAAGATGGCGTCAACATAAGTGAAAAGCTGTAGTAATATACTGTTTATTAGCCTTTCTGTCTTATTTGTTTATCACTAAATCAATCGAACACACAGTACCGTCCAACTTCTATCTGTGGACATGCTGCTACGGTGTTTGTCTAACCCAGCTAACTTTTCCGACTTGTTGTACTGGCACGAGGTCAACTCGGGAGTCACGTCATTCCGAGCCGCTGACTTCCGAGGTAAATGGAACGCAACATTAGCATTGTGTAAAGAGTGAAAAAAACACTAAAGATGCTCGGCGTTCTTCACAAAAACGCTCCACCGATTTAGCATCGCGCTCATTGTCAGACTCATAATGGACAGTTTGAAAAAAAGGACAGATGCCGCAGAACTAGAGATATTGTCTTTTTTTATTTCACAGTCTTCTTCCTCATCCAACATTACCCACAATGCGACTGTTCGGTAGGAGATTCAGGTGTGTGTTATGCTAGCATCGGCCAATGTAGCCTCAAGCTAACATGGTGCCGTTCATTGTTAATTGGGCAGGTTCACATTTCCAAGAGTGCAAGAGTAAGTGTTCAAGTTTGTTTGAGGGATGCATGTACACAATAAACTGATTGAGCATATCCTGATGATCAGATTATTTGGATTTAAAGTTGACCATGTCCTTATGTTGGAAGTATTTCAATTGGGGCCGAGGCTAAATTTAAGAAAATGTTATTCGGAACATAGAATATGGTACCGTGATGTGTAAAAAGGTTGGATAAGACTCCGTCTTGATGTCCAAGACCACCAGAATTATCCCCCTATTTAACTCGATTTGATGGAAATGTATAGAAATAAGAACTTTACGGTGCTGCACATTTGTCTCCACGTAATCACGTAGATCAATAGATAGATGGACGGACGGACAGACAAATAAATACCTCAGCAAATGAAGCAGCTGATTGTTAAAGAAAAAAGCAAACATATTTCTTTGGAGTGAACCAGATGTTTGCTTTTTTTTTTAAGCGAGCGGCTGCAATCGGCCGAAACTGCCTGTTTTGAAATACCTGCACAATTGTGGGGTTTGCAGACATTATGGTTGTTATTGGCTCTAAATAATAAAAGCCCTTTTTTAGCGGCTGCGTGTCCCCCCCCCCCCCCCCCCCCACACCCCCCCAGTCCAAATAAAGTTCTATATGGGCAATTGCTCTCGCCTCCCCCCCCCGCCCTCCCACAGAAGGCTATGTTGAGCGCCGGCCGGGCTGCAGGTGAGCTGTAATTAAGCAGAAAGCAGACATTATGGAGCAGAAAGAGCTGCAGGGAGACGCAGCGCCGCAGTTTTTTTGCCATCTGATCCACCAGCAGCAGACACGTTGCACAGTCTGAAGCTGGCCAAGCAAGCCTCTAATTCACTCCTCCTCTCTTTCTCTCTTCTGTGTGTGTGTGTGTGAGAGAGAGATCTCTCACACACACACACACACACACACACACACACACACACACACGCACACACACACACACACACACACACACACACACACACACACACACACACACACACACACACACACACACACACACACACACACACACACACACACACACACATACACACAGATACACATACACACTTGCAGATACCTTCACATTATCCATGTGTCTGCCTGTTCCTTTTTTTCTTTTTTTTTACAGGGAAGAGGATGGAATGCAATCTGTATTTCAGGAAGAAAGCGAGGCAGAGAAGAAGAAGAAAGGGAGGAAAGCGCCACCTCATCATTCCCTGATTGGACCTCCAGCTCTGATCGGATCCTTAAAGCGTCACACAAAACCAACACACACAAACACACGTGTGTACAATCCTATACACACACACACGCACACATTTAGCTTTTGTTCCAATGTGTTTTTGATGAAAATAACATATCGCTCTCATTTCAGCAGCAAACAACAGACTCATGGCCATTCAACAATAACTTCACTATGTTCACTATATTCAGTTGACAATCAGTAAGCAACCTTCCTTTTTGTCAAGTTTCGGTACGTAAAAAACAGAAACACAGATCCTGTATAGAAAATAGTTTTTAAAATGGTGCTTGTATAAGCTGCCTCCACACATGGTCAATTCATGCATTACAACAAAAATGGAAATCCTAAAGTATTGCAGATTGTTGTGTATGTTGGTAATGCTAATACCAGTTCTAATGCCATCTTTAAAGCGACTGTAGCTCCTCAACGACTGTAGCTCCTGAGTCAGTTTTAAAGGTGACGATATGTCAAATTGTGTTCACTGCTCCTTTCTGCTGCCCCCAGGTGGTCCAAAAATAATCTGTTATTGCGGGTTTAATATACATTTTCTGAAAATACTGCTTAATAAAAGTGTGTTTGACCGAAAAGTATATTTGGAGGTAGCTTGACCACACTGAATGCATTCCAATAAATGATGCACTTTTGTTAATAAACCAAAACTTAGACATTGTTCATCTTTTTATGTTTAGATAATGTAGAACTGTGAGAATATGTTGAAAATAAATGACTGCCTCTACTTATTAGAGTCATCCAGTAAACGTGCATGTTGAGAATTTTTACTTCTAAATCTATACTTCATGCAAGGGGTCAATGGGAATCCCGCTGTAATGGAACACTAATGTCTAATTTCCACTGCAATGTTTGGCTTGACTCAACTCTTTTTCTCAATTGTGTTTTGCACTGCAGATAGTAGCTACCCATCCAGCTCTTGCCAGATATTGTCATCGACACCCAAACAGAAGCACGTCTGCGCTCCATTAATTGACCAAAGCGTAATCTTGCGGACTGACGTTTAAAAAAGTTATTGACAGTAATTTGGCTTTTCAAAAAATAGCTTGTTTCTGTAGGATGTCTCGTGTCACGCTAGTGAATATTCTCTCTGACAAATCAGTAGTCTGCAGTGTTATGACTTCAATTTATAGTATATGATCAGCCCTAATGGAACCTCAAGCAAGGTGGTACCAAAAAATAGGTACCCCGTACCAGGTAGCCCACTATCTACACCTTTTTCCAATGGGAGTCCAAGACGTGATGAGTAAAAAGGGTCAGTTGGGTGGGCCGACCACATATTTGATCAATCACCTCCATGCTGGCACTCCTTCCCTTGGATTATTCCAAACATGAAGTAAAGAAGCATGGAATCAACCACCACAAGATCCAGTGTTTCTAAATGCAACATGAAACTATGCTGTTTGGAATGAAATGGGTTTGAAGTTCTTGCACTACTGATTTAAAAAATAGCTCTAATTGTTGCAGGTTAAAACAGTCCAAAAAAAGAGATGCTAAAACATGAGCGGAGTTTTCGTTAAACATTTTGTTTGCACATACTCCATGGATAAATGAGGGTCGAGATGTAGTGCAATAAACTAGTGAAAATAGTTTTTTCCTTCTGTGTAGTCTGGACCAAACATGTTGTTGTGGAGCTGATAATTGAGCCTGGTTTTTTTCCAGCCTAAAAAATTAAAGAGTACGGAATCATGTGCATTTGCTCTATAAATGTACATAAAGGCTTTGATTCCTAAAAAGCCATTCCTAGCAAACATTACATTCACTGAGCTGTCAGTAATTACTTGTGAGATGATTGGCTGGTTCAGAATTTGTAAGGTCAGATCAGTTCTTACAGGCAGAACATTATGTTTGACCCCAGAGACGAAGCTACACACACATACATATATACGCGTGATCTAATTAAAGCACATTGCCAAGCCGTATAGCAATAAAAGTCTGAGTGATCAGTAGAATTAAATTTTCAACTCTGTAATTTCCAACGTTTGCCTGGCAGAACATGGAACATGGAAATGTTTGGGATTCCCACATGAGGACGGGAAGAAGAGATTGAAATGATTTAATTATCCTCAAAGGTCAGATACGAGGTACCAACCCCTTCTCACTCCCAACTCGTCAATTGCCCAAGCGCCCAAATACCGTCGCTTGCTTGGCGTCCGATGTAGACACACCGAGGCACCCTTTCGTGTCTGTATGAGACACACCAGGGTTTTAAACTAACTCCAATGTCAACCCATCTGCGTCAGTATTAGAGCAACTAAACATAGTACAAAGATCGCCAAAGTCCATGTGAAGTGGAGGTCGAGTTGGATGTATGGGTCACACAAACACAGAATTTCATCCAGGAGACTGCTGTTCCCGTCCCATGTGAAACTAAGTAAACGTTCCGACTTATTTTACCATAGTTTTGATACGCAACTTATGTACTAAACTAACGTAAGTTATGTAACAAGCGTACTAATTTATGTAACAAATATACTTATTTTAGCCCAAACTAGGAACTTTTCATAAACCTAACCCAGTAAACCTAAAAACTAAGTAAACCCAAATTGGAAGTTTATTTTTAACAGACACTGTATGCATGTAACGGGCGAAATCTGTACATTTCCAATGAACACGGAAGTTTATTTTGAAAAGACACTATCCATTTAACAAACGGAAAATGACACGTTGTCCCTGCCCCGTCCAAAACTGAAGCTAGAGGGGGACCAAGAGCGTCATAGTTTGAAGCGTAGGGCCACTGACCAAGCGTAGTTATATGACGAGTTGGGACTGAGAATGTGTTGGAGGTAGCGAGGAACATTTTTATTTAGTAAGGTTAAACCAATAAAATCAGTGTAGAGGTGGCTCAATCAGCTATTACATGGACTATGTACCAGTGTGCTGGCAGGGTAAAGTATGTTTATCATCCGGTCTGACTGATTCGGACGTTTCCGTTCTCACAATGAGCTTCAAGATCAGGGTTGCAGTGGATGTGTGAAAGGACGCACACATAGTCTAGAGAGAAAGCGACAACAAGGCAGAGAGACAACTGTCAACGAGCTGTGAGGCTTGCTTCACTTTTACCTGTTAATACGTTTGACACCTAAACGTCAATACACAACCTTGTACCTCTACCTTTGTGAGGACAGTTATTGACATAATGCACTCAAATGCCTGACCCCAACCTTCAAAGGCCTGTATGAGAGTTCAGACTTGGTTTTAATGTCCCAAACAAACCTAACCCTAAGCTAAACTTAGTTCTAAGGTGGACATTAAAACCAAGTCTGAACTCTCATACAGGCCTTTGAAGGTCTGTCTCAGAAGTTAGGTGTGGACAAAATGTCCACTCTTTCCAAAAATGTCGAAGCCCATGCCTTCAGCTGTGAAAAGCGGGTCTTGAGTTCTTTTAGGATGGCTGTTTGTGTGCTGGCCTGATTTTGGGTGCATTGTTCTCTTTGTCTTTGTTAACTGCTGAGATAATAAAATGACTGAGGAGATGAAAATCATTGATGTCGTTGGCTGGATTTGAAATAAACCAGTCAACCCTTAACTGAGGCATTTGAGCTTTAGAAATCAAAATTCAGGAAGTTGACAAAAGGGAAAGCATTTCAAAAAAGAAACACGTTTTTCTCTCTCTTTTCTCTCTATGACACAAAAGCTGTGTAATGCCATCTCTGCCACATCATCACCACAAAGCCGTCAGAGCCACGGACCAAGTTGGGCTGCCACTGAAAAGTGAAAAGGCCACAAAATGGTTCTGGACCTGAATTCAAAAGCTGTGATTAACGCAATAAAAATAAGACCCGTCTCTGTCTATGCTGTATGAATAATGCAGCTCATGATTACGGATTGCTTGAATCTTGACCCTTGACTCCCACCGTAAAACATCCCAAAACCTGTTGTTTATGTAGAAATGTGTAGATTACAGTCATTGAGTCTGGGCATGCTTTAAATATTTACTCATGCCAACACAGCGTCCCCTCCATTCCAGGCAAATGGACAAATGACAAATGAATGGCTTTGCGCTGTGAGTTAAAAGTGTTTTTCCTTTAGGCCTTATATTACTGCAGCAACTGCTGCTGTCATTACTGGTACTTCTGTTTCTGTTGGTAATATTACCATCACTGATGAAAGACGGATAAGTGGCTGTGAAGTACAGCACTGCTGAAGGCTGTTCTTCATGAGACAGTCTCACCTGTTGGTTTCAATGAGGTGGTTAGACAAGGGTTCACTTTAGCTTTTTGTCTTTAAATCCATGAAAACTACGTATTACTACTTACAGATGTACTTTCTGCCTCGGTAAGGTCACGTTACTTATAACGTTTGCACTGAACATTAGCATACTGTATACTGGGCGTCGCCAAATGGCGGACCACGGGCCGGACCTGGATCGAGTGAATGTTCTGTTCAGACCTATGTTACCAATTTCTGATAAATTAAGAACAAATAATAATTTTAACGGTACCCCATGGTAGATATGTATGGAGAATGCGGCCTCAGCTAATCAAGTTAACACAGCCATAGCTTCTCTCAACTGAGCCAATCCAATTGATTTTTTACCGTGACAGTTACTTATAGATTTTTTTTGCCGTCTGGACCCCGGGTCGGGAACCATTGAACTGAATGAGGCACTTTTTTAATTACTTTATTCAGAAGATGTCTTGTTTTCTTTTACTTGGAATTTAAGCCTTGGGTTCAATTTTATTTAAAGATAGCCGTTACAGTTCAATGACTTACAAGACAACTTACAAATTGTTGTGTCATTCATCTGCCATTTGGTGAGATGCAGAGAATTATCATTCATCTCCTGAATGTGGGTGTATACTTGCCAAATAAGCATCTTAAACACTTAGCGTTGAAACAGAGCACACACACACACACACACACACACACACACACACACACACACACACACACACACACACACACACACACACACACACACACACACACACACACACACACACACACACAAAAACACTTAAGTGATGGGCGGCTGTCAGTCCAGGTGTTAGTGCTGTTTGCTTTCTGCCGCTCATCTCTAAGCAAAAGCAGGTGACGGGTGGGAGGGCCGAGGATAGGAGGAGGGGGGCCCTAAACCTTCATCTCGTGTTGCCCCCAGCTGTTTCCCCCCTGGGAGCAAGGTTCTTCTTCACTATAGTTTACCCGACTGCGTTGTTAAAAAAAAAAAAAAGATTGTGCAGAAGCGAGGAGGCGGATGGAAGAATGTGGAAGGGAGGGATGGACGAAGGGATGACAAGCAGGACGCAGAGAAGAGGAATGGAAGGACATGATTCAATCACTCCCAATAAATCACAGTTACAGATGGAGATGTCTGAACAGGAAACAGCTATACCCATGTATTATTACCAGAATGTCTGAGACCCTCCTCCATCAATACGATTGGCTGGATGAAATCACCTGTTGTGTAACTCTAAGTATGTGTGTTTTCACCTTTGCAAGACACCTTTGCGGATCTGTTCTAGCAGAGCGTGGCTAAAGAACTAAATGGGCCTCAGAATGCCTTCAATTTTCAAAAACAACACGATTAACACTCTCAAATTAGTTCCCACTTGGCTCTGAGTCTAGGCTCAGTTTGGCTTGTTTTGAGTGGAAGTTGTACCGGCGGGTCCCCTCCCTCGAAACATCTAAAATTCCTCATGAATTTTATTTTCAACCCTCTAGTTTGGTTCTAGGTTTCTAGGCACTGAAGGAGCCGCACTGGTGTATGTGTGTTTTCCTTTTCGATTTGTGTTTGATCCTTTGATAATTGAAGATATGCTTACGTCCCGCCTCCCTCACTGGGATTGGCTGAGGGAAGATTAGTGGCCCTGAAACTGTGTCTAAAAGCGTTATGACCTGTGTTACAGCTACGAGCACTTGAAGAGCTTGTTATGTAGCATACGACCAGAAAGGCAAATTCAGGGAAATAAAGTGACATACATTCCATGAATATGTATATCGTCAAAACATATGTACCCATATCTACATTTGAACAGCTTGCTATCCTGTCCCACTACTTCTGGCGCCTTTGCTCGGACCAGTTGAAAGTTTCGTGACGGCATCTTGCACAGTTGTGACGCTCTGCTTCTACCCGACAGCTCCTTCCCTGGGTCTTTTGCACTATTTGTACAGAGAACTGTATCAGCAGAACGCACAGCATCTATTGCATGTCTGTCTATCCAGAGAGAGGGATCCCTCCTCAGTTGCTCTTGCCCAAGTTTCTTCCATTTTTGCCCTGTTTAAGGTTTCTTTGGGGAAGTTTCTCCTTATCCAAAGTGAGAGTATAAGGACAGAGGGCGTCGTATGCTGTACAGATTGTAAAACCCCTTGAGGCAAATTTAAGTTATATAAATAAAACTGACTTGACCTGACAGGTGCTCGTGATTATTAACCCTTATGTGCTGGGGTTACGTTAAAATAAAAAGGCTCAACAACGGGGAAGCGTCACAGAGAGGCAGGGAAGGCCAAGAAATATCTACATATACAAAATCACACACTTGAAGATATTGAAAAAAACAATTAAAGGAAACAGGAGAGAAGAATATGGAGATGAGAAGACAACAAGATGAGGACTTAGAGAAGACAAAAGAAGAAAAATGAGATTCAAAGCTAGAAAAGGGCGTGTGTGTCCTCGGCTGGACCGACTGAAATAGAAGCAGTCATTACTCCCTGCACTGCGGTGACTGTTAACTGACTGACTGACTGTCTGTCTGATTGTCTGACTGTCGGTCCGATTGATCGCCTGGACGTCTGATTGTCTCTCTCTTACTGACTGTCTGACTGACTTTCTGTGCTGCGTTCATAACGTGCTGTGGTCAGTTAGCAGCGAGGCAGACTGCAGGGTGGAGCTGCCTTCACTGTAACCACACACACACATATACACACACAGATGTGATTTCCTCTTGATCTGGATCTCAACTGTTGGCAGCCGAAACCTAACTAAGTATTTTACCATCTTTTCCTCAACCTAACTAAGTAGTTTTGTTGCCCAAACCTAACTAAGTAGTTTTGTTGCCCAAACCTAACTAAGTGGTTTTGTTGTCTAAAGCTAACTAAGTGGTTTTGTTGTCTAAACCTAACTAAGTAGTTTTGTTGCCTAAAGCTAACTAAGTAGTTTTGTTGCCCAAACCTAACTAAGTAGTTTTGTTGCCCAAACCTAACTAAGTGGTTTTGTTGTCTAAACCTAACTAAGTAGTTTCGTTGCCTAAAGCTAACTAAGTAGTTTTGTTGCCCAAACCTAACTAAGTGGTTTTGTTGTCTAAACCTAACTAAGTAGTTTCGTTGCCTAAAGCTAACTAAGTAGTTTTGTTGCCCAAACCTAACTAAGTGGTTTTGTTGTCTAAACCTAACTAAGTAGTTTCATTGCCTAAAGCTAACTAAGTAGTTTTGTTGTCTAAACCTAACTAAATGGTTTTGTTCTCTAAACCTAACTAAGTAGTTTTGTTGACCAAACCTAACTAAGTAGTTTTGTTGTCTAAACCGTAATGAGTTGTTTCCCGTGAAGATGGAAGTTTATTTTGAAAAGGTGGTATCCATGTAACGAGCAGATATTGAAACTTTATAGGAAAATTCACAAAAAATTAGAAAGATTAGATTAATTTTAATAGCTTTAGTGATGCTTTAGAGCACTATTATCACATTAAAAGCTATCCAATACTTTGATTTATGACCAATTACCTGCAAAACTAATGCTATTCCCATCAGCTTCAGCTGTACTTGTTGTTCATGTAGCTATGTTAACTAAGGAGACATCTAAACATAGATTTCAGTTATTGGGGGTTGATGTGACTCAGAGGTTAAACAGAAGTCAGTTAAATTCAGCGTCTCATCTAAAGTAAAAAGAATAAAGCAGACAATAGATTTAATACAGTTGTACTTCCAGATGTTAGCTGCCTTTTAGCGTAAATGTGCGCCCATGCGTGTTTGGGCGCAAATTTACAGACAAGTACAGACAAGACACACTGATGTGTATAGAGCGAGCAGATCTTTCTTCACAAAAGAAAGTAAAGTAGTTAATGTGAGGACAGAATGGCAGTGGAGTGCAAGTAAATGCAGAGATATGATTATGTCGGGCACATCTTAAAACTCTGGACGCAAACAACATGAACTTAATCCAAATTTGGTGGAATTCGATGGATCTGAAGTGAATTTCACGGTGTGAGATTCAACTGTACTAAACTGCGCACGTGCATTGAATTAAACTGTGCTTAACTGTACAGTAGCGAGCAGCCGCTTTGATGTCGCCCTGTTGTCGACTTTGCACTTCCTCTCAGGTTGTAAAAACCTGAACACAGCTGTCTGTCATCACACACAGCGAGACAGCCTCTGTGTGTGTGTTTGTGTTTGTGTGTGTGTAGGTGTGTGTGTGTGTGTGTGTGTGAGAGACAGAGAGAGAGGGAGGATGAAAAGCATAGCCTACCTGCTGCTTTCTCATTACTACCTCAGCAATGGTTAAGCATGTGTGTGTGTGTGTGTGTGTGCGTGTGTGTGTGTGTGTGTGTGTGTGTGTGTGTGTAATGGGCTCTTTATGAACGGAAGCTATTGGCTGTTTGAAGTTTATGCTACTGGCAAAGAACGGAGAGGAGAGAGGTTTTGGGTTTTATGCAGAGTATGTATGTGTGTGTGTGTGTGTGTGTGTCAGTGTGTGTGTGTATGTGTATAAAGGGGCCTCCCGCTAATAATAATTTACTGCAAGCGTGTGTACGCTAGGAAAGGGAGGTTTACACCTAATAATCGTGTTTCACATTGGTGTGTGTGTATGTGTGTGTGTGTGTGTGTGTGTGTGTGTGTGTCCTTAATGCTAAACAGGAACTGACCACCTGTTGATTGGCTCTTTCTGGGTCTGCTGTTGTGTCCTCCGGCATACTTGCAATGCACAGGCTCCATTAATGTTCTCTTTGGCCTTTTTAAAAGAAACTAAAGCAACGACTTCCACAATGGACACATAACTAAGGAATATGGAATCTTAAACCGCTGAGAAGCTAATGCTAGACAAAGTGAGGACCATGTCGTGTACAGACGGACAGACTGATACGGTTCTAGTCCACCCTGCACTAATTGCAGAAAGTTGAGGAGATTGATACCACTATGCTAAATATGATGTTACCTCCGACAGCCGGTTAGTCTAGCTTAGAACAAAGTCTGGAAATTAGAAAATTCCAAGCCCTATTCTGTCCAAAGGTAAAAACATGATAATTATAATAATAATAATAATAAGGACCTCTAAAACTCTCTAATTCAGGGTGTCTCAAACTTTTTGGGGCTAACTCAAACCAAACTGAACTCGAACAGTTGCCATATTTTCTCAATTTAGCTAGTTTGGGCTTAGCGTCACTTGACCCTGTGGACTGACTCAAATATTTCTTCATGCCAGCTATCTCGATGGCTAATAAGCCAAGCTAAGCAGCAGCATATGTCTTGTTTTTCACAAGTGTGAAAACGACTTTACAGTTGCTGCTTCTGGCTAGTCCAGCAAATCACCCACCGTAAAACACCAGCATGTCGATTTCACACTTTAATTACAGATTTAGCAAACAATATTTTGTTACCTTCAGACGGAGGCAACACGTCACATAAGCGTATTTCCCAAACGATTTGACTATATGTCAAACTATTCAAAATCAGATTTATATTGAATTCTCGTAAAAAAAAAAAATCTATTTGTTTTTTTTAGCTGTTTAAGTTACCCCAAACAGTCGGGTTGAACACTATTAGCCCAGTTGTTCCCAAAAATGCTAAGCTGAACCTAAAAGTTGTAACATTTCACTCGAACTGTACCTCATGGCAGGACATTTCTGAAGTTCATTGTATAACTTACATTTATGAATATAGGTCTTTGTTTATTTTCTACCTATCTTTGTTCTGCTTTGTTGTTCTTGAAGTTAACCCTAACCCTTTGTGAAAAGCAAAAACTAGGGTGAGGTTCCTTGCACATGTAGACAAACGTTTCCAATAAAGCTGATTCTGATTGTGATATAGCCAGTGTGTGTGTGTGTGTGTGTGTGTGTGTGTGGGGGGGGGGGGGGGGGTGTGTGTCTTGTCATGCGTACGTCTCAGGGTTACATTTGTGGAAATAGAGGTGCTGTGAGACGGACGAGCGACAGACATAAAAAAAAAAACATATAGAAAGACTTCAAATTGCCCTTAATGATGTAATATGATAATGATGTGTGTGAGAGGGTAAAGTGCAGGTCTGTGGGCTAGACTGACTACGCTCTACTGCCACCTGCCACCTACTGGAATTACTCACAGAGAGAGAGAGAGAGAGAGAGAGAGAGAGAGAGAGAGGAGTAGGAATCAGTTTAATCTCAAAGAACATTATGAAGGAATTTCCTGGGTTGAAAGAGATAGAGCGAGAGGCAGTGTGGAGATAAAGGGCTTGTTAGTCCCCAGTCTTGTTTTCTCTCTTTCTCTCTCCCTTGGAAACCCCCCCCCCCCCCCATATAATTGAAGGCCTCGCTTTGGTTTGGGAAGCAAGAGGAGGGACGGACAAAGACGGAGACGCAGTGATGGAGAGCGAGAGAGAGGGAAGCCACGTCCACATGTATGACTCACTCTCCTTCCCTCCCCCCTGCTCTATAACTCTTCCTCTATGACACTCTACCTCTCTCTCTCTCTCTCTCTCTGTCTCTCTCTCTCTGTCAACAAGGTCAAACTGAACTCAGAGCTGCGCTGATTTTCCCGAAAAATACTTCCACTGGTACTAATTATTGATCCTACTATTGATAGCAGTAACAGTAAATATCAAAAATGTGTCTGAATGGTATAGGGCATGAGTTAGTCAGACACTAACACACATACATTTGGGGGGGGGGGGGTGGCACCTAAATACATGTGTGCGCTGCAAATGCTACATGCTCCTTTTGGTAACCACAAGAAACAGCTGCAACAGACGGAAAACGTCAAAATTAAGAAGTGGACAAAATCATACAAGCGCATGTGTGAGGTTAACACCGAAAAAAAGGTTAAGGCTGAAACAATGTCGTGTATAGATATTGTAGGTGAGAGTAAGAATAAGAGGGCCGTGATGGGCGGTTTCTTTTTTTTTCAAAAACTCTATATTTGATACTTGTTATCCCTTAGGCCCCTGATTGCACCGAGACGCGTCGCAACGGGCGCGGCCGCTTCAAAAACGCCCCTCGGCAAAGCGAACCGGGCGAAACAGCTGATGAGCCTGTGGAGCCTGGATGTATGCGCAAAGGTAAACAATAGGGGGAACAAATGATTAAATGCAGACAGCGAGCTCTCGCTCGTTGCTTTGCTGTTGAATGAGGAGGAGGGGAAAAATGATATAGAGCATTGTAATAAAAAAACGGCTAACATCAACCTTTTAGTCTGCCTTTGACCGTCCCTACCCCATCTACCGGCATCAAAAAAGGAAGGCCCGCCTCTTTCTCAATCTGATTGGCTGCTTGGGCCAAGTGTGACATGGAAGAGCATTGCGACTCCGCGCCTGGCACTGAAATGTTGAGAATATTTGAACTCTTTTGCACGTCTAAAAACCGCTAGAAAAACGCGATGTTCGCCGTACCACAGAAAAAAATTATTCTTGAGGGCGACGCGTTTCTAGACTCGCTTTGTCAGTGCATTGAGTCCATGAAACGCAGGTAAAAGCGATTCCCACGGTAAACGCCTGTGTGCTCTCTCCGATTGGGAGCCCCGTTTCTACCCGTTAGTCATTAGTCATCACAACACGCGACCGATTCGCAGTCTTATAATACTGTTAATGCTTGTGAGTTATTTCTTTGTGCGCTTTGTGACACCGATTTGAATGGAATTGGATTTCCCCAGGTGGGTCCCGATGATGCAGGATGACAATCGCCGAATTAACTGTGACACCAGCCCAGTATCATGGCAGGTCGTGAAATAATGACGACAACAAACACAAGACTTTGAACCACGAGACCAGTGTTTGACGCAGCGATGTGGATTCATGGTTGTGGTTTTGTTGCCTAAACCTAAGTAGCGATTTTAAGCGAGACCGTGTTGGTCAGTCTGTGTGACTTCATGTTTCCTCCTCTTGGTTTGTGTGAGACGGCACCCCTGTTTGGTTCTTCTGTTGTGTCCGTGCTTTCTTTCTCCAGGGCTGCAGACCTGATTGGGGGAGTAATCAGTGGCATTGGACACACCTGGGCCTCCATGCATGAAAGCCTGAGTAGCAAGAAGACATTTTATTGAAAGATGTCCTCTCGTCCCATAACCTTTGTTGCGGCTTTTATTGTCTTTTCTTTGTTTTTTTTACACCTGTTCTAGCCTGTTTCTTTCACACTAGTGACTTTACATATTCCTCCCATCCGTTCATTTGACTTCTGTTGACTTACACTTTAAACAACCTTTTGTTACGTACACCCACATGTCTCCTGTTTTTATCACAGTTGTTTTTTTTATGCAGGGTATGTATGTGTGTGTGTGTGTGTGTGTGTGTGTGTCTAAACCTTGTGCTGGTGTACAACCTACAGAGCTGGCTGGAAACAGGAAAGAGGCCGTGTGCCGCAAAGTTTCGTTAAAAAAACCTATTGAGACGCATATTCTGAAGGCGCAGTATACATGTCCAAAGAATGCTCCTAAAATCGGAATAATACCGACATATCCCACATGTCTTAATTGAAAATGCCGCATTCGGAATGAGCCCTAATTCAGAATATCCAAAGGGAATATGCTGTTCACACATAAAACGTATCAAATTCCTATTACTGTCACATTTGGAATAATAGTGGAACATGAGTGTGAACGCAGTCATTGTGATCATCCACCGCTTACATGTTTCACGCCATCCCGGTAAGTTGTAATAAAGTCAGTTTACCCCAATATGTGAAATCTTTATGTTCTAGAAACCGACACAGTTGACTGGTGAGTGATGCTGTAGAGTTTGGTGAGAACCGACGGACAGACACAGCGACAGACAGACAGACAGTATCTTTCTTACGGCTGTAAGTCAGGGGAGGGAGACCCTCCGCTCACAATGCAACGTCTGAGTGACGTCGCCCGTCTGCAGCCAATCGCATGCTCGCAGTAAATGTTTAGAATGCTTCTGCATTTTGCAGGGGCATGTTGCCTCAGCTGCAGGACGAACACTAATGTGGCAATCGGTCCAGACAAAGTGTCCTCGTGCGCTAAGAAAGGGGGACATCGGGGACTGAAAGGTAGAGAATGAAATGAAGAAGGAAAGTCCCTGAATAAGGGATGTGTTGCATTAAGAAGAAGAGACGAGGAGGAGGCCAGCTGAGAGTGAATTAACAAATGGAAAAGCAGACCGGGGGAGTGACTCAGAAGAGAGAGAGAGAGAGAGGAATGTTTAACACACTTTTATGTCTCTCTGTTGCACTCACTTTCTCTGTTACCCAACATGCAAAGAATATCAAACCCATCCCCCCCTCCTTGTCCTGACACACACACACATGCATGGGGAGCAGACAGGCTGAGGATGGAAACTATGAGCACAGCGCTGCTGCCAGACAGCAGAGAGAGAGAGAGAGAGAGAGAGACGGTCCACAGAAGGGAAAATATCCAGTAATGCTCTGACTCCGTTCTTTTCTGCTCTGCCTTCGATTCGAATGATCGTGAACGTAGTGAGGTTTTGATATCGCGGATGCGGTGGCATTATACATTTGCTTGTGAGTTGAAATCAAGTCATGACACGGTTACGCGTCCAGACAGCCCCCCCCCCCCTCCCCCCCTCCAGGATGATAATGATGAGGTGCCGCCTAATTGCCGTGAAAAACTAACACGCAATCAACGTCTTTTCATTCGAAGAGAAAGTTGAGTGTGGCGATACAATACAAACATACACACGTCATGAATCGTCCATAGCATGTACGTTGTTATCTGTCTCTGCTTTTATCTTTTCTGACCTGAATAACAAATCTCATGTAAAAAAGAGTTATCAAGCATTTCGGGGTGTTTATAGTCAGTGGACACGTGCCACCGCTGCCGAGAGTGAGTTCAGCAAAAACACACACGCACTTGCACGCACTCCGGGTGTATCCATTAAACCTCCACGTGGCTGCGATACACGAGTGCTGTTCAGGCCCGGTCAGAGAACAGGCCCACAAAAGTGCAACTGTGTAACATGGATTGCTAACGTAGCAACGTAGCATCATCCTCTATGATGGAGGTGCAAATTGAAGAACTGTGAATGTGATCAAATTGGATGTGTGTGCATGTGTGTGTGTGTGTGTGTGTGTGTGTGTTAATGACGTGCCATAACCTCCTGCCGTTCCTGGTAGTAAATCTGCAGCCTACAGTCTCCCGTCACACCTGTGTTATGTGTGTGTGTGTGTGTGTGTGTGTGTGTGTGTGTGTGTGTTTATGTACGTGTGTATTCTTCACCTCATGGTGCGCGTAGGCGCCATTTGGAGGCATTTAAAAAGGCAGCCCCGCTGTGCACTGACTCCAAGAGGTGATGGTAAATTTGGATCGGGCTGATTAAGCTAGGCTAACAAGTTACGCAAAAAAATGTGAAATATGGTTAAAAAACAAATGAAGAAAGAGGGACGTATTTCAGTGTGTTGCTTCAGGTACCAGTGTTTGAGGCCTTATAATACTATGAGACAGGGTCGTACAAGTCTGGAAATGTATCAACAACGGCTATAATCACTTTGTGGATGTGGACGTCTCAACAAAAGTGACAACATTTATGTTAACTTTATGTTAAAGAAGTAATCTACCAGGATCTAACGTCACACTGCTGTCAGGAGATAACGACAGAACAGAAGTATCGATACCCGAGGGGCCCTTTACTGTTCAACTCATAAACTATCTTTAGGAGTGCATGCAATATATTTATATGCAATATTAATAAGGGTTGTTTTCTTGATTCTGCCGGTTGATTATGATCGGACGGAGCTGTCAACAAACATCACGGGTCAAGTGAAGCGATGCAGGATGCTCGGGGCCAGTCAGACGGCCGGTAGTGGTGTAGATCCGTACGAATCAGCCCTCACGGTTTGGCACGTGAACCGCAGATTAGTTACACGTTAAATAAAGTTTGACTGACTATCGTTAGGCGGCGATATTCAGTAAAATATGCGATCAGGACATCGGCGAAGGTCAAATCTAACTTTATTATGAGTGTTGGAGACAAACTTGAATAAATCCAGTTGTTTGAAGGAGATGTTTTCACAAGAACATAGATATTAGAGATGAATTATGACCTGTTAACACTAGCTTTTGTTTCTTGTGTGTTTTTATGAAGAAAAAAAACACTATAAATTACTATAAGTAAAAGGATAACATTTAGAATTTTTGATGTTTTAAAGTGACTTCAGAGTTGTGGAAAAGATTTTTGGGACGGTTGCAAAATAAACAAAGTCTGGAGCCGTGTAGACCAGCTGCTACACACAAACAACAAAGGGACCTGTATCTGCTATTATGGATCCGATCCGTGACGCAATCCAAGTTCTATGATCCGTATGGATCCTCATGGCCGGAGTGTATTGTATCCTCACTTCCTGTGCCATTTAAAAAACAAAAAGTCAAGTGAGAGTGGGCGGTGCTAAACCACCCCCTACATTCTGATCAAATAACCTCGTCCACGGTCAGAGAGGCCGGTCGGCACAGAGCTCTCAGCTCTCCAGCGCCCCGCAGCTCCATTAGCTGATGCCCCCCCCCACCCCCACCCACCCCCGGCTGCCAGGCAAACCCACAGCCCAGGAAGAGGAAGAGACACAACACACACCACTTATCTACACCACCTCTGTGGTTACACACCTACTGTACCCGCCCAAACAAACAGGAGATAAGCCTCTCCAACACACAAATGTATCCCATCATTCAGCAGTGAGGAGAGAACCGTCGAACCGTGATGTTTTGCTAACATAACTGATCTGTGATTATAATGTCATCTTTAAGATAGTATTGCAATGTTTACTGATGCTTTCCCTCCATGTGATACTCCACCCTCATAGTATGTGAACGCTTTGTGGAATAAAACACTGATCTGGGGTCATTTCCTTCCTGCTCTCCCTCAGCGTATTCTGTGCTACATTAGCTCACTCTCGCAGTGCAGAGCAACACAACAGCATTTGCTTTGTTACATTTTTTTCGTCCCTCAAAGATTTTGTTTGCAGAACATCTGGAAACGCTCAGCCCGGCGTTGCCACGGTAGCGACCGGGGAGGTGGACAAAGTGTAAATCCGCCTCCGATGAGAGAGGCATGATGGGTAAAGCTGGATATCACAACAGGCAGGGGGGTCTGGAGAAGAGTAAAGGGATGTCCTGACTCAAGATTGTATGTGTGTGTGTATGTTTGGGGCTACAAACTTCCACATGAGAGCACGAGAGGTCACTCTGAGACATTGCTGTTCATTCCCCTGGTAGAGGTCAAAGGTCAGCGGTGGTAAAGTGTCTGACAAGGTAAAAGCTTTACCAGCTGCCACAGCTCCAGGCTAATTCTTTGCCGTTGGTGTTATCGCCCCCTGGAGTGCCAGGTGGGCGGGGCTTTGGCTAAGGTGTCGTCCTCATGGCATCAGGTGAGCTGTAAATAACCCCGTCTGATCCCGACACCTTTCAAAAAAACACTATTCTGACTCTTCTAAATGGGTCGGGGTCTTCGATTGTCTGTCCATCTTGAGCAGTGGAACGTAAAACCCCGCCTCTTGCTGCTCCCGCATGTGTTTTCGCCATCACTGCCGAACACTGCGCCTCATTGGCTGAGAGGTCAGCGACCCCGCCGGCCTGTGAAAACGCACAGTAAACAGGGAAGTCAAGGTGCGGATCCTCTCCTCCGCACCACCCACTACAGCGAAGGGTAACTACATCACCCAGAAGTCCTTTCTCTGCCGACAAAGACGTACGGCGCTGTTAGTCTGCACAAGGATGGCCGCACAGAAATGCGAAGCGGAGGGATGACCGTCAAATCTGTCTGAGACCAGATTTAAAGGGGCCATAGGCGGTTTATTGTGCATGTTTTTTTTTTTAAAAGAGTCCGACTGTTCACACCGAACATGACTATGGTAAAGCTGACAAACACATATTCAAAGGATATTTAATATATATATATATATATATATATATATATAAGGAGGCAGGGTTGATATGTGGAGCCCTCAAGCTGTATTTGAGAAAACAACAACCTTAAGTTTCCAACTCAAGATCTCCCAAACTGTGTTTTCTTTTCTGAATTATTTTTTAAAACGATGACTTTTCTTATTGATCATTTATTTCAAACCGCTCTAGCTGTCCTGGTCTGTGAGAACTCGGAGCAGTGATCGGGTTAGAAACGTGGTCTGTTTTTTTCCGCCGCATCACCGATCCTCTTTCTCTTTTTTTTTCTCCATCTGTTTTTGATAAATACATGAAATAGGAAAGTTAATGTCTTTTGTCCGCTGCGACGCCCTTTTTTTTCACTGTGGCTGCCACCTGTCCTCATTCTAAACTTGTCACACAGAGTTAACGTGAGGTGATGAGGACCTAAGAGATGAGGACCAGGCCGCCCTGCCCATGCGGCTCTCTCTCAGTCTATTTCCAGCCCCTCTTTTCGTTCTCTGAGTTCACGTCTGCTGCTTTTACATTTTCTCTTTTCTTCTGCTCTTTGCCTTTAAACTCTCTTTTTCTCCCTCTGTCACTCCGACATTAAAGTGACGTTGTGCTTTTGAGGTTTGCTATAATGTCTATAATGATAACGTTTCTGCCTCAAGTCCCTGTTTTTAGTTTTTTTTCGCCACGTTTTTTCATTTGAGTCGTTTCGTCTTCTCTTGCCGCCTTGCAATTCTCATCTCTTGCTCTGTTTCATTACCTCTCATGACCTCTATCTCTGTGTGTATGTGAAGCTGTGTGAGAGAGAGAGAGAGAGAGAGAGAGAGAGAGGCAGACTGCCCGTCCTCGACGTGGCAGGGTGACGTTGCAAAAACCCGAACACGAACCCCCGGGCTTGCTAAGAGACAACCGTGCAGAGAGAAAGAGTGCGAGACAGAGTAGGAGGAGGCAGTTTTATTTTCTTCTATGTTTATTTAGACACAGTCGCCATTTAACACTCGTATCAATAAAGTTTTTTGAAATAAACTATGTTGAAGAAAGAAGGGTGTGCTTCGTGAAGCCCTTTTGTAGCCGTGAGTGAGGCACAGAGAGAGACTCAGCAGACACACATGTTGAAATGAAACCAAACATGTTCAGTCGGAAAATCGAGTTAAACATAGCAGCTTACATCTTTAGAAACCCTTTTATTTCACCGTTTCGTGAATATTTTACAACATAGACTAAAAGAGGTGGACATGGCACAACACAAGACCTTTGGTGGAGTTTTGGGGTTATTTTTGGTAATTTGTAGAACTAGGAAATCCTAATTTGGCCAAAGGGGTTGGGCAGGGGCGAGTAAGGGGCAACCATTCTGAAGACACCTGGAGACAGCTGTCAATCATGCAAACACGTTCTCCCAAAACATACACTCCTTAAACCCAATGAGTGTGTTCATTTTCACGATCCCCATTCAGACGCACAAGACTAAAGATGTTTTCTCATATGAACAGAAAATCTGGACCAATCTCCGGTTCTGAAAAGTGAAGACAATGCCGAAGTGCCTCAAACTTGCATTCTCTCAACTGGCCATCAGGGGGCGACTCCTCTGGTTGTAAAAAGAAGTCAGATTGTATAGCAGTCTATGAGAAAATGACTCTTCTTCTACTTCTTCAAGCATTGACTGTATATAAGAAGTGGACGTAGTCGTCGTGACATCACCCATTGATTTGTGGACTGCTGTAATGAAGCCTGGAGTTTAACGATTTTGCCGTCGCCATCTTGGATTACGGCCATCGCCATGTGTTTTTTTTTCGCAACCAATAAACAGAAGTTACCATATTTGGAATGCGGAGGAGTGACGTAGAGACGCCGTATATGGCTCTGGTAGCAGCAGCGACCTGTCAATCACAGTAAGCCCGCCCTACAGCATACTCCACTTTATGGTCTATTTGACTCTAAGTGGAGCATAATATACTAAATGAACATCATGCTGTATTGAGAGATTGAGACCATAAACTCATGTTTACTGAGGGAATAAATTGAGTAAGAAGTAGAGTAATAAGGGTAAAAAGTAGAATAATTGTTGGAATAATTCAACTAAAAGTTGGAATTATTCAAGTGTTGACGTTCTTCCCCTTGTTTTAATATCGTTTGATGCCAGATTCTAGCAGCTCAACCATGGTTGGATTTTTTAAGAAGTCTATTTTCAGCAGCCTTAAAATACACTTCTTAAAAAATCCAAACATGGTTTCCACTCCTTTGTCTTGCACAGCCAAGACCAGTCGCACCAGCGTCTAACATGATGTACATATTTGAGTTCAGCTAAACCTGAAGTCAAATTATAAAACTGGTGCAATCCCAAAACAAAAAAGGTCAGTTTGCGACCAACAAAACATTTACAGTCTAGTAGCTGAAGACGTCCCTTTGAAAAACCACCCAACCGTGTTTGGTCAACAGCGTCACATTTTATCATTTCCTTTTCCTCATTTCGTTTCCTCAGATAAGACAGTCTCAGATTTGAATTTGTTGAAGCTGAACAGGAGAGCAGTTTAGAGACTTTGCTCTTTGGCTTTAGGAACAATGAGATGGAAAATTATAAATACTGAAAAATAAAAATGTTTCTCAGCCATCTTTGCTTGGGTCCATTTATGAAAGAATTTTGCTGATTTTGCAAAATGCCTGAAAATATTGTATACAACACACTGTACGTTTTGTATACCTCACTATGCAACTAACTACATGTGAACTTTCATGTGAAGTCCCACAAAGTGGAAAAATGTAGCCACATTGCAACACTGAAATGTAGCTGCTTGCGTCATCTGTGTTTAATAAATGTAGATTTACATATCCAAAGAACCAGCCTGCTAGAGCTGATGTGGTCAACATATCTGACCTGACGTAAACAAACAGTTACCTTAATTCACCAACGACATTGAACTCAATGCACAATATGCTTTGCTATAAAGCAAAGAATCTACTTCACACTTTGAGGGCGTGTTGCTGTGAACCCGAGGACGTGCAGTGTTGAAGCTTGATGGGGTCCTTACTTCTCGGTGCTGCTAGCACGGTGAGCAGCTTTTATTGGATGCTCATGGATGTCTTGGAACACGTGCTCACTGTGCTCCAGGATGGCTTCCCAATCAATCTAATGTATGTCACTCCCTCACAAAAAATTTACTGAGAATGCACAGGGAGAAATCAAATAATGTGCTGATATGACACTTTGGGGTTTTCTGGAATTATCTAATACATTCTCTATATTTCATTATTTTTCCTTTAATTTTAGTTTTGGACAACACATTTACACATGGCTAAAATCTGCACGAGCTAAGACACTCCAAGCTTAAATGTTACAACTTGATTAAGCAAATTGCTTCGGACGTCCTTTAAACTCAAGCTTTGTGATTGGATTCAGAGCACTGTAGGTACACTTTGCTTTTAGAAAAGGGCTGCAAAGATAAAATGGTTTTGTTGTTGTGTGAAAATTCAGCTTACTGAGCTGAGCTGAGAACGAAAAGAAAAGGAGAGTAACACGAGAGATGACAGGAAAAAAAAGAGTCTGGGTCAAATGTGGGGAAAAGAATATTTCTCTCTCTCCCTCTCTCTCCCTCTCTCCCTCTCTCTCTCTCTCTCCGTGGCAGTTTAATCTAACCAATATGTGTGTGTCTGACACATGAGGGGAGGAGACGGAGGAAGAGAGAGAGACAGAGAGGGAGAGAGAGAGAGAGAGAGGGATTGCATTCTTTTCCATTGAGGTCAATGTTTTACAGATTATTTGACCACTGCCTGCAGAGTCTCTCTGTGTGCGTGTGTGTGTGTGTGTGTGTGTGTGGACAGTTTGGTCGGATGAGAAATAAGTAATTTGGTCCATCGTTAATAATCACATTGCGACGTCTTTCACTTCAGTGCCCTGTCAAAACTAAATCTTCTGTTCTATTCTCCAGGTGACGCGTCGGCATCGTCCCACATTGATGACATCATGGCCAGATGTTTTGTTTGGTCTGTGATGTGTTTCATCCCAGTCAATAAAAACTTTACTTTCTGTCAGTGTGAATAACAATCACACGCCAGTTATATTTAATAATAGTTTAAATTAACTTAAGTTTAAAGTGGAGCTTAATGATATTTTAATGGGTTAAAATTTGGTTCATAAATGATTTCAAAGAATTGACATTAGGTTTTTTAACGTTTTACACTTTTGCTTTTCCCTGCACTTCTTTCAGTCTGTCTTTCTCCTCCCTCAGTGTTCCTCCATCTTCAATCTACCCCTCCCTCTGTCTTTTCTCTCTTCCTCAAATGTCCCAGTTTATTCAGATCCAAGTCCTCGCTGTTTTTTTTAATGATTGCTCCTCCTCTCTATATTCACACGTCACATTGTACTTTTTTTTTTTTTTTGCTTGGTTTTCTCAAACTTTTTCCCTCCCGTCCTTCCTTCCTTCTTTCTATCTCTGTCATGTTGCCTCTTTCCTTTTGTCCAAAATCTTTCCACTTTCTGTCTACGTCCTCTCAGCCGCCCCTCAGTGTCCAGTTCCCAATTTTTTCCCAAATCTTTTTTTTGTCGTCTTATGCTCTCTCTCGGCCTTATTGATTTCCCCTCCCTCTTTCTGCCACCTTTGTAATGTTTTGTCACCATCTACCTCTCCCTTCTCTTTTTTTTCTGTGCTTCATGCCGGCAGGGAAAAAATGAAATGGGAATCATTTGCTGACAGCTAACGTTACTGGTTCTGAAGTCTGCGTAATGTTAGCTAACTTCCCCGGTTCCGACTCCTCTGGTTGCAAAATGAATCTGATTGTATAGAAGTCTATGAGAAAACTTGACTTATTCCCTCAGTAAACATTGTAATCATTAATTTATGGTCTCAATCGCTAGTTTCAAGTCTTGTGATTGACAGGTCGTATTCGGCGTCTCTACGTCCTTCCTCCACAGTCCAAATATGGTCAGTTCTGTTCACTGGTTGCAAAAAAAGAACCAAGATGGCGACGGCCAAAATGCAGAACTCGAGGCTTCATGACGCCAGTTCACAAACCAATGGCTGACGTCACGACGACTACGTCCACTTCTTATATACAGTCTATGATGTAATATTAATATCGCTTTCAGTTAGGAGTTTTCATGTTCATAGGCTGACGGCCGTCAGCCACATAAACCTTCTCCTAGATGTATTCTTAAGGAACAGTGTTTGCAGGAAGAGTGTTTTGGCTGCTTGTCTCAAGCTAAACAGTATTGTGGATCAGCTTCTGAATGACAACACCGAGCACTGGTATCTGCAATAAGTGAGAGAACCAAAAGTGAGCAACCGGTTCAAATAATGATGGAAATTGCATTTACAGAGGAGAGTCAGTTGTTATATTACTACAGATCACACTGACAAGGGAACTGCTATAAACAGGGAAACCTTTTTCTAACTAAAACTAATTTAACAAAATTAGTAAAAACGTGACGGGTCTCGAGATGTATCACACGTGCACGCGCACACACACAGTTTCATCAGTAGCCCTGTAATTTGTGGTCAGCGTGAATGGAATACAAAGAGTTAACCTCTCTTTAGACGACTCCTCTCCGCTCTGGTTTCTCTCATACTCTCACCACTCCCTAACATAAGCTACAGTCCACCGCAGCACTCTGTGTGTGTGTGTGTGTGTGTGTGTGCGTGTGTGTGTGTGTGTGTGTGTGTGCGTCAGACTCCAGTCCTTCCTCTCAGCAGGATTTGGAGACTTGCTGGAATCAGCTGTGGTGCGTTTATTTCATTGTCAGAGGTGGAGAGAGAACCAAACTACAGACATTTTTCTCGAACATACATCTTTACTTTAACTTCCAACGTCGCAAGCATTACCACACTTGTTTTATTAAGCAGACATTATTCTGTGGCGGTAGTTTGCTGCAGTATGACTACAGTTGATGATTTTGTCCGTCTTGTCTGCCTTTTTCTTTCCTCTCTTTCTGTCCCTCGCCGTTTCTTTCTGGCACGCGTTTCTTTTTCCTCTCTGTCTCCTGTGTTACTGCAGTCTGCATATTCACTCTGTGTCCTCTCTCTCTCTCTCTCTTCTACACTCCTTAATCTCTCGCCCACATGACCACCTATTTCCTCTTGTCCTTCTCTCCCTTCTTTCTTCCTTTGTTCACTTTGCCTGAAGTTCTGCAGTCACAAGCCTGTCCTCCCTCTCTCTCTCTTTCTTGTTTAAATATAAAACAGTTAATCACACACATGGTTATTACCACTCCAAAAACAAACTAAGGAGTAGATTAGCAGTAATGCTAATTAGCCTAATGAGCTGAAAAAAAAGAAGGTTGAGAGAGGACTTGCTGGACTTATAACGTATCACATAACTGTTCACATAACTCATAACTTTTCACATGTTAGGATTTTTGAGGAGTTATTTCTTTTCTTTTTCTTACTTTTTATTAGAGCCAGGCTGAGAGTTGTTGTTGACACGAACCAGTTTTGCCTATTGAGTGACTGAATGTGAAACTGGCCCATATAGATAGACTTGACTGCCTGCAGGTTTAGTTGTTTTAGTGCAGCAGAATGTCTTTGGGATGAGGTTAGGGTGGATGGTCGGGTGTAAAAACTGAGCAAGTTTGATACAGACAACCATGAACATAAAGTTTGCCTAACCATAAAGGAGTAGTTGACACCACCCTTATGTACGGAAAACATGAAGCTAACAGCAGGGAACAATTAGCTTAGCTTAGCATGAAGACTGGAAACAGGGAAACCGACAGAGCCTGGCCTGCTGTTTTCCCCGTTTCCTGTCTTTATGCTAAGCTAAGCTAAGCTAAGCTAAGCTAACCAGCTGCTGGCTTTAGCTTCATATTTACCGTACAGACGAGAGTGGTATGAATTTTCTCGACTAACTCTCAGCAAGAAAGTGAAGAAGTGTCAAATAATCCCCGAGCAGTTTTAGTTGCCTAAACTAGCCCAAACTAGAAGCAGCAGATCAGAAAATTGTTTCTTCCTGAAGCAACTGAGAAATTACCAACTTTTTAGTTTAGGTTGATGGAGTTGTGGGTAGATCCATTTAGTTTAAAATCAAAACATCACTTAAAAACTCTACCCGTGTTTGATACTGTATAGCTGTGGTACATTGCTAGTGAAGCACGGAGGAATTGTTTGCTTGGAATGAATCCAACCGTCATCAGATGCTAATTTTCATGACTACTCGCTCTCTATTCTCAACAGCTAAGCTAACCGCCAAGACAATCTGTTTAAAAACTGTATTTCTTGAACTAAAAATAATTATACTCTTTGAAACGCATTCCTCAACCAGGCCTCACCTGTCCTGTTGAAACACTTCAAATTACACGTTTCTCCGCATCCCCTAAAGACCCCCTCCCTTTCTCTAAATCCCCCCCCCAACTCTGTCTCTCTCTCTCATCATACCACCTGTGTGCTCTGAAGCAGGTGTTTCCCATGATTCCGTTTAGTCTGTAATATGTGACATTATGGAAGCAGAAGGGAGAAATATGCGTGGTTTTATGATCGCCCTGACACCCCTGTTATTTTCGTATGATTAGAGGTTCGCCCGCTAGAAACAGAGTGTGTGTTTCTTTGTGTTTGCGAGGACAAGGAGAGGATTCACACCACCGGCGTTAAAGATGAGGAAAGGGTAGTTTTTGTTTTTTTGTTTATCCCATCTATGGATTTGGATCTGCAACATTATAGATGCAAAGATGTCACAAGGTCAACCCGAAAAAACACAGACGCACAAACACATGAAACAGCCTTGCTCTGTGATCATGCGTTGTCGGGTTTCACCGATTAAAGGCAGACAAGAAAACGAGAGAGAGGGACAGCGGACAATAATAACTGAGAGGTCAGTCCATTTGCGGGGAGTTTTTCTTCTCTCTTTTAGGGTGAAAACCACACAAACACACAAACAGCATGCATGGGAATATCAGAAATGAGTTTGAGCTCTAGTGAACTGCTCACTGTCCTCTCCTCACTCTGAGACGTCAATCAGAAGTATAATATTGAAGGATAAAGTTAGTGACCTTTTCCATTTTTTGTCGTCAAATTCAACAAAAAGACCAGAAACCAACATTGAACATATCCTCCTAACTAGTATCCAACGCCCTGATACATCTCATTCCTTTGTGCCATAGAGCTCCAGCTCGTCAATAAGCCACACCTTTGCACTGGCTGACATGTTCGTCTGTAGTTCACTTGAAACTCAATCCTACATACAACATCCCGGTGCCAGAAACAATCACGAAAATATGTATTAATCCTCAACAAATGCACCATCTCCTCTAGGTTTGGGTAAAGTCAAATAAAAACTACAGTGACCAGTTGTTTTAGGAAATGACTGGGCCCTCTTTCAAAATGAAATGATCTTTGAGACATTTTTTAAGGAAACGGAGCAGAGTGCTGATAAGAGGGTAAGGTGATCATAGATCATTGGGAGACAGACTAACACATTGTTGGTTTTGGTCTACATGGGATTGGTTGACAATAAGAAAAACACAGAATAAAATAAGACTATAGGCGTTCACACAGTTGTGATGGATAACAAAACACAAAAATGTATGGAAAATGGATATTATATGTCTAGGACTTTTTTTGTGAAAGGTAAGAAGGAAAGGAGTGGATCCCGCATTTGTCAAGGTTGGAAGGAGTAATGAAGTTTGTTGTCTTGGTTCGGACTATTGATTGTTGTCTCACAAATAAACGTGCAAATCAAAAAAAAAACGAAATTGGTTGATGCCTTTATTTGCGATGCGAAAGCTCAGAAAAATCCACCTTGTTCCAGAAAAAGACTATGATGGTTTGGGTCTGAAGACTACAAGTGTGGAGTTAGAAAGAAGTTAGCTGACCAGACGTCTGTGGTTCGCTCCTCATCCCTGCTTGAGGCTCCATTAGCCGCTACTAGCATAGCACACCCGAATCTCAGACTGATCTGTCTGCGGTGGAATTGCATTGTGGGTTATTCAGGTGGTGAAGAAGAAAGCGGTTCTGCATCATTTCTTTTGTCTTAAAAACAACTGTCGATTGTGAGTCTTACAATATCATCAGAGTAGACCGCTAAATTGATAATTCTATTTTAAACAGAACTTATTTTTTTCATTATTTTTGTATGCATGGCCATACAGGTCTAATAAAAAAAAACACCTCATATACGTGTCACAAATATTCAATAAGCATACAACTGCTGTCGAACTATATTCCTAATTTTCTATTTTAGCTCTGGTATGATTGTGAGGATACAGTATGTTGGGAAAATTAAGTTTTCTTCCACATTATCCGCTTTTCTCCTTAATTTTCCATTCACTTCCTGTTCCTGGGCAAAGAGGACACCCTCGGACTTCTCCCTGTCTTTTTTTGTTCATGCTGGGACGAATTGCTTGTGTGTGACTGTGAAATGTGTGTGTGTGTGTGTGTGTGTGTGTGTGTATGTGTG
Organism: Leptoclinus maculatus; assembly: GCA_032191485.1. Lineage (NCBI taxonomy): Eukaryota > Metazoa > Chordata > Actinopteri > Perciformes > Stichaeidae > Leptoclinus > Leptoclinus maculatus. The sequence continues at coordinate 2,039,742 of JAVDOI010000002.1, forward strand.
TGTGTGTAAGCTGGCTGCCTGATTGAAAAACCTGCTGCTGTTTTTCCACCAGGACACTGGAGCCGATGTGAGCGCGGGTGGACTTGCATTTATCTGTATGCTTGCGCATGTGTGTTCATGCGCATGTTTGTCTGAGAATGTGTTTTTCATATCATTAAAAGTTCGTGGAGGCATTTAAAACTGCAACTTATTCTAATGAAAATCTCCCCAATTAGGGGATTCTCATGAAAGGATCTAGTATATCCACGGAATCTTTTTTGTCTTACCAATCAATCAAAATCAATTTTAGAAAACTTGGAGCCACCAATATGCACGGTTGATGGCAGGCTGCGTTAGAAAACGGCATATTGGAGAGTCCAAATTGAAGGAAACTATCGTAGCTTTTTACAGCCGCTATCGGTTGACGATTCAGCCTCTGGGTACAACAAGCCAATATTTCCAAGGTTCCGATGTAGCCGGGTGTCCGGTGCCAAGACTTCCTCTTATGTGTGTTGGTCAGCGTTAACGGTCAGATTAGCAACTTCAAATGCGAGAAAGGAGTTGACATTTTGGCTAATCTCTATACTATCTGCACGCAGATACATTTTTTTTTTTAAACGTTGATTGTTCAATTCTACTCGCACTACAAACGAATATCCAAACGCTTCTGCTACCAAAATCTTGAACCTAGATTATGCATTTATATGCAGATATCTGTGCATAGAGATCATACAAGTATCAAGACTGGAGTCGACGCTACAAAGACACAGATGAATTTCTGGTGGCTTTCATCCTGAAGATAGCTTGAGGTGAGTGTGTGCATGTATGTGTGCATGATTGTGTCCGTTATGAGTTATAGGAACTCATAACTGTGATTATTTATTTTGTGATGCAGGTGTACCGTCGCCAATGGAAACCACGCCCCCCGTCTGGTTTAAGGAAAGGCCAGGTGTTTCAATGCATAACACACACACACACACACACTGCACGAACATATCTATCCAGAAAGCCATCCGGTCCCCTGCTACCTTCGATATTTTAAATCGGACTCTTACAATCTCCCCGCGGCCCTGTACAGATGAAGGTTGTACGAATGATCTCTCAATATTTTGAATCCATTGTAAGCAAGTGTGCTCTTTATCCTCTAAAGTATAACATCCTTCTCCCTAAGTGCCTCCTCTAGCTCTTCTTTGGGGGATGAGGAAATGTCGCCAGGCCGAATGGGATGTGCAAGCCCTCCAGCGTGTTCCAGGTCTGCCCCATGGTTTCAACACAGTTGGACAGAAAAGCATCCTAATTAGATGCTCCAACCACCTCGACTGGAACGTTTCAACGCGAAGGTGCAGCAGTTCTACTCCCACCATCTGGATGTCCAAACTCCTTTTTTTTGCATGGTAGGGTTACATACAAAGTCAATTCAAATGTCCCAATATTTAATTCTATGAGAATCAGGGTGCATTCAGATGGTGTTAATATTAAAAAGCGGTCACAAATACATATGGTAAATGGACGTTTTCGAGTCTTGCAACCACTCAAAGCCTAAATGTCATCATTCACCCATTCACACCCATTCATACACTGATTTCAGGGGCTACCATGCAAGGTGCCACCTGCCCATCAGGACTCTAACTCACATTCACACACGGCAGGAACAGCCTACGGGAGAGTGTCTTGCCCATGGAGACATCGAACCGCTGATCCTCTGATTGAAGGATGACCCTGCTCTACCACTGAGCCACAGCCTGTGAGTCTGATTAAAAATAAATAAAATAAATAAAGGAGTAATAAAGGAGTGCATGTTGAAGTACATGGGATTCATTGTTGGACTTTTAATATTAGATTTAGATTTAGTAAAACTAAATCACTGCTACCAATGTAGCATATAGCTAGTATTGTGCCGTTTCTCATTGCTCTTGCTTTCCGTCACCTTTCAGAATAAAAGCCCCAACAGCAACGAATCGGTGCACTAGTCACAGGAAGGGAGGGGGAGGGCCGGGAATAGTAACGTGTAATCACGCCTCTGCTTTTTCCTCCATCCACCGTGGCGTCCAGGCCACTCAGACTGCTATAAATACACATCAAATTAGAGACTCCCTTTGTGTGTGTGTGTGTGTGTGTGTGTGTGTGTGTGTGTGTGTGTGTGTGTGTGTGTGTGTGTGTGTGTGTGTGTGTGTGTGCGCGTGTGGGGGTCCATGGGTTTAGAGATCATGAACAGTCGATTGCAATCTTTGCGTCTGCGACTGACCGCTGGTCTCTTTCTTTCTTTCTTTCCTTCATAGTTCATATCTTTTTCCGTTTACTGTTTGGCAGATGAGTCCAAAGAAAAGAAAGAGACGCGGCATTATTTTAAAGCCGAAGAATGTTCATTCTGAAAATGCCCTCTCAACCCGTCCATTGAGGAATAAAAACTGTCTGTCAACACGTAGCTTCCTTATTTTCCGCGCCGCCGCCACTCTGCTCTTAACATACTTTGCGTTTGGCAGCAGGTGTGTCGAGGCGTTTAAAAGCTGTGTGTGTGTGTGGTAAAGCAGACGTTCACCGAGCTGCCATTGACATTACCGCCGCTGGTGCTCCTCCATTAAAAGAAAACTTCACTAAAACTCGGTTCAAAACAGCTGTCAGCTTCTTTTCGTTCCTGGCTGCATTTTTGTAGTTTGGTGTGTATTTCTTCCTCCTGTGGGTAAGAGGCCAGTACATACATTACATGACACCACATCCAGATATTTCCAGTAGCTCCCGTTAAGTCTGAGAGCAAGACATGTTTAAGGGTTATTAAACATCAGGCATTAATGTAACTCAGAACAAATCAGCTGCGAGTTACATTAAAACCAGCAGCAACAGCTTCCGTCTTTGTAAGAAATGTTACTGGTTGCAGGTGAACCACGTTTCTGTTTTGAGTCGTATTGTTCTCTTCTCTGAGAAGTAAAGGGGTAAAGTGAAACCAGAACTTTACGGGTTTGTTCCCAAAGTAAACTAGAATTTGCCACCTCGCGGTCGAATCCCTCCGCCAACCAGTGAAGTTTCAGGTTTACGTCTGTGTCCGTTCAAAATGTCATTTTTCGACTCATCATTTTATACTATGAGATGTTTGTGTGAAATTGTATCGTATTTAGCATATGAATTCTTGAGTTATGGCCAAAAAAACGTGTTTGTGAGGTCACGGTGACCTTTGACCACCAAATTCATCAGTTCAACCTTGAATGCAAGAAATTCCCCCCAGGCGTTCTAGTTAGTCTAGATTACATGCATGTATGGTTTCCTGTGAATACTCGTGATTTCAAAATGCACAAACATTGACATTGATTGAGAAAAATGCCAACAAGATATATCATATTTTTATTTTGGATTATGACTTTAACATCACAAAGGGTTTGAATCAAAGTAGCTTTTATCAAAAAAACAGATGAAGGACTGACGTCGGGACTCTCTATACAGCTTGTTGATGCAAGGCATTCTGGGAATGGTGAAAGTGCGCCGAACATCAAAAATATAAAAAATGCTCAGTTTAATCACTGCTACTGATTCCGTTTTGTTAATGTTAGCACGAAACATCCATTTAAAAAAACTGGGACTGATTTTACTAGCGCAGTGTGCGTGTGCGTGTGCGTGTGCAGTCTCATCATGCCTGGTGTCGCTGGCAGCGGCAGGGTTTTTTTTACACGTCAAAAGATCAAGGAGGAGAAGCGGTGGGCATGGTGGGATACCTGGTGTGTTTACTGCTTCCTTAGAAACCAGAACGTCTTATTGGGCTGTTACTGTGTGTTTGTGTAAAGTCAGCGAGAGAGAGAGAGAGAGAGAGAGAGAGAGAGAGAGAGACCCCAGCATTAAATTATCTCACCTAAATGTGAATTAAGCGTGTATTAACTTTCCTTTCTTACTTTTTATCCTCATGTTTCCCTTTCATTTTTGTACCTTTGTTTGCTATCTTGTTATACTCTTCTTGTTTCTCCTGCTAACTCTTCTTCCTCTTACCGCTTCTTACTTACATGATTCTTTGCTTTGGACATTCAACAGTACAGACAGACAGACAGGATTTTTTTATTATCATTTTATCAATGTTTCTATCAGTTAAGACAACTTTGTACTTACCCAACATATCCTCATACAACAGTTTGTATGATATCCTAGGAAAATGTTACTCCACATTATTCGTGCGGTACCCTACGACATTCAGCAACACTCGTCACATGCGTACGGTTTTTCGGTCTTCGCAGTTAAGTTCAGGCAAAAAAAACCACTTAGTTAGGTTGAGGAATAGATTGGGTTAAAATAACCACTGAAGTGCCGCAACTAAAGTACGCAAGTTACGTGACAAAAGCATCAATGTTGACTGCGATCTCCTGGCTGAAATATCGCTGTTTGTATCGCTGCACTAATCAATATTTTTACGCTAACAAGAGATCAAAACATCATGTGTGATGTGAAAGGGAATGCTTGTAGTGATTAACCCAACGAGAATAATCACCCAACCCTGTCAGAAGGAGGAGACCAAAACAGAGCTGCGAGGTGAGTGAATTTTTGCAATAAATACCGTCGACAAACACAATTTCCAGATTAATGCTCCATGTGCAGGAAGAGTTCTGCGTCAAATCTTAGATGGAATCAAAATTGACGCATTGGTTGGCTTTGTCAACTTGACCAACTTCCAACCTCAGCTGTAGATTACATCTCTAACCTCTGCGGCCTGTCTTGATGCCAAAATCCAACATCAGCCCTTGCCACAAGGCCAAAGGACGGCCATCTTTGAATGCAACTCAGTAGTACCTGGGTAAACACACACAAACACACACACATCGGGCTGAAAGATCAGCAGCTAACTGCCATGCTGGCAACCCCCAAACTCCTAAACATCTTTATGGAGGGGTTTTAAAATGGCCCCCCTCTGGCGGTTTCCAGTATGACATCGGGGGGCCACAGGTCACCTCTTCCTCTCCTTTCTTCTCTTCTTTTCATGTCCCTCTTTCTCTCCCTCTCAGCAATTTTTAAATAGTCCTTCTTTCCATATTAGCTGCTCTGAAAGCCTATTAACTACCCCCCCCCAATCCTGCACACCTCTAAACCTACTGCTGTTTTCTGTTAGCACTTAGCCACGTTAGCAGGGGGGTTATGGATAAACAGGCTCTATAGGGACGAAGAGGACGTTTTTGAAGTTTTATGGTGGTGTTTTAAATTGGATTTCTGGGGCTTTACGTTACAAAAGTTTATAGCTGCCCCCTTCTGCTTCGTTCATGGTGGGGCACTTTATTTTCCTCCTTGTCAGGAAGCTGGTCGCCAAAGAGCCGGGGTTCAAAACCCAACCCTGCCGAAGACGCAGTCGTTAGAGTTTGGCTTTGAGACGTCCTATCGTGGTGCAATCTGACACAATGTGTGCAAAAGTTGAAACTCTTTTACCTCAATTCAGGCTGTTCTCATACACTGTTTGTAGCTATACATACCTACTACCGTACATAATCATCATAACCGTGAACCAGGACAGGTGACGTACTGAAGTCTGGGTGGATAAGTGGGTCTAATACTATTGGATTCTCACCCAGGAGACCTCTGTCCGTGTCTTGTGCAAAACCAGAAGTCATCGTTGAATTATTTGTTACTTTATTTCAATCAAAACCACAATCTTTTCCTAAACCTCACCTAAGTAGTTTTGTTGCCAGTAGGCGCTTGAATGGGTGCGCTTATCGTCCATGTTTGCTGGACATTTGTAAGAAACAACTTTTCATAAGATCTTTCATGAGAAGCTTTCATAAGATAAAATCTGTTGTATGAGGATACGCTCAATTCACATTGGATTTAACATTATGTTTTGGAAATGTGGTTGCCGTGCTGAAACAATGGGGGGTCAGAGGTCGCAATCGGAGACACACAACAGGACTTTCCTGAAACGTTCAGACTCTGTATGGACAGTCAAATGTGACACTGAGGAATTCCCTCAGAGCCGCAATATATAGCGAGAAAGGAAGAGAGATCTCTTACTATCTACACATTTTATTTTCCATTTACACTTCTACCAACATCTGTCTTTCTCAGATGTGTGCTCCTTCGTTTTCTTATTATCGGCACTCCGCTTTCGATTTAACAAATAAACGTAGGTTTGTGGCTCAGTTTTTAGAGCGGGGCTGGCTGACAATGTTTGACTCATGGGTCCTCCTGTCCACAATGTCCAAGTGTCCTTGAGAGAGACACTGAACCCGGAGTTGCTCCCCGAGTGCTTTACAGCAGCCCACTGCTCCTAAGAATGCTCAGAATGGGTTGAACGTAGAGGTCTAATTTCCTGTATTTCACAATTTAAATAAAGTTTTAAGTGTGCAGAGAAATACATGCTAGATTTTTAACCGAAGAGCGCTGCCTGACAGCCTTTTATTTTTCTACATCTTCATGGTTTTAAGCCTGTAAAACCATCAGAAAAAGAAGCCTTGGAGCTGCAGTCCCTGCTGGGCGGGAGCTCAGTTATACACCAATCACCGCCAAACTGACGGGCCCTGATTGGTCCATACCAAGGCAGGTTGCATCCTATTGGCTGTGGCAACGAGACATCGGAGCTGCTGGAATCTGAGGGAGTTGATGAGATCTACAGAGGACTAACACACACACACACACGCAGACACACACACAGCCAATGGATTACTCATCACTGCCTACCCTGTAACAGTTATGTGGCCTGGTTTCCTCTCTGTGACTTTCTCTGTGTTTATCTAGAGACTGTCCCTCTAATCTTCACTGCTTGCTCTGCTCTATCAAAGATGTTCTTTCCGACAGAAATGGCGCATGGTCACAATATCCAAGTTACCTTGTTTTCTGAAAGTAACGCCAATTGTTGTAATATTATTAAAGTTGAGGTAGACCTGGTCCTCTTTTATGACACTGTAATCATCTCTGACGTGTGCTTTCTACTTTTGTAGGGCGCCTCCTCTTTGTATATTTAACTTTTCCCATTTACTCTCCCATATTGGACGCTGGTCACGTTTAACAATCGTGCAGTGTGTTTCTGCAGTGCGGTGTTGAGGTCTGGGCGGTGAAAGGGTGTGTGAGGTTTTAACTTCTGATTGAACCTCGGCCAAGTGTCTTAGCCTCCTAGTCTTAGCCGGACTTTAACGATACTTTAACCAAGCCGTGTGCAGATATTACAGGGGGAAAGAAGGTATCGAACGTCAGCCACACCAAATGTAATGCAGGAATTTCCAAAATGTATATCAATATCAAAGTTACGCTTGATGACGCCGGTTGATTTTTTTGGGGGGGTGCATTTATGAATCAACATTGCTCTTAAAGGCCATTTGCTTTCTTGCCGAGAGTTAGATAATAACATTGGTATCACTCTTGTTCGACCTAACTTTGATTGTTGCATAATGACTCTTGAATGCTTAGGTTTACGGAGAAATGCATGAGATTTTCGTTTTCAGGGGCTTTGCTTTTTCTGTAAGTTGACGTACAACCACCTGTACAGCTGCTTCGATTATATCCACGCTTCTTAATCCCGCCTGCGACGCTCCGATTGGCTCAGTGGTTTTGTCCAACTGCTGTCAGTGAGTGCACCACCAGACAAAAAGAAGATGTGGGCAGTGATTCAAAGGTCTGGAACCAGTCTGGGTCTGTGAAACACTGCTTTTTCACCATACAAAATTGTACACATTTAGTTGCACTTTAATCTCATTGTTATCCCTTTAGGCTGTTTTAACCAAAAAGCAACACAGCACAACTATGCAGATGATCAACACTTCAAGTTCTAAGGTGAATGGAGGCCTCAGGTCTACAAGCCTTTGCTATGTTCCCTGAAGGATCTTGAACAACACTCACCAACAGTCCCTAAAAACTATTGCCATGAGCTCTTAAAGAAGCATTCTGTTATTTGTTACATGTCTGCCCATGACTGTAATAGGGGTAAGGGATAGCTGTAGTTTTAACAGTACCTGGGATCTCAATAGCTCTACTTTGACAGACAGAACTGTCCTGGCGGCCCCTGGTGGTCACACTGGGCGACTGCACTCCTACAACCAGAACTCCCATTCACACACACAGACCCTGGATCCCTGCAGCTCCTCTAAGCTGCTGCTCTACTGGCACTACTACTACTACTACTGGTCTCACTGGTGGACTAGTTCACTGGTGGTGGAACTAAAGGAGACAACGCACTGGATTACTCGTTTAAGGCGAGCAATCCCTGGACGTGGGAGAAAAACAATGTCGATGTTGGGGTGTCGGGGGAGAGAGAGGGAAGGGAGGCTGAGGGTAGAGCCGTGGAGGGAGCAGGGGGGGGGGTGTGGCTTTTCAGAAGGGCGGGGTTAAGGAAACGGAAAGAGGTGTCCCGTTTCCCGTATGGAAGGCAAGCGAAGGCAGAACGAAACACTCCAACCTGCTGTTACCCTCATGTGCCAAAACACACATAAGGAACACGCAGCCTCCGCATACAGATGGACAAATACATGTTCAAGTGAATCAGATCATATCCTGATCATAGGCAGAAGACACTGCTGTCACAAACTGGCTCAGGGGATGTGACAAGGAGGGAGTCCACACAAGAGATTTACTGAAAACAAACGTAAAAATCTATGGAGTGAGTGGCTCAGCAATGAAAGCAGTGCATGGATGTGTGCTGTCGAGGTGTCAAAGATGCAAAACGTGTGCGTGGAAAGAGTACACTTTCTGCTGCTTCCCCCTCACAATGTATACCAAGCCTCGTCCTTCGCACCAGACAAACTCAATGCTGTGAGGAGTTACTGCATCCTCGACCTTTCTCGCCGGAAAGCCTGCATCACCAGTGTAGTCGCGTTGTTTCGGTTGTGACGTCTGGACACACAAATCCCATCTGCTGGCTCGCAAGTAACAGTGCGGACAGTCTGTCTTAAAGAACTGATCTAAGAAACAAATCGGACTCGCCTGCAGTCAGAACGAAGCCTCATACTTGCATTCTTTCACTGAAGTAACATTTTGAATGCAGGACTTCTAACAGTATTTTTTACAGTGTGATATGGCCACTGGATACTTATTCCACCACTGATTTTGACATCTTGTAGGAATGGTGACTCAATCTTTCCAGTTAGATGATTGGCGAGTGGCTAGCTGTACAGTTTTCAGGTTAGAAATCAGAAAGACTATGTCTATTACTCTTTCTCATATGTTTGCCTGTTTATATGTTTAGTGTTTCACATGTTGGCTTCAGGCTTTATATTGAATTTGTGAATAGGGAACATATTTAAACGGTGTGATAAAGGAAAAAAAAAGAAAAAGTCTACGGTGATTCATTTGAAGACACACACACACACACACACAACAGAACAGAAACATTAAAAGCTTGTGAAGCCATTTTGGTCGTCTCTCTTCATCTCACATTCCAGGGGAGTTCTCTAGCTCGGGGTGAAAAGACACACCCTGTGAGAACGGAGGACAGAGGGAGGGAGGAGGCGTATACGTCAGCCTCCACTCTTAACGCTTTGGTTCATGACTGAAACCTTTTTCCCTCATCTGAACTGAGGAGGGGAACCGAGGGAGGACATGTAGCTTTACTGACTAATTACGCAGGCGTTTGTCTTTTTGTCTTTCGGAAATCAACTTTTTTTAAGGAGGTGGATGGGTGATGGGCCTAGTGGTACTCGGCACTCGATGTTTTAGGTTATTCAGTTTGCCACACACATTGAAACGTAGGCATATAGCCTCATGAGGTACAGTGCGGTCAGGAAGGGTAGGCGGGTCTTAGAGGTCGGGGCACTGCACATTGATGCTGTTGAAGAAGCAGTGGTGATGGATCACATTCACATCTCACTGAGAAAATGATACATCACATGATATAGTGTTCTCTATTGTGTAAAGATGATCCCTATACCTTATATATTCCAAATGTACGGAGACTGACCCCAACGGGGGCATCTGATTTGGGTACACTGTAAGACTCATCACCTGTGGTGGCCATGAACTGATTAGAAACACATGCTTATATAAGCACCACCTCTCCAATGTACCTTGATTGGAACGCGCTTCAAAGCGGCTTTCAGCTTGAGAGATACTCTTACCACTTAGGTAGTAGTAGCAAGTTTATACTGACAGAAAAGGTGGAGGCTGCAGCCTCACGTTACTACACCTACCCTTTTATTTTTACAATTCTCATACATTTTCTGCACTGAAGATAAGAAAAAAGATAAAATATATGTATATTATACATACCCAAAATGTCCCAAACACATATTGTATACACACCAGTGTTCATATCACTATAAAACACTTTTCATACACATTTTATATGTATTTATTATATTTTATTTGTTCATCTTATTTTTGTGTGTATTACACATTTTCATTTCCTTTTCAAAACTATTACACAAATAAACTCCTTCGAGTGTTTGCTCTCATCTTTGTTAGCAACTGGCTGGTGAACATACATTTAGCATCTAGAATCTGCTATTCTCTCGGGAGGTGGTGGAGACCAAAACAGCTAAAAGGGCTAAAAGAGTGTGACTATTGCACTGAATGATAATGTTGCTCCGTGTCCACTGGATGTGTAAACAGGCAACTGCTTGCATACACGTCCACAAGAAAACTTTATGAAGTAATAATATGGTAGCTTGTTGTGCTGCCCCAAGTTGCCAAAAACAACTTTGAATTGGAAGCCGCATGTGATGACGTTTTCAGTAGCGCCGAAATGACTTAGTGAGAAAGTTTAATGGCAGTCTGGACTTTAAGAGAACACCAAGCAAAACCAGCTCGTGTTCATTTCCTGGTATGACCTGTTGGTGAATCTGCTTTTTCCATTCTGAGGAAAAAGAGGGGGGAGGAGTGTGTGTGTGTGTGTGTGTGTGTGTGTGTGTGTGTGTGTGTGTGTGTGTGTGTGTGTGTGTGTGTACTTGTCTGACTGAGCGAGCAAAGAAGAGGAAGGAGGAAAAAGTCCAACTAAGTAGAGAAAAGGAGAGAGAGACACATCTTCTGCCCAGAATGCATATCGGTGACCTGCGTCGTCATCTACAGGCAGCCACTCAGAGAAGACCTCCCCTGCCTTTTGGCTTAACCCAAATCTACACACACACACACACACACACACACACACACACACACACACACACACACACACACACACACACACACACACACACACACACACACACACACACACACACACACACACACATGCACATCTGGCCTGCTGATGTTGCCTGCTGCTCCACATCAATAGCAGAGGAACTTTTTTTTTAAGTCAGAGCTCCCCCCACTCCTGTTGTTGGCTCCGCCCCCTCTGAAGTAGATCCTGAGACAGTCCAGACCAGCAGAGAGCACACACACACACGCTGCTTAGCCTCCTTTTTGTGATCTCTCTCTCTCTTCCACACACATATTTTAACATAAACTATCATGCTGAGTCCTGTGTTAATAAACACCGTCTTGAAGCTGGGGGCGGGGGATATTTCTGTTCGACTGCAAAGCAAACTCAGCTTGGTGCCTTATCACAGTCACACACTCACACACACAAACATATATTTCATTTGTCATTTTTATAAAACAAATGTATATTTTTACAGTTGAAATACATAAGCAACAAATACACTGCATGAGGGTTTACAGCTGAATGGTGCAGAGCACAAAGGTTGCAATCAAATTTTGTAGATGAAAAAGTTTTGCAAGTAATCCTGCAATATGTGTTTACCAAAATCGTGCTTACCAGGTTTTTGAACAGCAAACGTTGAATGGTGAAGCCAGTCCGGTGAATGATTAGAAAGGCTGCATCTCAGTCGCTAAACGCATCGCATTATATCAGCTAGCTAAGCTAGTTTCCTCAGCAAACATATTTATAATCACAATGTCAACATCAGAGCCGACATCCAGGTGAGGGATTTAGTCACAAGCTCTTTTTTTTAACACTTTTCATTGAATAAATAATTGTAAAACCCAGGAGGCAGAGGTAAAAAGTGACCAATAGCACAGATTTATGAAAAAAAGATCAAAATGACGAATATGATATATATTATAAGTCTCTCAAATTAGTCGAGTCCAAGTTTCAGTTATGAAAACAAGTTAGTAATTTCTTAAAAACAGCTGGCCCCTGTAATTGAGTTCAGCATATTTAACTCAAAGAGGAGTAAATCGTGCATTTGTTCAACACATTGTCACAACCAACTCATCGCATACCGACGGTTGGTCAGTGGCCCTATGCTTCAAACTATGACGCACCTCTTTAGTGTCGGTTTTGGACATGTCAGGGACGGCGTGTCACTTTCCATTCGGTTGTCTTTTCTAAATTAACTTCCGTCTTTACGAGAAATTAGGTTTAGGCAACAAAACCACTTTGTTAGGTTTAGAAAAAGAGAGTGGTTGACGTTAACTTGACTGACTAAAGACTTACGTGGCTTACGACTCAAGTGACAAAATGTCGTCTTTAACTTTTAGTTTGGGACACAAACGGCCGTCGCCTGAATGGAAGTCCTGTGTTTGTTTGGCCCATCCACCAAGCTCTCGTGCCCGCCCTGTGACCAAGCGTCAGTATTTGACGAGTTGGTAGTGAGACTAGGTATATTTGTTGGGAACTATTTACAGAAGCGGATTGCGAAGATGGCGACGGCCAATATGTCGAACCCGAGGCTTCAAAATGACAGTCCGTAAAACAATCGACTACGTCCACTTCTTATATACCGTCTATGATTCAAATCTGGAATGTGAGGTGACTAGGGAGTGTATAAAAAAATCTTCATTTAAATAATGTTATTGACACGTGTTCAGGGGACAAAACTGTTACTTTAAACTGTTATAATGTCCTGTATTTATTGTTGGGCGTTTCATGTCCTCATGTGTACTTGTGACTGTTTAACATGCAGCAGGATGCTTTGTGTTTCTGTTGCTGGAAGATTAGCTGTAGCTAGTTAGCTTGTCAAGCTAACGTTAGCGCCAGGAGTTGGCTCTCTGCAGTCAGCACTCTTACCAGCTCAGGGGCATGTGGAAGACGATATGAATTGTGCTAGTAGTAGTGCAGTGTAAGGAAAATGTAGTTTAAAATTATGTTCTTTTATTTTTGTATTTAAATGCAGCACGCCACTCTATCGCAATGACGCCTGTACAACCCCCAACACCTCTCTCTCTCTCTTTCCTCTATGTCTCTCGGCCTCTCTCAGTCATCTTGCCCGTGCCTGCATCCAGCATACCTCAAGTTCCAGCCCGTTTCTTCGAAGAGTTTCTCCCCCTCTATCCTGTCCTCTTTTTCTCTGCTTCTCTGAGCTTCTTTTCTTCCTGTAGGTGTTGTTTTTTGAATAACAACACCTCTCCTGGCTTTATTCAAATCAAAAGCTGGATAAAACAATACTAAAACGCTACAACTTTTTTACATTCATGTTCGCTTAAAGTTGCCTAGAGGCCAGGATTACTCTATGACCACCCAAGCTTTAAAAAGCACACACCTGTAGGCCCATTAAGTTACACTGGTTTGACCTCTGCCTATACAAACACACATACAGACAAGCCTGGACAGGCATTCTGCTATGGATATAGGATTACACACGTGCACACAGTGGTGCAGGACATCCTGACACACCAATGAGTATTAGATCATTTATGTTATGAACACAGAGGAGCAGTTCAAGTCCTCAGAGTGGCTTAGTCATGCCAACATCACAATGAAAACGCGACCAAGAAACTGATGAGATTATATATGGAAAATAAGTATTGTCGCTGCTTCATTGCGTTGAAAATAACTAGATCAGGTGGATCGGGCATCTGGTCATGATTGATAAATGTTTAGCAACTCTGCCCACGCCTACTAGCCGCAAAACTAAACTTGCAGTCTTTCTAATGGCCATCTGAGGGCAACTCCTCTGGTTGTATAGAAGTCTATGAGAAAATGACTCTACTTCTCACTTGATTCATTCCTTCAGTAAACATTGTAAACATGAGTTTATGGTCTCAATCTCTAGTTTCAAGTCTTCTTCAATACAGCATAATGTTCATTTAGTAAATTATGGTCCATTTAGAGTCAAATAGACAGTGGCGGGCCGTGTATCTTATACCTGGGCCTTCAGTGCTGTCCTACTACAGTTGAACCACCTCCTAATAACCTCATTATGACGCCAGCATGACGGGATGCTTTGTCATTTTTTGTCATTTTTTTGGCAATGTATATAGTCAAAATCAATGTAATTAACACAATGACAAGAACAAATTCACAAGAACCAGTCACATATATTTATATGACAACAAAGCAGGTAGAATAACATAAAAGTTCACTTACCAAAGCTGCTGTTCACTATTTAAAGACAAAGTCCATCCTCCTTTTTTCTCTCACGTAAAAACGTCTTACATATCTTTAAACTTTAACTCTTACTACTACAAAGTTCTGCTAGCAAGTTTCACAACAGTGACGCTAGCCCACTGACCAATCAAGCCGCACGTCAATGCTGACATACTTGACTAGGCCAGCTAGCAGGCTCTGGCACGTCAAAGAATACGCCCAACATGTCAAACTAAAAATCTGATTGGTTGAACAATATGACAATCAACAATATCGTCCCCATTCACTTAAACTGCAAAGGGATTCACTTGTAATTCTGAAGGCCTCTGCGCAGATTTTTTTACCTAGAGACACAGGGGTGAAATCTGATTGGATAAAAGCTCTACTTAAAACAAGCTGCACTGGAAGCAGCGCAACTGAGGAAGACAGGAGCTGTGCAATGAGAAAATAAGATAATGGGACAATTATTTAGAACACATGTAGTGTATTTATGAAAAATAATTAAATTATAAAATAGCTATAACTTTGTGATTCTGTCTAGGCCAGCAGAGAAAGCCTTGCTGGCCCTGACGGCCCACCACTGCGTCATGATGACTACGTCCACTTCTTATATACAGTCTATGGTCCTAACCCACCTTCGAATATCGCTCTGTTGTTTGTTCTGCAGCCTAAAAGAAGGGCACACAAAGTTAGTCCAAAACAAAACTGCTTGGCGACTACTGCACTGTCCATAAATGACCCTGGCTTAATTTAAAGCTGGGGTTGGCAACTTTAGAGAAACCAGCAAGAGTAATTTAGATTTTGAAAGTATGCAACCAAAATATTTTCAGGCCCCTCCTTTCGGGCCTCCCTCCAACGCCACTCCCCCAAAACACATGAATGCACACTGCGTGATTACTGCTGGAGGACGAGTCCAATAGAGAGAGGTACGGAGAGGTGCTTAGGGCGTCGTCATCGCTAACCGTATTCAACTACCTCACGCCTCATGTACACCTAACATTATCGTAATGAACGTAAACCACGAACAAGGCTGTTGTTGGTACTCATAGCTAGCAGCTATAAGTAAACCCTGTCCCCTATAAACTATGTTTCCATGCAACTAAACTGCATTCATAATAGCATTTTGAGTTGAACATATTTTCTCGGTTGCAGTTATTAATGTTGTAAATTGAAAGACAAAACAAAAACGGAACCAAACTGCTTAGGTTTGGTTAAGTGCAAACATGGTTTTGTTTGAAACAACTACGTTTGTGATATTATTGAAGTCACGGATGTAAATTAAAATGACTGAATGTTGACTTTTGGTTTCCAACTGGAAACGAATGATCCACTTATTTTTCCCATTTTTGGATTAAATGGGAATTAGGCTGTATCGTCATCGCCAAGATTGCGACGGGTGGAGCCGCCCACTTTGAGCTCCACAATGGCTCCTCAGAAACCTCTGGGTGGCGTCACGGAGACCACGTCTATATTTTACACAGTCCATGGTTGACCCACCCATCCACACTGACCTCCTCCCTGTGCGGACTTCTGCAAATTTATGATTAGAACACGTATTTGTGATATATATATTTTTGGCCCAGCTTGAATACACTAGTTGAAAGTATGAAACCCACCCCGCTTATAACGCTAAAAACCTTTTAAACTGTAATTCATGCGTTCATCACTATCACGTCTCAACTATTAAGCTGTAATTTCTAACAGCATTAGCGAAAGAAAAATCTCTTTCATGTCTGCAGCTTGTTCAAAACTCTGCTGCTAAGATTTTAACCAGAACAAAGACTACGCTAAATTGTATTGATAATTTCCAAGGCTCTAATGGGCCTTGTGCATGTTTATGTTACCGAGCTGCTGATTTCCTATGCGCTTATGAATCTCCTTATTTGCCCCCCAGCTTTTTGGAAGTGCAATTCTACTCAAAAAATGTGTAGTCTTTATATGATTTTTATAACTAGCAAAAATAGTGGAGGAGCGATTGGGCATATATAGATAATGCCCCTTTTTTTTCTTCTCCATTTTAAGGTTTTCTGATAGTGAATGTGGACAGGCGGCATGGGGAGATGGCTGGAATCAAACCGCTGACATTGCAATAACATATTATGTGTCTTAAAGACTATACTAACAAATGTCAAATCTTTGTACATGTTGTATGATTATTATCTTTTTCACACACATATTGTTTAAAAAAGCATTCATCAATAAGGCTTCTATATTTTATTGTAACGATATTATAAAAAAAAGAATAAACCAAAAAAACATGGAAAACATGTAAAAAGCTTTAGAAACCAGTAAATAATGAGTAAAATAATTTCTCTAATCAATTCTAGCCAAGTCTATACCATATTAGAGGTCCTGTATTGTAGAAAGTGAGATTGCCATGTCTTTTTTTTAATTGCAAAGAAGATGTAGGTGCTATGTAAATACTGTAAAAGAATCAAAGAAGCTAAATCTATGTAGAAATGCAGACAGTCTGAATTCAGAAACTGTGCCCTTTAAACAACACGTCATGATTTACGTACGGTTGTGACGTCACAAATATACAGTCACCGGTGGGCTTAAAGAGACAGCGCTAAAACGGAGCGTTTCAGACAGAAGGTGAATACAGGGATATTCAGAATGACAGTATGAGAAAAATATAGTGTTTGTTCAACATGTGAACAGGTTCTAGCAGTAACCCAAAATGCAAGCATGAATGTGAAAATGAGCATGATGTGTCCTTTAAGTGTCTCCGTTTTATGAAGCCTGATCAATTGTCATAAATAAATTAGATTTTGCAAAAAAGATTGCAAACAATTTCGCATTATTAGTGGATATCTTGCTCGTAAAATGTGAAATTCCCCAGACCAGATCATCTGGAACTGCTTTGCTTCCTGTTCCTATTTGGAGCTCCGTGTACTTACGTGGATCACATTACCAGAGGAACACTTCTTACAAGACATCTGACACCTTTTTATACCACTTGCTGTTCGATCTCGTAGTTTCTTTGTTTATTTCTGATTCTTGCTTTGAATATGTGTGAAAGTTAGTTTCTCACAAAATTATTTCTTTTATAAAGCACTTTGAATTTCCTCTCACTTTGTGAACTGTGCTCTGTAAATAAACTTTATGCGACACTACAGATATACAAGCCACATATTGTTTCACGGCTGCGTTTTGTATTGTCCGTTTGGACCTTGCAAGTCAAGTCTGTCTCTGAGTGGGTGTTTCTTCAAGTCTGGATGTCTCTCAATCGACCTCAATGAAAAGCTCCCTCTAGTGGATTATTGCTTCTACTTATTGGTGATACACGTGTACTGTTTTCTCCAGCCGGGGGAAAAAAAGAAAGTTGGCATTCTAGCCGTGCATTATGGGAGCTCTCAGCATGGCGTGGAACAGACTCTGACCAACGAGGTCACTTGGCTGAAGCTCGGCAATGTTTGATCTGGATGTGCTGTCGACCTCAGCCGTCCGAACCCATCCGACCAGACCAGCCTGGTGTAATTCTATGTTGCAGTAATCACACACACAGGGAAGTCTACTTTCAGTATCGTGGTTTTCCGCACATGCCTAAGTTTTAACTCTTAACTCTGCCTTTAGCTTTATTCTACATCCAAACCAAAGTAGACAAATGCAAAGACATACACAGTAAACACACACACACACACACACACACACACACACACACACACACACACACACACAGTTCCTTTTTTAAGGATCACATAGATTTGAATCTCTTTCTTTCTTCCTTCTTTTTTTCTATACACGAGAGACATTATTGTTCCTAAACCTGCTCTAAATGCTCTAAATGGATATCTCATTGATACAGTTCAGACTGTACTGTATCAATTGGATTTCCTCTGCGGTATCGTACAGCATCATACATATTTAGGAGTTTGGTTGGACATCAGAAGCTCATGTTCAACGTCTTGCTCAAAAATTACAAATGGATTCTTGTACTGAAACAGAGTTTATTTATGAAAACACGAAAAACATCAAACAATCCACTGTGCTGTCTTCATTGGATTATGGAGCTGTATGCTCATGCTGCTAGCTAAAAAACTCACCACTGAGTTACGCATATATGACAAGGTTGGACTGTCATCATCTAATCTGGCATCATACCTGTGTCTTCATTTATAAGGTCTTGCTATCTAAGATGATGGGATATTAAAGATACTTATATCGGAGTTCAGAGCTAACAACCATGACCAGATCCAGGGATTGACTTTTAAAGTTCCTCATGCCAACTCTGAACTGGAAAAGACAGAGAAGAGACACCCATTCCACTGGAGGACTTTAAATCATTACCAGCTTTTATTTCTGATGATATTTGTATATATTAGTGATTGCTTTAAACAGTGTGGTGGCCATGTGGGCAATAGATCTTTTGAGGGAACTCATTTTATTGTTGTGATCTTATGTATATGTAATTTAGTTTATCCCAATGTTATGTATCCCAAAAGATTTGTGGGAATAAAAATCCCCAGGTAGCTAAATATCCAAGCACAGATTCAGGCAGAGGCAGAGCCAGATGGGAGGCCAGGTGTGGCACAGGCCCCAACCAGAAGGTAATAGCTAGTGGGCTCATTAGTAGCAGAACTTCTGCATTAAGTGACTACAAAGATACGCAAAAGGACTACAAAGAGACATAAAACAACCAAAAAGAAACAAGAAATAAACAAAGAGGCAAAATGATAACAAAGAGAAACAAAACAACTACAAAGAAATCCGAAGCGACTATAAAGAGACACAAAACAACCACAAAGAGATACAAAACAACTACATAGAGACACTACACAACTACATAGAGACACTACACAACTACATAGAGACACTACACAACTACATAATGCAAAATGACCCCAAAGAGACAGTTTACGTCTCTTTCAGTCTGATGGTCTTGTGTTCCTTGGAAGGGTGGGGCGCTTGTCATTTGTTGATGGCTTTTGGCATTTGGAGTTACAAAGTATTTCATATTAGAATATGTTGGTCGTTTTGGCATTCATTTATTACAGCGAATAATATGTAACTATTTGGCATATGCATTTTGTTATTTGTCATGGACCAGGGCCTCAAATGCAAGTCTTTATACATTTTGACTCATTTACTAAATGTGCACCCTATTTTTAAAATAGTGCCACAGTTTGGCCCCAATCTAATCTTCTCAACTCGCTCCAGCATTGTGTTGCAGGCACACATCGCAAAACACATATTCCCTCTCCTCACAGTAAATAACACATAGTGGTTAAATGTTCATTCCTGTGTCTTCCGCAGTGATGTGACTGGATTTCATTGATCGCTGCAGGCAAACAGATAAGCAGTGTCTTGAAGCTCCAGGTGTTGAAATCTCCAGCAGCAGTCGGTAACCGAGGAAAGTGTGTCTCATCACACCGATGGAGGATTTGTTGAAGCATCATAGCGTCCCCTGGCGGCCATGTTGGAAGATTACCATGCTTTTCCAGCACTGTTGCCCTGAAAAATCCAAATCACACTGCCCCGACAAAAAAGGGAAAGATGATAATGTGTGACCAATTTATATTTACATACTTTACTCACAAAACGATCAAGTGTGTCATGGCATATTTATGAAACTATACTTACAGATCATGAATATATTAGGTGAAATATAATATCACAGCATGTATTTAACAGCTCAACAGCGGGTGAAACACTTGTAAACCATGCAAAATGAATGTGATGAACTCATTCCATTTCACACTTGTTGAAATCATTTTTTCTGAAGTTCTTCCTGCTGTCGTCTTTGTCTCACCCTCTCTCTCTTTCTCCAGTGCACTTCTTCTCTGAATCGCTGAAGGTCAGCTGCAAACTCAAGAGGAGAATATAGCAAGATATCTTTCTCATTCTAATTATATGTGACCCAAGATTAACTTTTTTTGCAAAGTCTTCATTTCTGGGGGCCTTTTTAGATTTTTCTTCTTTTTTCTTATTATTTTTGTGGTTGGAGCGACTAAGTTGGTGCACAGAAAGTTACATCTGTAATGCACGTAGACTCTAGTCGTTGTTACTGTTACTTGTTACTGTTACAGTGTCACTTTGACACAGTGACTCTGACAGAGCCTGAGTGCAGCTAGCAAGTGAAAAAATACATTGTTGACCAAGCGTTTTTGTTAGTTAAATGAATAAAACTCTACACAGGCTGTTGAGAGATGATGAGAACTTTGGACAGTTAGATGTTTTCCTCATAGATTGCTGCAGGGATGATGTATTTTTGTCACAAGCAGGTTTTATTGACGTATTTCATATCCTAGAACAAAACGTTGAAATCTCTTTAACTTGTATTAACTACAGACCTTATTTCAGACATCAAACCTAAAAATACTTAACTTTGAGACGAGGGATCCGGAGGTGGAAAAAATGGAAACTCATTTCCGGGTTAGAACACATTCCTGCACTCTATTACATATAATATTACCTATACATTTCTTAGTCTACTTACATTGGCAATCTTTAAAATTTCAGTCCTGGTTGATTTATAATTTCTATTTGAGTGGAAAAAAAATGAAATTTAGCATTCTGGAGTCTTGGGCTCTGTTCCAAATGTTTCAAGCTATATTTCAGTTGTTTGAGTAGTTACATTTTTTGTTTCACCAAATACATGAATATATCTGGCCACTTGCTAATGTATTCTACCCACTCACTAATAGCTTATTATTCAAAATATTTATTATCATCATCCTTTCACGTTGTTGTGGCTACCATGTTAGCAAAGACTTGCCTATTAACACATCCAGCAGACAAAAAGCAACATAAGCAATCATTCGTAATCTTATTTCTGTCCGCCTGACCAATGTAAGTCCAATGTTCATTCTCATTTTAGCTCCGTTTTTGGTTTTAAGAATTATCAGGCTCTTTAGCTGCTAAATAGTCCACTAAATCCACC
Source organism: Leptoclinus maculatus (assembly GCA_032191485.1). Classification (NCBI taxonomy): domain Eukaryota; kingdom Metazoa; phylum Chordata; class Actinopteri; order Perciformes; family Stichaeidae; genus Leptoclinus; species Leptoclinus maculatus. Next base: position 2,060,795 of record JAVDOI010000002.1, read on the forward strand.
AGCTCGCTGTCGAACAGTAGGATTATCTGAGCTTGCAGCTGCCTGCTGGAAAGGAAGTTGACAGATCTCCAAGAGACTTCCTCCATGCATATGCGGGGGGGCTAAACCTTTGTTTATACTCGCACTTGGCGCTGTCGCAAGAGCCTCCGATGGCGCACGAGTTCCGAGCATGCACAAAGCTGCTAATTTTGCTGTTCGTTGCATTACTCTCGCCAGAGGGATTAAAAAACTAAATAAACTGTAAATAATCAAAAAGACGAGTGTAACCCTGTAGGTTTAAACTATACAGTCTATGAGTGCAACCGGCAAACAGCCACAAACCAACCTCCACAATGCCACGGAGGGATTTTAATGATCTGTAGAACTCATATCTCATATTCATGGAGATACTTCATTGCCTTTGAACAAGCCCTGATAATAAACAAGTCAAGAATAGTGTCATCACCGCTGATGTCACTAGCTGCCGTTTCGCACTGGAGCATTATGCGTCATGTTTGCTAGCCAGAGCGGACAGATGTCTACCAGAGTGTGGCATGTGGTAAAGGATGCAAATCAATGTTTTCCAGCAAAATGCTTAATTTCTAAAATACTGCGAGTCTATTAGCTACCCAGACATTGTGGCAATGGGTCGTCTACCTGCCTGCTGTGTAGTGCAGCTTTATTGTCGCTATGCAGAAAAAACGCAAATACTTGCAAAGCAAACGAGTAAAAGCACATTGTTGAATGTATTAACTTCTGACCATTTTCACAATTTGTAAATTATATTTTATTCTGATTATAGTTCACAGAAAAAAAGTGCTAAATTCATACACATGCTTTTTTTTTTAATCTATTGAAAGAAGTGCATTTTTTCTTCCACTATTCACAACTACCTTCATCAAAAACTTAAAAAATAGACAGCACACAATCCACTTACAGTAATAACAGAATTGACACATGAACCTTAGAGGAAGAAGAAGACTTTGATGAAGAATGAGATTCATTAGAAGCGCTTGTAACAGAGGAAGTTCCTTTTCTCCTCGCATCCCCTTGTCTCGAAGAGCGTGGTTCTGTTCTTCACCAGGATGCCGCAGAACCTCTGACTCTGGCAGCTTTGAATATCCTCATACTGCACTGGTTCTCCTCCCATCCACAGCCACTGACCAGCCAGGTAACGCAGGCCCGTCCACACCTGCCAACATTAATCAGAGAGCTGTAAGCGCCGGAGGAAGAGTTGCTTGAAAACACACGCACGCATTAGTAGAAAACCGTCCGACCTCATTAGTAGTTGCCCATTGTGCCTTCTCACGTGCAAAGACGTGGTCATCTGAAGTGAGCAGGGTGGCCAGGTCATAGCGGTGGTTCTGGTAAGCAGTGGCCGGCTTGCTTGAGTCCACCGCCTCCAGAGCCCTGCAGTGCGTTAATGCCTGCTCCCAAGTCCTCATCTTCTTCACCAGAACCAGCATCTCCTTGTTACACATGCAACTCTGTACGTAATGTACGTTACAGTGTTTGCTCTCCCATTTCTCCACAAATGGCCTCTTAAAAGCACAGTCCTCGCCATCTTTTGGATTATCTGCAATAAGTAGGAGAAGTGGGGGCACTTTGACTGGATTCAAGTCTCAAATATAAGAGTTTGAGTCAGAACATTGACATCCCACATTTTCCTGTGCATTTTGCATCATTCGAAGAGATAGTAGAGAATTTACAGGATTTGAGGAGATAGAGATGCAACAAAGGTCCCTTGCCGGATTTTATTTGCTGAGGTTGCAAATACGTGGCCGGCCTCTGGACCAAGCCCTTAAACAATGTGATATCCTTGATTACGTGTTAACTAGTGAATATTTGAAGCAAAAACATTAAAAATGGAAATTTGAACCTTCTCCCTCGACTAAGAAAATAACTGCTAAACCTCCCCCTGAATGTCTTAAAATAACACAACTAAAATTCATTTAGACATGAATAACTACAAGTGCATGAATAATTGAATACTATATATTATATCATAACACCAAATATGTTAAGGGATGATTTTCTTTTGGCAAATCAAGAACTGAAGGCAAGTAACAAAATGATTGATTGCAAACATAAAAAATGATGTGAATATAGTATATATATATAATATATATGCAAGTTACATGCTTGCCCTACTTACTATCCTGCCAGATGGTGAAGTCGGCTATCTCGTCTCTTCTGGACCATTTCCACTCAGAGGTTGAATTCTCGCGGTATAAACCGATCCATCCCCGACCATAGAAAACGTCCCGATTCTCTTTTTCACCATTGATGGTCACCAGGTCAGTATCCTCGTCTCTGCAGTGGGCCTGTGCCTCTTTCCAGGACATCCAGTGATTGTGGTGTATAACGTTCTCAGTTCTCAGGCCTTGGTCATCCCCACACACAGCAGGAAAGACCAGCAGCAGGGGAAATAGAATGCAGATTTTCTTCATCATGTTGTCCACAGGAACGATTCCATATACCTGAAGTTACATGTGGATTTTTTGAGCATTCATATTTAGTTCAACTATGCAACCTTTTTCAAATGTGAATGAACTGATAGAGCTGGCTTGTAACGCTGAACTTTTTAATATTTATATTTAATTCATGTACTGTGTTTCACTTTGTGCCATGCATTCTCAGAGTGATGTCTTATACCTTGACTAATTATGATGTGAATAACTCCATCCACACAAAATAAATAAATAAATAAGACAATCAGTTGGTAAACAGCTAAACTGCCTTACAGCCGTTATCAGAGATATCAGACATCGCTTTTAGTCACAGCAGGTTAAACCATTCATTAGACTGTTCCAACTATCACATTTTAGCTAAATAGTCCCCTTGACAACTGTCAATAATGAGGTCTGTGGTTTATTCAGATTGCCACTGAGACATTGCCTCTTGAAAAGGTTGCTGCCGAGTTATTTTTAAATGAGTGTTTTTATGCTTTGCCCAACAAAATTCCACTCAACACACTGTTTAGCATGGCTAGATTGCGCAATTGGTAAAGATCGGTAAATGATTTTTGGTCTGAATGAACCCATTTATTGACGCTTCTCCATCTCCAGAATGTCAGCTATTTGGGAACTAATTCAAACTGATTATCTTGATATTTTGGCACTTTTAGAAGGCAGCTTTTATAAGCTTGGTGGGTTAAAAGGAGCCTTTCATCATTTCACTTGGAAATCACAAGGTTTTCGCTCAAAAGCAACAATATGACACAATCCTGATTACATGACACATTGCCGTAAATGTTAATGCCTCAATGACCAAAGACAGATCTTCAATGAGTACTTTACCTTTTAGTACATCTTCCTACCACCTCTGCTACTGATACGTCTCCAACATTTTGAATGCCTGACAGTTTGCTGCTTGGAAGGAAGAAATCATTCAAAATTTCCGTTTTTCTTTTTGGAAAATAGTTGGTACAGTCAATATAAAATGAACAGGCTAAATTGTTTGTCAAAACGCTAATATAGTTCTTTAAGCACTTCGTGTGACATATCATCTGCCGTCTGTGTAGTCTCTGGGGGAATAAACACTCAGCAGCACTCACCTTGAACGATGGCAGCAGGAAAGCCTGCTTTGAATCTCTGTGTTGTCAGCTTATATTTCATGAGAAAAAAAGGCTACAGACTAACAGCACCAATCACGGCTCAGATAGACTTTGACAAGACCAATCAGAAGTAATCCTGCCACCCATGGAAGCCTGCCAAACACCTCGCAGGTTTATTTTTTTATTACCGAGAATAATGAATGAGATCGATATGCTTGGTTAAAATGAATAATTAAATAAGTAAATGTAAACTAATATGCAAAGCTCCTGGTTAGCTCTAGTCGTATATTTACAAATGTGTTATATCCAGCCATGTTCTCCTGAAGGAGAATGTCTTTGTTTGTTTGTTTGTTTCTTACATGAATGAATGCCTGAGAGGTTTGTATTTAACAGTATATTGTTTGCATCTTGCAATAAATATTGATATGTTCTTGATCACTTTGTGTTGTGTCTTTTGCCTTTTCTGTTAAAAAACTATGGGTTTTGAGGCACTGATGGCCTTTCAATGTCATTTATAAATGCTTTATAAGGCATAGATAGTCCTCACTTTAGATGAGCTCACACAAAATACTTTACTAAGGACTAGTAACTACCTTAATAAATCATGAATTGCAGTATTAATACGCGTTTATAAAGCATATATTAACATAATCCCTAACCATTAGTGCATATCTAAATCATTATATATATAAATGCATGAATAATGTACATCTAAATAAGTTATTAATCATTTACTAACACTTTATAAATAATCTTATTAATCATCTACAACTCCTTAATTGGTTTGTAAAGTATATAATACTTATTTTACAAATGGGGAATCCATCATTTATAAAGTATGAAAACACAATAATGAAACACATAATAGACGAGCTTATTAATCAAGAATAAAACATTTATAACTGTTATGAACTGCATACTAATGAATTATTAATGTAGGAACAATCCTTTATAAATGATGAATTAAGTGTTTACTCATATTTAACTAATGCTTCATAGTGTGTAGTTATTATAAAGTGTTACCAGATGTTCTTCATCATGTTGTCCACAGGAACGATTCCATATACCTGAAGTTGCATGTGGATTTTTTGAACATTCATATTCAGTTGAACAATGCAACCTTTTTCAAATGTGAATCAACTGATGGAGATGGCTTGTAACGCTGGACTATTATATATGGACATTAATTTATGTACTGTGTTTCACTTACTTTGTGCCATGCATTCTCAGAGTGATATCTTATACCTTGAACGATTATGATCATGCGTTCGCTACAGGTCACAAGACACCTTACCACCCTCTATGTCTCTCTCTCGTCCTGTCTCTTTTAGTCGTCTTAATCTCGCCTGTGCTTTCGTGGTTAATCCTAGCAGGAACCCAGCAGCCATAAAAAGCAGAGTTTAACATCCTGGTGTTTAGTCCTTCTCGGCCATTACACAATGTCATGGTATTTGTTGTTATACAGTACGATTGGCAACCAATGGAAAATCAGATGTGACAAAACAAAAAAAGTAATGCAAGTACTTTATTATTAAGTTATTATTAATTACTTTATTAATGATAACGCGGTGTCAAAAAGGGAAATGGGATGGACCCAAATGCAGGTATACACGGGAGCAGAAGGATATTTAACAGTGATTTTAATGTAGAATACTCCAAAACAAAATTTACAAAGGCGAGTCCAAAAGTGAGTAACTAAAAATCTAAGTTAAACCTAAACGGGCAAAACACAAAACAGGATCAGGTAATTCAGACACGTGGTCAAGTGATATTAGCAGGAACACAGCAGAGAACACAGCAGAGAACATAGCAGAGAACATAGCAGAGAACATAGCATGAAGCATGACAGGGATCAAAGCAGGGAACATACCAGGAATCAGAGTAGAACAGATGAACCAACACAGAGACAGAGGAACACAGGGTTAAAATACACTGGGGAGGTGCAGGTGATTAGACACAGGAGGATTCAATCAGGGGAGGGGCAGACAATCACAAAGGCGGGAAAACACCGGACACAAGAGGCAGGGAAATTCAAAATAAAACAGGAAACCAAACTAAATCAAAACCGAGACCGTGACACCTTCACAGAACTCCAAAGTATCCACACACATTGTATTTTCTATAATAAACACATACAGAAAAACAGTATTACTTTGTGGTTTAACAAGCAGTCAAACTACTTTTTGGAGGTATTTTACTATTATCAACAGTGACCTTAATATCCAATCCCAGGTATGCTTGGAAATGCAAGGATGACGAGGAGGGCGCCACATGCAAAATTCAACCCTGCAAAATGCTTTATTTCTAAAATACTGCGAGTGTATTAGCTATCCAGACATTGTGGACCACCTGGTTGCCCTTAAACAATGTGATATCCTTGATTACATGTTAACTAGTGAATATTTGAAGCAAAAACATTCAAAATGGAAATTTGAACCTTCTCCCTCGACTAAGAAAATAACTGCTAAACCTCCCCCTGAATGTCTTAAAATAACACAACTAAAATTCATTTAGACATGAATAACTACAAGTGCATGAATAATTGAATACTATATATTATATCATAACACCAAATATGTTAAGGGATGATTTTTTTTTTAAATCAAGAACTGAAGGCAAGTAACAAAATGATTGATTGCAAACATAAAAAATGATGTGAATATAGTATATATATATAATATATATGCAAGTTACATGCTTGCCCTACTTACTATCCTTCCAGATGGTGAAGTCGGCTATCTCGTCTCTTCTGGACCATTTCCACTCAGAGGTTGAATTCTCGCGGTATAAACCGATCCATCCCCGACCATTGAAAACGTCCCGATTCTCTTTTTCACCATTGATGGTCACCAGGTCAGTATCCTCGTCTCTGCAGTGGGCCTGTGCCTCTTTCCAGGACATCCAGTGATTGTGGCGTATAACGTTCTCAGTTCTCAGGCCTTGGTCATCCCCACACACAGCAGGAAAGACCAGCAGCAGGGGAAATAGAATGCAGATTTTCTTCATCATGTTGTCCACAGGAACGATTCCATATACCTGAAGTTACATGTGGATTTTTTGAGCATTCATATTTAGTTCAACTATGCAACCTTTTTCAAATGTGAATGAACTGATAGAGCTGGCTTGTAACGCTGAACTTTTTAATATTTATATTTAATTCATGTACTGTGTTTCACTTTGTGCCATGCATTCTCAGAGTGATGTCTTATACCTTGACTAATTATGATGTGAATAACTCCATCCACACAAAATAAATAAATAAGACAATCAGTTGGTAAACAGCTAAACTGCCTTACAGCCGTTATCAGACATCGCTTTTACCACTTAGTCACAGCAGGTTAAACCATTCATTAGACTGTTCCAACTATCACATTTTAGCTAAATAGTCCCCTTGACAACTGTCAATAATGAGGTCTGTGGTTTATTCAGATTGCCACTGAGACATTGCCTCTTGAAAAGGTTGCTGCCGAGTTATTTTTAAATTAGTGTTTTTATGCTTTGCCCAACAAAATTCCACTCAACACACTGTTTTGCATGGCTAGATTGCGCAATTGGTAAAGATTGGTAAATGATTTTTGGTCTGAATGAACCCATTTATTGACGCTTCTCCATCTCCAGAATGTCAGCTATTTGGGAACTAATTCAAACTGATTATTTTGATATTTTGGCACTGTTAGAAGGCAGCTTTTATAAGCTTGGTGGGTTAAAAGGAGCCTTTCATCATTTCACTTGGAAATCACAAGGTTTTCGCTCAAAAGCAACAATATGACACAATCCTGAATGCATGACACATTGCCGTAAACGTTAATGCCTCAATGACCAAAGACAGATCTTCAATGAGTACTTTACCTTTTAGTACATCTTCCTACCACCTCTGCTACTGATACGTCTCCAACATCTTGAATGCCTGACAGTTTGCTGCTTGGAAGGAAGAAATCATTCAAAATGTAACACTAATGTAGCTCAAGCGCAAGTTCAGTCAGGTAGACACGCATGCATAGTCTCTGTCTCTCCTCTCTTTGTGATTATTCTATCAGCTGATTGGGGGCGTGCACTTTTAAGTAACCAACCAGATTCGGCACACCGGTTCCTGAAGCCAATCATATCGTTGCTGTCAAAACTTTAAAAGTGTCCTCCTCTCTGCTGCTGTCAGTTGTCATTTCAGCGAAGCAGACGCGACCCTCCTCCACCCCAGTCACCTCCAGTCAGCGTCACAGTTATGCTCCTGATTCATCATCAGATGGCAGCACTCCTTTCACCACCACCACCACCAGTGTCTGGACTCCAGGGGGGATTAGGCCTGATGGACCTCAGTATCCCTGCCTCGGTGATAGTACTTCAGCATGGAGTCCAATCGCCAAAGACTTTGCACTTTTCATATTTGATGCCTGTGCAATAAATCATTGTTATAAAACAAGTCTCTCCTGATTGAAATATAGTTCTTTAAGCACTTCGTGTGACATATCATCTGCCGTCTGTGTAGTCTCTGGGGGAATAAACACTCAGCAGCACTCACCTTGAACGATGGCAGCAGGAAAGCCTGCTTTGAATCTCTGTGTTTTCATCTTATATTTCATAAGAAAAATCGACAGACTAACAACACCAATCACGGCTCAGATAGACTCTGACAAGACCAATCAGAAGTAATCCTGCCACCTGCCTGTAGCATTCGCTACAGGTCGCAAAACACATTACACCCTCTCTGTCTCTCTCTCTTCCTGTCTCTTTTAGTCGTCTTAATCTCACTTGTGCTTTCGTGGTTAATCCTTTCAGAAATCCAGCAGCCATGCCAAGCAGAGTTTAACATCCTGGTGTTCAGTCCTTGGTCCTTGTAGGCCATTACACAATGTAGTTGTATTTGTTGTTATACAGTATGTTTGGCAACCAATGGAAAACCAGATATGCCAAAACAAAAAAGCAATGAGCAATGTGAGAAATGTAATCAATCACTCATAGCCAATTACTCGTTGTAAAAGTATTTGCATTATTTTACTAATTGTAAAAGTAAGCTTTACTTATTACTCAACAGAAAGTACTTTATTGCCTTCACAGAATTCCACAGTATCCACACACATTGTATTTTCTATAATAAACAGATTAACCGTATTACTTTGGGTTTAACAAGCAGTCAAACTACTTTTTGGAGGTATTTTACTGACCATCAACAGTGACCTTCACCTGCAGTGTTTTTTTTTTGTATGTTCAAGGTCGTCATTTCCATTTTTTTCAAACTGAGTTTAAGTCATATTTGTTCTGCAAAGGTGCTGAGAGATGATGTTTCTGCATATGGTGGTGGATACCTAGGTGACTGGAACGTATTCTGGCCCTGTTGATGGATGCCAAATCTGAGCCAAATTGGGCATTGTAGACACGAGCCAATCCTGGCTGAGACATGGCCGCCCAGCTAATTGGCAGCCAGCACAAAAACAAGTTCTGGCCTGTTGATGGTTGCCAAATCTGGGCCCAATCGGGCGACATAAAAATGGGCCTAAACTGGCTGAGAAATGGCAGCTGGATTAATCAGCAGCCAACATTTAAGCAGGTTCTGGCCCGCTGATGGTTGCCAAATCTGGGCCCAATTAGGGGTTTGTAGACAAAGGCCTATTCCGGCGGAGACAGCCGGACGAAACTGTTACAATGGCTGATAGAATCAGCTTCAATCTTAGCTGGTTTTGCTGGATTTAGCTGTTTGGCCAGTACAAGCTACTTTAAGGTGATCAGCTGGTAGACTAGTTTCATGTAGCTGGTTGGGAGGTTAGCAGCCAGGTTGGTAGAGCTGGTGTAACTGGTCAGATGGTTTCGGACAAGCATGGCCATCCTGGTGTTACTGGTCTGATGTTTTAAGAACAAAATCGACACGCTGGTGTAACCATTCACATATGGTCGTGTTAGATTTCATACCAGCATTATTTCCCCAAAAAAAATTGTGTGTTACAAATCTGTAGAAACTTGAGTTGACAAAAACTGACAAATCAAGCATTCCTATGGCAACTGCCCATGGACAATAGAATGACTGCTTGTGTCAATGTTAATCCTTTTGTGCTTTGCCAATATAGTTCCTGATTCATGCCAATAAATGTAATTTGAATTTGAATTTGTACTAGCCAATCACAGCCCAGCTGGGCGGGACTAGGCTCAGTTTGAACAGTTTGAAATCGTTTGGACAATTATTTGAACCGAACAATACGTTTGAATAATACTAGTGCATTTGGAAAATGCAGAAGCTTAAATTGTGGGAAATATAATGTTCTTTTGGTGGAGCCACTGCGCTCAACCTGGCAACCCACCCAACGTAACCGCCAACGTGCTGTCTGACACGCCCACCACGGAAGAAAAACATTGTACTCTGATGAGGCACGTTTGTTCTGGGAGTCGATGCTAAACTAGCTTAGCAGGAAAACCAACAGCAGCACACGCGCTACAAACTCTCCCCGCAGCGTTTAGCTGTTCCCTACTGATGAACAGGGCTAAAGCAATCGCCACACAATCCCCATTTCTCCAGACCATAATTCTTGCTTTGTAAAATAAAACAGATACATGAATATGTACATGATGGGATGCTTCGTCATTAACAGACAATGCATATAGTCAAAATCAACGTAACTAACACAATGACAAGAACAAACTCACAAGAACCAGTCACATATATTTATATGACAACAAAGCATAACAAATCAATTCAGCAAACCTACGGCACTAAAACACGTATTCATCCACACACTCAAGAGCCCGGGACATTCAAATATTATTCACATCAGAGGGAACAATATTAACCATATCATAAAAACGACACCATAGACAAATGAACACAGTAGTAACACTACTGCAGATGTAAAAACACAAAAGCAGTTCACTTACCAAAGCTACTGTTCACTTAAAGACAAAGTCCATCCTCCTTTCTTTGATTACAAAGAGTTTAATGACGCGGTTGTACAGAACATCGGTGCGGTTCAGTTCCAGCTAGAGGTCCTCCTGCGAACGTGTTCGTTGAGTTGTAGATCCACTTGGGTCTCAGCAAAAGTTTTCAAAAGCACCGTAGCTTGTAAGTGTCCTGTTGTGCTATGGCGTCGTGTAGCTGCCTTGGTTAGCAAATCTAGCGTAGCTCCATACACCAAGGTGCTCAGTCGCAAATAAAACGCATTCCCAGCCATAAAATGTGCAAAGCTTCTCCGATGCTGTTAGCCACGAAGAAACTAGTAAAAAGTCTATAGCTGAGGGGGGGATCCAACCCTCCAAGGCGCGCGGGCGCCCGAAGACGCTCGCGTTCAAACCCTCTAGTCTGGACCTTTTCGGTCAGATTGCGTTGCCTCTCCTCGAGTTGTTGCCCCGCGGCCTGTTCTGAGGACTGACGGACCTGAAGACGGGGTGCGCTCGCGGTGGGAGCGGCTGGGTTCGCGCGTCCGGCGCCATCGGAAAGCAGCCGCCATTCGGAACCTGAAAACTTAGTGCGGTGCGGCGGCCTCGTCCTTTTAAAATCTACATTAATGCAAGCGTTTTTGATTAAAAAAGAACAGCAACTAAAAATTTTTGACGGAGCTCCATGGTGACTATTGCTATTTTTAGAACATGCCTTGCGGGCCTTCATATATTCTCTCTCCTCATCCCTATATTTGTATTTTGAGTGCGATTAATTTTCAAAGAAAGAGACAAAACGCTTAATAAACAAACTGATTTTTATTTAATTATTTATTTCTATAGTTATCGACACGATAATTGTCGAGGGAAAATCTGATATTGTGACAGCCCTACAGTATAAAACACTGTTACAAGTAAAACGTCCTGTAAATATGACTCAACTAAAATATAGGGAACAGTGGGCTGCCCATGACAGGCGCCCGGGGAGCAGTTAGGGGTTCAGTGTCTTGCTCAGGGACACGTAGCAGCCAAGGATCGAACCACCTACCCTGCGGTTGCCGGACGACCCTCTCTACCCAGTGAGCCACGGTCGCCCAAAGAATTACCATTAGGGGTGTAACGATACACGTATTCGTATTGAACCGTTCGGTACGGGGCTCACGGTTCGGTACGCATTACGAACCGAACAATACGTTTGAATAATATTAAATTGCTTTTGTAAAATAAAATATAGCTGAAATTGGTGGAGCCACTGTGCTCAAACATGGCAACCCACCTGACGTAACGTGCTGCCCTTCCCTGATTCGCCACGCTCTATCACGTGACCGTTCCCGGATGTTCACAAACAACAATCTTGATTACCGATCGACTACCAGGTTAATTCAACATGAACAACTGATTACAGGTGTTGTTGACCGTGTTGTCTTTACTAGCAGCTGTTGTTCAGTTAAAGTCTGCATTATTACGGAGGAAGCAGCTGTTAATGGAGCGATTAGTGAGCGGCGTGTCCAGTGGCGTTATCAGCGTTACGGAGCGGACGTCTGAAGTCGTGGTTAGCAGTAAATGCTATTCAGTAGGACAAATAGTTAAGCCACCAGCAGAGCTACGAGTGAGAACAGACAACAACACAGAGGAAACGAGTGAGAGACGTGTGTTGACCACATTTATGGACCATAATCTAGCAAACTGTTACGTGTAAGTGTTGATTTTAATATAAATATGAGGTGAGAGAGAGAGAGAGATAGAGCAAGACCCCAGCACTGTAACTAAGTCTGAAAAATAAAACTTCTGTCGTATTATTTTAAGTAAGCAACCGATCTACTTCCTGTTTACACCATCACGCCCAGTGTACGTGAATAGTCATGTAATATTCTTTACAAACTCTCCCCGCAGCGTTTAGGTAGCTGTTCCCTCCTGATTCAAACAGGGCTAAAGGTATATCCCTACTCTGTAGTGATAAACCAGGCTGTACGAACATGCTTAATGCTATTGAGCCCCGTGACACTTAGATGCTGTCACTAAAAGAGGCCGGGCCATGGAACCAGAGGTGGAAGCTTCAATAAAGAATGGCTCCGCAATGCCAGGCGGGTGGTTAATGGAAGAACCAGAAGGAGCAAAAGATACATGTTTTCATAAAGTTTTAATAAAGTGAACAAAGGTCTTGATAGAAATATTTAGCTAAAGGAAACATCCAAGGCAACAAGTGCGAGCACCATCCCCAATTTACCGTTTACATGTTTTCTAAGGCAGACATCCATTGGGGGATTGTTTGTTTAGTGTGTTTAGTGTTATATTCTAATGACTTAATGTCATCATTGTTCTGTTTGATATAAAGACATTGGTTTTCAGAATTGTATTCAGTATTCAAAACATATTCCAGGATTTGTATTCATTATTAAAATCCTAAACGTCTTTTATTGTAACGTGGCTGTAAAAACGTGTCTTTTGCTTGCAATAAATGTAGTATAGAAACATATAACTCTTAGTTTATTACTGCCACTTTACAGAAGTGCAATTATTCTGCATGCATTAGTAAGTCCAGTTTTGCCAAGTCTATACCGTAGGCACAAAGTAGGACTAAACTAATTTTGTTATTTGGTAAGGACCTACAGAGGTCAGAAACACTGGAGAATTATTCCCACTTATGTGTGCCCACTGTATGCCCCTAGCTGGGCATGATGCTAGTCAAGGGGGAGGCAGTTTTGGCATTTTGTTAGCGTGATTGCGGTTGAATGAGGGTATTGCCAGTTTAGAGTCTGCAGACTGAATCTAACCGCCCGATTGGGCCATAATCGGGCCAGTTTTGACATTTAGGCGGCGTGATTGCGGCCCAGTGATGGCAGTGTCGGCAGCCGGTGTATTTGGCCCGATTCTGGGGCATCATTCATCCCGAGTCGACAACCGGGCCAATGCTGGGTCTTGTTATTTTTTATCATGGCCCAATGTTGGCAGTTTCGGCAGCCGGAATCGGGCTGGTGTATTCAGCAACTGGACGTGGCCTGACTTCTTTCTTCTGGCATGCTGAGTTTGGTGAAATGCTGGGCCAGGTTATTTTTTGATTATGGCCCAATAATGGCAGTGTCGGATGCCGGAATCGGGCCTGTCAGATGCGACCCTCCTCCACCCCAGTCACCTCCATTCACCATCACAGTCATGCTCCTCATTCATCATCGGATTGCAGCAACTCCCTTCATCTCCACCACCACCAGTGTCTGGACTCCAGGGGGGATTAGGCCTTATCTGACCTCAGCATCCCTAGCTTCCTTCTGCCGTCCACATTTTTTCAACATTGGGTAAGCGAGGTTGAGTGTGCAATGAAAAAATATGTCAGGGGTGGGACTTGAGAGCAGCCAGCGCCTTTTGAGCACTTTTTTTTACAAGGGGTTAATAAAATGCCAAACATGTACTCATCTGGATGCCTTGCTGGAAAATACATCTTTTCCTAAAAATAATGTGGAAAATTGCTGGGACAGGTCAGTGTTAAGTATGCTTTTTAATGCTTTGTTAAACTCCGCCCAGAAAGCTTTTTATCACTGGACATTTCCAAAATATATGCCAATGATTTGCTTCCCGAAGCCCACACCGTCTCCAACATGTGGCATCCCCTCCAGCAAAATGTGCTTTCTGCTTCGGTGTAATAAAGAAATGAATAACACACTTCCACCCAAATTCCCGCCACACATGAGACTTGGTGCACTTCCTCATAAGTCATAAGTTTAGAATCTAGAGATAACACCCTTGTTGATCATCAAGGTAAGAGGGTGTATTGATTGCACTGATTGGACTGTGTGTTTAGAAGATGACAGTGATCTGGACAGTATTTCTGACAAAGTCACCTGCTATATTAATTCATGTGTGGGGGCTGTCATTCCCTGTTAACATTTCCTTGCCCCCAAATAATAAACTTTGGGTGATGAGGGAGGTTAAAGCTGTTATTAACAGGAAGAAACTTGCATTCTTCAGCGGTAACAGAGATACTGAAAGCACTAATCAAACAGGGTAAGCGTAAATGTAAGGAAAGGCTTGAAGGACAGATGTCCAGTAGTAACTCACGGGGTCTTTGGGACTGCACAAAAACCATTACTGGCCATGGGACTAGTAAAAACTGTTTTTCTGGTTCTGTGATAAATGTAAATCTTTTTTTTTTTGTTGCTTCTCACGAGATCACCGTTTCATCTCTTGCACTGAGTAGTCCTGAGGTCCGTGGCCCAGCTATTCTTATGTTAATGCTGAAGAGGTTTGACAGCAGTTAAAGCGCCTTAAGGCTAACAAGGCAGCAGGCCCCGATGGAGTCCAATCGCGCACCCTGAAATCCCCACCCCACCCCATAAACCAATGTGAGGGGTAGTAGTCTCATTAACCTGAGACCTACAGCCCTGACGTTGAACATAATGAACTGTTTTGAATGTGTTGTCGTGTTTACGTTCAAGCACACCCTCACATTCAAATAACTCCACCCCGGAGTGCTAGACAAAACACTGTATTTGAGTATCAAATGTCTTGTCACTCACTCACCTTGTCTTGTTCCTTGACATAATCGGTTTTGATGTGGAGCAACATGGCTGTGAATTCAGAATGTTTTTTACATCTCTTTTTAAACATTTTTCAAACAAATGTGTTGTCGGTCCACTTGAATTTGTAAGATGTTGACGGCCAGCATATTCCAAATTGATGATTTTAGCAAAAACGTAGGTGAAGGAATTAACACCCCTGTTAATGGCGCTGAGGTGGATCAGGTGAATAGTTTTAAGTTCCTGTGAATCAGCATCAAAGACGACCTGTCGTGTTCATCACACATGTCCATCCTGGTCAAATATTTGTCAATGCACATAAAAAATGTACTGCTGTACAGAATTGAAAAAAACAAAAGGTTCACAATATATTTCTGATTCACATGTCTTGTTTTAAATAAATCCACAAATATATATTTTTTAAAGGATTTGCAATTTTGTATCAGAAATGCATTTGGATGTGTCTCATTCATATACAGACTGTTGAACCTTGCAGTAACTTCCGACACATTCAACAATGTTTTCAAACTACATAGCTCGGTCAGTGGCACAGCGGCTTCAAACTAGGATGCTCTACGTACCCCTCTAGCCTCGACGGCGTTTCATTATACACTTGTTCCATGCATGGTGTCTTTTCAAAATAAACTACCGTCTTCACAGGAAGTTAGGTTTTAGGCAACAAAACTGAGGTTGAGAAAAAAAGAGTAATGGTTGAAGTTAACTTGACTTTGACATGACAACATGATGATTTAACATATTTTATTTCGAACATGTCACAAATGTATGGAAGCTCATTCCCACCAGCAAAAAAAAAAATGTTTTGAATGTGTTGTCCTGGGTCACCTGAGTAGACAGGGCTCAAGATCCATTGCAATTTGCATACAGGAAGGTCGTGGGAGTAAATGATGCACTACTTGTTATGCTTCACATTATTTACAGCCATCTTGAAACAACTGTCAGCTCTGTTTGGATCATGTTTTTTCGACTTCTGTAGTGCTTTTAATTAATGCAACCACACCTTTAGCTAAAAAAATTAATAATTTTCAAACTGCACAATACAGCTGTCGCTTGGGTCTTTGATTTTGACTTTTGTCTCAGGCTCAGTTTGTCAGGATTGATAAAAAAAAAACTGTCACAGCAGGGCACGATTGTATCCTTCATTTTATTCTCACTTTATACCACTGACGATGTGCGTAGCCAGGAGTCCTGTAAAATCCAAACGTTTTCAGAGAGACTGCCCCAGTTGGTCTACTTTCCCAAGGCACTGAATTGTTTGTCAGCTAATGTGATGCACATTTATTTTTAATTAAATGTTGGAAAGACCAAATAGTGTATTATTGATTTCAAAAGGAATAAGGAGGTCTCCCTGTCCAGTAATGCAAATGTCTTAGGGTCTACCTGGACAGTGAATTAAACTGTAAAAATAAACACTGATGCTGTATTGATTAAGGCTCAGTCAAGGCTGTTCTTCTTGAGGAAGCTTAGATCATTTTATATCTACAAAAAGCGTCTTCATGTTTTTGTTTGTTTTTATCAGGGAATCTTAGCTAGTGACTTTAGGTCACTTTAGAAAAGAGAAATATATAGAAAATATTTAAGTTAAATAGGGTTCTGTATTTTGAAGGCCACCCATTACTCTGTGTTTTTAATGGACTCAGAAGCTCATTCAGTGAGCAACTCGATCTGCCATTCGGAGGCATTGGGCAGTCTAATCTCCAAGAACAGTATCTCAAAGCGGACAATATATATGTTTATGCACACCTGCATAAACATATATATTCACTGATCTGCATGAAGATATATATATTCTCACACCTGCATACACATATATATATATTTATGTTATCACACCTGCCTAAACATACATATCCACACACCTGCATGAACATATACTGTATATATTCCCACATCTGCATTACCATATATATTCATATATATATATTCACGCAGCTGCATGAATTTATATTCAGAATTCTTCATTAGCATATTTATTCACACACCTGCATAAACATATACATTCACACACCTACTAAAAGATATATATTCACACCCCTGTTTAAACATATATATTTAGACATATGCCTAAACATACATATTTACACACCTGCATGAACATATATATATATATATATACATATTCACACATCTGCTTAAACATATATATTCATAATCATGAATAAATATATCTACCTGCATAAACATCACACACCTGCATTTTGTATACATTTTAATATATTAATAAATAGTCTTTTACAAAACGGGCCCCTCAGAAACAAAAAACATTTTCATGATTGAAAACTTTCTAAATGCGGCGTGCCTATCACAAGATAACACATGCACCATGCCGAGACAGTGGGCGTTAAAAGTGACCAATCAACAAAGCTGCAGAGTCATCCGCCACTGTCTATTCCATCCCCGCCTCCAAAGTCTTAAAGGTCAACTTGACAGGTGTGGTGGAAAAAACCTATTCAATAGTACCGAGTGAGTCCTATTATACTGAATACTGAAACAAGAAACATTGAGGAAAGAAGTTTGTCTTTAAAGTATTTATTCTCCGGCCAGAGAAGGCTTCACCGTCATACAGACTGCAGCGCAGTCTGCAGGAGGAATCAGCAAAGAATCCAGTTTGTGAGATGCTTGCACACAGGGTGGGGGAACATCAGGTATTTACATTATCACAATTGATCAGCAGTTTCAAGCTCCCCATTGACCCCTCCAGTCATCCCCTTCCTCTTCTGAGCCTTGTCCCACAAAGAGATCTGTCTTTATTACCCTTGATTACCCCAGGGAACTTTCTCTGGTTAAACTGCACCCCCATTGAGTCACTCTCTCTTAAAAAGCAAAGGCAGAGATAACCCATATGGTCCTGTTACACAATCATATGTCACATATATCGTTTTTATAGTGAGTAAGGCACATAAACTAACAGTAGAAATGTACTAGTACAGGGAAAATTCCCCATCACACAAGCAAAGTACCCAATTTCAACACGGAGTCATGTGATAATGCACAAGAGCCCCCAGCGCTAGTATGGCTGAGAGGTGCGTGCATGGAACTCCTCTGTACTCGTTGGTTTTGCATAAAATGTGTTCACCTTGGCACAGGTGTGTGACATTAGGCCTTCTGAAAGTGAGTGTGCCGTTATGAACTGGTCATTTTTTATAATCTGTTAAGAACATATTTGATATTTCTTTTGTCATTTTATTATTCTTTGATTGAATGGATTTAATTCTTCAATCTACCAGATATATCTGCCCTTAACACAAATTTGAATGTTGACGCTCAAGCACACCCTCACATTCAAATACCTCCACCCCGGAGTGCTAGACAAAACAATGTATTTGAGTATCAAATGTCTTTTCACTCACTCACCTTGTCTTGTTCCTTGACATAATCAGTTTTTGGAGCAACATGGCTGTGAATTCAGAATGTTTTTTACTTTTTAAAATGTTTTCAAACAAATGTGTTTGTCGGTCCACTTGAATTTGTAAGATGTTGACGGCCAGCATATCCCAAATTGATGATTTTAGCAAAAAAAGTAGGCGAAGACGCACACCCCTGTTAATGGCACTGAGGTGGATCAGGTGAATAGTTTTAAGTTCCTGGGAATCAGCATCAAAGACGACCTGTCGTGTTCATCACACATGAACTGTGAAAGGGATCAAATTAAAGATATAAACAGGGAAAACTCCCAGACCTCACAGGGCCTTAGATGTAAATAAATAAAAGTCACTTTTAACTAAGTACACATGACACATTGTCAGATTATCAACATACGTACCTGTGTTTTGTGTTGTACAAGGTTTTGATCTATCTTTCATTAAAGCTGATGTAAAAAGTCTGTTTAAAAAGTGGTGAGGAGAGACTATCTACTGTATGTTTTGTAAATGTTTGTGTAAATATCTCTGTTTTCTGTCCAGACTGCTGAATGAAAAAAGGGACTTGAAGGGCCTGGAGGAGACCAAAAATGGAGCATTTGAACATAGAAGTGGTAATAATATAGTTACATCTGTTGTAGTGGTAGTAATTGTTGTAGTAGCTGTTGTAGTTATGTTAGTGTTGTTATAGTTGTCTTAATGTGTCTGATGTGAAAAAGTCATAGTTTAAAAAGTTCATAGGATGTCATAAAACTGTCCATAAAAAGGCTAAGTATAAAATGTATAGTATAGTATGCCACGAAAGAATATATAGCATGTCCTGCAAGTATAATTTGCCTTCAAAAATTAATAAATGTCATAAAAATTGCCACATAAAAATGAAACACTTTACTATGCCTTAAAAATGTTAAGAATGCCAGTTTATAAAGGCCAAGGCAAACGTATTGGTATAGATGGCCATAAAAATGTCATAAAAAAACGTCATAGTATGGTATGCCATATATAATAATATATGTCAAAAATATATTTTTTTCAAATGAATTACAATGAATTGTATTTGACATACTACACTATGACTTTTTATGATGATATTTAAACTTTCTATATATTTTTTTAATTACTTTTTTTCTACATACTAAACGTTCTATACCGTACCTTTATAGTTTCTTTAGCATAGGATACACTGGACCATCCTTTACCAAAGGAAAGAAGATAATGCCGCTCCCCATTTCCCCCAAGTGATGAACCATTCGGTCGTCCATGAAAACAATCAATATGCCAGTCGTAAAATAATGGGATTCATGTTATTGAAAAGAAATAGACAGTGACTACCATTTTGTTTCTTTTTATATGTATTTATTTACTTCGAACATGTAACAAATAAGTAAAAAAAACAAAAAACAAGAATACGAAAAAAGTATTGATATTGAACAGTTTCATTGATATTGCACATGATTACATCTTCAGTTTCTAATGTAAGCAGTGTTAATTGTTGAGTGTGACAGCAGCAGGAAGGAAGGACCTCCGGTTTCTCTCCTTTACACACCACGAGTGAAGCAGGCTGTCACTGAGGGAGCTTTTTATATAGTCTGCATGTAGTGAGTACAAATATTTCACACAGCTGCGTATTAGTTAAGCTTCTTATTTTTTTCCTTCGTTGTAGTTTTGCCATGGCAGACCTACGTCAGTGACATCCACCGTTGCATCATAATTACGTAGTCGGATTCTCTTTTCAGACATACTATACGATGACTTTTTTTGACATGAATTACAATGAATTGTTTTCAACATCCTACATTTTCTATGACGTTTTTTCGACACATCATTTTACTTTTTATGATTTTTTTTCGACTCACTATACTATGACTATTCAAGACTTTTTATCTACAAACTATATTATGACTTTTTTTTCGACACACTATATTGTGATTTTTAATTGCTTTTATTAGGACATACTATACTATACTTTTTTTCAACATACTTTATTTACATACTATATGACTTTATTTGACATGCTCTGAGTTTTTATGACTTTTTTCAAATCAAAAACACTGACTTTTTATGACTTTTTTCGACATGACTGACTTTTTAAAATTTAAATTGAGTTATCAATCTGAATAAATAATTATATATTTTAATTATGTTAATGTGATTTCATTTCTTATTCGTGTCAAATTGCCTTTATTGTATTGTTTTCACATGAGTTTACATTTGGGCTACCCGAGTAGGATGTGAAAATATGCCAGGGCTTCCCCCCATCAATGGGTCAATCATCATAGCAGCATGATTACCTTTCTCTTGGCGTCACAGGGCAATATGAGTCTTGAGCAGCCTCTCTCCGGCTCAATGTCCGAATCAGGCTGTAAAAAATACTCGTCAACATCTGCATTCATAATTTGGGATTCCATTTTTGCTGTTGGAAATGTAACACAGGCAAAGAGAACGAGGATGTTTTGCAGCTGCATTGCGCCACACAGCTGCCAATGCTGAAGTAGCACGCTGTAGTTCGACGTCACTGGATGCAGGAAGAAGAAAAGATTTTGCTGGTGCTCCCCACAGACACAGAGAACATCAGCAAGGACTGCAGGTTCTTCACAATATATCCCTAACCCACATAGAGATAAGGAAGAACGTTCTCCCTTTAATGGATTAGATATCAATTTGCTCAATTGAGAAATGATCGACATATAAGATTTGTAAAAGGCGTTTGTACCACGTACATGCTGCATTTTTTTTCTGTTTTGAGAGATGACAATAAATTGCAAGATTTGTGAATAGAGTTTGGTGCAAAGTTTACACAAGTTCAACATTTTTGCATATTCTCCTGAGCGGCTGTGCACTTACTATATGAATTCAAGGTTACATTTGATTTGAAATAATTGGAAATGTATCAAATGAACAATCACTTTATTTCCCCCTATAATTAATGACAAACTGAAAAATTCTTTAAAGAAATGTGTCAGAAAATACGAGGAATATATTTAGAAATTATGGATCTGCAAAGTTCTTTTTTCTCCTCAGTGTGTCGAGGCAACACTTTATTCAGAGTAGGTTTATATTAATGCAGAAAATATTTCAACAATTTCAACAATAGTTTTGTTTGTATTTCAAAACAGAAAAGGAGCAAAGAAAACATTTGTAATGTCCTTATATGACTTGTGATGAAGAGTGGCCCATTTTCAACCGGCTTGGTATCGTTGCGATGTGGATGGTATTGGCAAAGGAACCTTTCACTGCTTCCCTGCGTGTTACTGGCGACAGATCAGGTTGAAAATGTGCAAGGTTTCCCCTTCAGTACGAGAAGCTCAGCGGACATGACTCACTACAGCCGGTGTGATGCCACCGTGCGCTCTACGGAGGCCACGTATAAGGGCCGGGGAGCAGTGGGTCCAGCGCGGCTCGTGGTCAGCGTCATCAGGAGTTGGCGCTGGTTCTTGGCCCTCTGAGGATGTTGATCTTGACTTCCTCGTCCAGCTCCTCCACGATTCTCTCCTGTTTGACGGACAGGATGGTGTAGCTAACTGGACGATCATAGGTCAAAGAAAAGCACTTTTTAAATAAATAAAAAAACAGCCGTGCACCTTGTTTACCTTATTGGGTGTGTAGATGTTAATTTTTATTACATTTTATTCATTGAATTATTATTGGACTGGACACTGAGACCTAACCTTTTGGGAATAAAAAGAAAAACTACCGCTGCATGGCTAATCATCTTGCAGGGCCGATACTCGTCACATTTGATAAGCGGCCTCACATGTATTTTCTTTATTATCTTTATTATAAAAAAGGGATCATAAATAAAGTTATGTTTCCTGAATTTCCTGACAAATTGCATTCCAAATTCTCTTTCGGAACAATATGACTTGATATTGGCCTTCATGAAGCAGTTGTCATGTCCTCTTGGTTTGAATGTCTGGTGACGTTCTGTGTTTCTTATCGTCAACAAATCCCATGAAAACACCAAAACCCTTTGACTGACAAGTGTGTGTTTCCAAAAGCCTGACATATCTTCTTCCTCTGTGCCAGGAAGCTCCACTGTTGTCCCAAAGACTATTAAAAACTGATCGATGACTGTTGCACTGGCTGACATGTCACTTCATTACCAAGAACACACACACACACACACACACACACACACACACACACACACACACACACACACACACACACACACACACACACACACACACACACACACACACACACACACACACACACACACACACACACACACACACAGTGTAGTATATTCTGACTCAATCACGCATACAGTCCTGCTACCACAGATGCTCACTAGAGCAACAAATGTGGATTAATCCCCAGCTGAAAAAAGTCATCAACAAATGCACTACGTATTCCTGTTTGAGCAACGAACAGAAATGTATGTCTTCAGGGAGAATGAACAGAGTCGGAAAGCATCCAGGTTCAGACTAACACATGGTTGGTTTTGGTCATTTCATGGAATCTGTTGACAGTAAGAAAAAGCAAGTGGTCGACCGATTTTTAAATGCCGATACAGATATTTAGAGAGCAGGACGACGATATATAATGCCAATATCATGTTTTTTTTAGTTTGTTTTTTCGCATTTGATAACATACAACAACCTGACAACTGCTTCTACAAAAGGCAGATATCAAGTCATATCATTATGACTTTCAATTTCAGTTGTTCATATTAAGGTTAAACATGTACAGATAAACATTATTCCAATAACGATTCAACAACGTGGTGGTTTTTACAGCATTGTACACAGCAGAAGAAGTTATTGTAGATAAGATTCTCCGTGCTACACATATTAATATCGGCATTGTCAATACTTTGGCACCCTCTGGTGACAAACGGGTTATAATGAAAACAAACGTAATGTTTTAATTGAGTGAATTTTTTAAATAATAATTTTTAGTTAATTATTTATTAGATTTGGTTCCAAAGGAAAAAAAATAATGTTCTGTTTGATGAGATCTTCACTTTAATGGAGTAAATTAATTTAACTGTTTTGAGAAGACATGAGTATGACGCTACTTCACAGCTCAGATTTCATTGTAGATTTTTACTTTTATATATGTTTTTATTATATCCTTGGAGCAACTGAATGAAGGACGAAGCGTATCGTATGTTTTGTGTAATAGCTTCTGATCTGACCAGGACACCAGTGAAGGATACACATGCCGACCACAAACGCCCCGATCGCCAGGCCGGTCAGCAGGTTCCGGCCGCGGAGCCGCGCTGCGTTCTTCTTCCAGTAGTCGAGCTCCTGTCGGCGGCGGAAGAGCTGCTGCTCCGCCGCTGTCAGTGCAGGTTTCGCGGATCCTTCAGCTCCATTCTCCGCCATGACTTGTTTGGATAATCAGCTGCTTGGTAGTCGCATGAACCGGAAGCATTCCTCTATAAAGAAAGCCGCATACCGCCACCTACTGCATCGGAGTGTGTAGAATGGTTGCGTTGACTGATCCAATTGTAAATAAATATTAATTTGAAAAAATGTCCGACTACCAGCTCATTTTCCGCCCAGCCTTTATTGGTCTGTTTGATGTTTAAATGGTTGCACTCGTTCTATGTTCTCTTTGAAACGTAGTCTGTCAAACTGAAAGCTGTTGTGTTCATGTTACAGTACATTATATGGCTTTAGTAAAATCCATTTTAGGCTACTGTACACTGCTGAATCGACTGAAAGGGTGTTGATCGTTGGGAATACTTTGAATTAAAAATCCAAATTTACAGCCACATATTTATTAAATTTTTGCTTACATATTAAGTGATTTATATTAACCTTCGAGCCACACCTGTGCCAGTGTGGCTCTCAGCTGATGACCTTCCAATCAGCACCTTCAACAGACAACCAAAAGACACAGGGACCCCTAGTGTATGGGAGGAAAGTCGTCTGTGTATGCGCGCGCACACACGCGCACACACACACACACACACACACACACACACACATACACGTGTACCTTACCAACAGTGCACTGTCGGGCTACTCTAACCAAGAGGGAACTTGTGTTTCTGGTCATTTTAAAAATACTAAAATGGGATATAAAATTTACTTTTATAGTCTTTAACCAGTATATTACTTCAAATGTGCTTTTTAATTTTTTTTAAAGAAATTGCCAAGAGGGGACTTGCATCTTTGAGTGATGTCTACCTATCAAAGAGGGAACTTCTTTGAGTGATGTCTACCTATCAAAGAGGGGACTTCACTATAGTGGAGCTGCATGCATCTATTATTTCACTTTAACCACAAAAACTGTTTCTTTAAAAAATGGATAGTTAAACTTTAATGTCATTAGTATTTAGACATTTTCATACCAATATTATAAAAATAATCATGGCAACTTTAAATGAGAATTATGTTTTAACTACAATCAGAAGTAAATTGGCTGCATGCACTTATATCACAGACTGCAGTATTAGCAACAAGTTTACTTTATCTAATCTTTAATCATATAAAACATTTTTACATTTTAAAGGTTGATCACAAGTGTACATTACGTGTAATTTTCTCCATGGGGAATTCATATTCTGCTGTGGAATTGTTGGTCATTTTTATGTTTGGAATGGTGAATTATGCCCTTTAAAGGAGTTCCCTTCCTCCTGTGGATTAGATTTCATTTTGTAATTGCTTTTAATAACCCAATCGTAGGCAGGTTTTATGATCTCAAAGTTAAGTGTCAAATCAGCATAAATGTATGTTAACACCTTAGTGTTCAGCTACAGTGATATTTTACATGAGTGACAGAGGTTTAGAGGTGACTTAAGTTGTCTTCTTAAAATCCCATCCCCATCCTGCAGGATCAGTGCTGCACATGGACTTTAACACTCACACACGTTCAAGTCCCCACTTGGCTAAAACTTTTAAAAATATACCAGAGGGTTTTGGACATGATTTTAGCTTGATTTAAGGCATGACTATCAGGGGACCTCAAAAATGTCCCCTGTTTGCGAAGCCGTCCCCTGTTAGTGGCTGTGTAACGACGCCTAAGCCCACTGTTGGATAGGTAGGCAAGTGCACACACACACACACACACACACACACAGTATATACACATCTACACATACAAATTAGGTAAAGTCATAAAGTGTCCAGGTGATATAACTCGTGGCCATATTGAGGGCCACAACATACTGGAGAGTCTGAGCCACAAAATGGCGCAAAAAAAGTGTTCCTGGTAAGTGTTTGTGATATGATCTACAATCTTGTATTACGATATGGTACGATAGGCCTAGATCTTAAATACAATATCAGGTCAAATAGACAACGCTATTACCCAACATTTGTAAAACAAGCTTGGATTCAGACGAACAATAAAAATAGTAAATCTATCAATATATTTCAATAAGAGTGAGAACATTATGTAAAGCACCCTGGGGTAATGCACACATGAGAGGATAGGCCTAAAGATAAAGTTACACTTAGTCACACTCTGCATTTTCCGGCTTACTGTTTATTAAGAACCTTATATTCAGAATGACTTCATACTTGGATACAATAACAAAAGGAGAAAAAGAAATATAAAATGCATTCATTTGAAGAAGTGCAGGGAAATATGTCACTCAATGTCCTCAAGTGGTCATCTATCCATACTTGATACACTTTAGGTGGTTTTTGAAGAAGTGAAGCTGCAGTTTGAGCTCCGTGTCACTCCCTGCAGGGTGTCTGAATTTGTTGTAGCGAGCCTCGTCCTTGTTGTGGCCCGTTTTGGGCTGATGGCCGATGGACACGTGGTCACATGAGGCAACCAGCAAGGAGCCCAGGCCATCCATAAAGAACTCTGGAGTCAGAGACAGACATTTACACTTTTAGAAAAACGCCAACGAAAACTAAAAGAGTGTGGACTTACTGCCCCTTGGACTCCAAGCTCTAGACCTACCCGAGTGCGCTACCCTCTGGAGCTTAGGGTCAAATCCCACCCTCTGTACGGCGTGGGTTCGAGCCAGGAAGAAGTTGACCACCCCACTGGCCAGAGAGCATTGTGGGTAACCAGGAAGTGAATGGAACTTCCCCTTAGACTTTCTGTAGAGGCAGCCGCCATCCATTTCCTCTCCTTCCTCATATATGAGAGAGAAATAAAACTGGTTCCCTTGTACTGTCCCGCCCAGCTGACGAGAACAGAGAGATCGGGAAAACTGGTTATAAACTGGCAACCACATTACATACTGGGATCGGCTCCAGTTGACACATTATAGTTGTAACAAAAAAACAGGTGCAGAGGAGGATAAACAGTGATGTTTGAGAAGGACAGTAAGTCTTTTACATACTGGACTCTCTGCCCTGATGTGAACCTCAGATAGAAAACCTTTTTCCAGAAGAAAATAAACTCAAACTTACCAAATCCCCACAAAAATAAATGTAGAGTATTCAGAAATAAATTTAGTGAGGAGCAGAAATCTGGAGAACACAGATATAACTATACTTTTTTTCTTTCTTTCTGTTTTACTTGAGATAATCAACACAAGCTAACTGACCCCTCAGACACGAGCCCTTTTTATTCTCACCACATCCAGTTCGGGGACCGCCTCCATCACCTCCACCAGCTTCTCTATCTTCGTCTCCTCCGTAAACACAAAGTCATCGTCCACCCACAGGAGGTACTTGGTGGTTACCTGGGAGACAGCCAGATTCCTGCCGGCAAACCAGCCCTGAGGGAGAAAACATGTTTTTTTATGTTCATTTCAGGTGACAAGTACAATGCAATACAGAGCATTGACAAACAATATCAAATAACCTTTCAATAAAATAATAGTTGCATTGTCAAAATGAAAAAAAATAAAAGGTAATTCTGCCAAAACTTTAAACCAATGGGAAAATGAATGAATTCAAGTTAGTTGAATACATCAGAAGATCATGTGCAAATAAATCAGGTTTTTTATTGATGCTTACTTATATTGATACCTGTAGCATTTGGATCTCGTCAGATCAGTTCTACAAGCAGCTGTATTGCCAATGATAAAGGGAGCGAGGAAAGAGGCCAGCCCTTTTTCTATCTATTTCCTTTTCCAAAATATATTTCCCTCAAAATAAATGTATGCAGTATAAATGAGGAAAAATATACACTATATGGTAATGAAAACTGAAATTTATCTGAACTAGAATATATATAGATATATATTATTTTTTTACACTTTAAAGGAATATAATTCCATGTGATGCTATGGTACAACTGATGGTTATCCTTTATACATATAGGATCACCTTCCTCGGTGTAACCTCACGAAAATTAGAGAAAAAAGTGATGACCAACAATAAATGTGTGTGTGTGTGTGTGTGTGTGTGTGTGTGTGTGTGTGTGTGTGTGTGTGTGTGTGTGTGTGTGTGTGTGTGTGTACCTGTGCTGGAGGCATGATGTACTGTCTGATGTGTTCTCCAGCAATGTTCTCCGGTTCAAAGCTGTCATCTGCGATGATGACTTCTATGTTGCTATAGAAATGCCGGATGCTACTCAGCAACACCTTGAGTTGTGTGTAGCGCAGGAACGTCTTGGTGACGATGGTGACGTGAGAGCTGATATCTGACCGAGAAGAGAATTTAAAGAAAAAAGAAAACGGTAAAACACAATGACTCGTCAGCAGAGTTGAACATGAACCTGTTGGCGATTTATTGTAGCAGGTTTTCAGCGTAATTGAGGTGAATTTTATTTGGGTTTATTTGGGTAAACTAGAAATGTGCTTTATAAATAAAGTTAATTGATTAGTTCATTGAAAAGTGTTTGTATCACGAATAAGTAACTTGCACCGTTACAGGAAATGATGCAAGCTGGTACTGATAATAGCACACATTTAAGTACTTAATAAAAACTGGTCCACAGCAGTTTACCCAAAAGCAAGACAGTTAGTTTCATCCTCCGGCATCTTTTGTAGGTTAAGTTTGAAAACTGAATAGTAGTAAATATACTAGACGGCAGCTTTTATGCTTTAAAAATAAAATCATACGGCTTGATGATCATACGGTTCTAGCACAGAGCAGAGAAACAGCACTTTCCTGCCATAAATAATTGAATACTAACTTTATTTTTTTTATTCATGTTTCATTGATAGTTGGCATCAATCAGACATTTACAGATGTCTTTCAGACAATGTATACGATATATACAGATCTTCAGATGATGCCCATTTGAGGTATACACATATAGAAAAAGTAGAGAAAAATACAAAGAACAAAAAGAAAAACTATATAGAACTAGTGACTGGTCTATTCTCTATGGTACATTCATCGATTTATGAAATTAAAGTCAGGTCTATGGGGTGTTACATATATCCCATTTTTCCCAATTTGTAGTTGACGGATGCTGTTATCTTGTCCATTGTAACGTCCATCCATGTATTCAGATTGGACTCTCTTGTGACAACTATTTCCTGGTAAGAGTCTTTTTATCGGCCACCAGAAGTACATTTATTAAATATTTGTCTCTTTTTGACACATTTTCAGTTAAAGATACATGGTCTTACTTTCTAGGGGTATTTCACCATCAAAAATGTTTTGTAGGGCCGTGTGTATCCCTCTCCAATAGTCTTTGATAACAGGGCAATCCCGAAAAATATGGTTATGGTTTGCAATTTGGTTTCCACATCCTCTCCAGCAAACAGAAGGGTTTCTCTCCATGTCTGTGAGCTCCTACTCTTTCATTGAAATTTCCATATTGCTGTCCATTCTTCTTCAGATAGAGTTATTCCTCCCTCCTTCTCCCACTAACTTGAATTTAAACCCCCAGACCACCATGATGAGTGCACACCTACCTGTTCCCATGTCGTACAGGACTGGAAGGAGAGGCTGTTTGATGGTAATGGGAAACACGGCTTCATGGTTTTCAAACTGGAAGGATGCTAAGTACAGAAAAGTTTACTGTAGAAAACAAAGTGGGCTCAAACTAAGCTGCCGGTGAATCTAAGAACAAAAAAAATGCACAAACATTTTCCACAGTAACTTTACATTAAACACATTCATGCACACATAGCTGTACAAAACATTGAAAACTGCACTTGTTCTTTTCCATTACATTTGCTGTATGAGGACTTATGCACATCATTTTGAGCATTTCATTTCTGATTTTGTAGCTCCGTTCCAATTTCCCTGACACATACCGAGGTCTCCAGTGTGTATATGGTAGACAGTGCTGGTGTAGGACACTTTAGCCAGCAGGTAGTTGAGGGTCACCAGGCTGCTAGACTCCATAATCAGTCTGCTCTCACCATGACCTGACAGTTAAAAGAATGTCACAATAGTCAAACAACAGCTGTTTAATCATGAACGTCCAACCACCTCTATTTGACGTTGGTTTGAAATGTTTGAGATTACATTAAATTAAGCCATGAAGAATATCAGGTGTTTACACAGGGAACTTTCGCAGTTAGTGACAGAACTAACTAAGTGCCCTGAAAAGAGACAATTGCACTTGCATAGAAACAAATAAAACAACGTCTAGTTTTTATTTATTTTCGAAATAAGAGAAACAATCTCGTTTCGACTTCTTTTGGAAAAAAGTGAAACAACTTCTAGTTTTTATTTCTTTTGAAAACAAGTGAAACGACCTCGTTTCTAAAAGAAATCCAGGGAATGCTGAGGTTGCATCATTATGAAATGTAACTTAATAAGGCACTAAAACCATCTAGGGTGGATGTGATTCTATTCATCCACAAATCTTTGTCTAAAAGTATATCAATTGTTTCTGTACATAGTTCTCCTCTGTATTATAACCATGCAGTTCAGCTGTGAAAGCTTACCAGCCACGTTCGTTTGGCCGATTATTTGGAAACGGTTAAATTGATCTACTAACCAATGAGGCAGATCATTTGTTGTTTATTATTTTTACATGCTGGTAGTTGACTGCATTGCAACTAAAGGTATGGCACATATCACAAACTATATATAGTTAGTTCTGACATTGGAATCTCACCTTGGACCTTCACTCCGTCAGCTGTAATCTCTGTGGTCAGGACCCCTTTAGACACATTCAAGGACACCTAGAGTAGACACACCTGAATAAACCACAGAGAACGGAAAGTACACATATACAATAGAGAAAACGCTCAATCATTTTTAATGTGCATCTGGATAATATCACAGGTTCCCTCAGCATAATGTGTTTACTGGCAGTTTGTACGGCAGTTTACTTGGTATATCAAGCTGAATTTATATAAATACATGTGACCTATGGCCACCAAACGAGTGCTAGCGCCACTAACACAGATATAACTTGCTTGCACACATTTTGTGTGTAGGAGAGATTTGCACTGGTATTCAGTTTAAAGTGCTGAAATTTGATTATTTGGAAAATAGCTACACATAATGCTGCTATGACTGCTGTAAAGAATTTGGAAACAGGTTGTTAAGAGTTATAATACAGACCTGTTTGGCGCATGATTTGTATATTGGTCAACAAAATGCCTGCATACTTTAATATTGTTATTCATATTATTATCTCCGCCAGGAGGATTATGAGATCTGTGTGAGGGCATCCGTGAGTGAGTGAGTGTGCACCTCTGTGTATGTCCACTGCTCATCTTGCATTCTGCGACAGCAAACTGCATTAACTTTTGGGTGCCCAGTTATGGCTGCATGCTTAAGGACCTCGAATGGCTACGTTAACTCAAACTTTCTCAAAACAACTTTTATTGTCCGTTTAATACGACCATTGACTGCCGGCTGAGCCCTCTCTCACTACTCTTAACCGGCCCTTTGCCAGGAGTAATCTCCGACCCCCCCATCCGCTACTCTGCACCCACAGTGAGGGGATAACAGTTTGCGATGTGTTTGGCTAACTGCTAACGGGACTACCAGTACACACACTGCTGCGTACCTTTCGGCCGCTTGTGGCTCACTTTTGTTGTTTTGGAAGGTGCTTTTGGCTAACCGCCAACAGAACTACCATCTGTCCAGTTGGCACTGAGCACACTAGCATTGGTATTTACAATATGTGTGTGTAATATTTGCATTTCTGTCTTGCTGCCGATATGGTACATTGCAAATAGAGGGGCTTCATAATTGTTTTACGGCTACAGCGTTAGAAGTGCATGCACCAGTCCCGAGGTTAGGATAGGTCCCCACACCGCAGCCACAAAATCAAATCAGACAGACAATCTGAGAAAGCAAGGACAGGCCCTGCCGGCGGTGCAGGAAAAAGCAGAAGGGTCACTGCAATGGGCTCAATGTGTGCAGCTAACTAAAGCTGCAAGAACAGGGTGCCCTTACAGTTAGGTTTTGCTGAAGGGTTTGGTCAGACCAGAAAGTGGCACATAAAAAATGTACCCAGATTTTTCTGCCAAATATTTGGTTCTAGAGGCTTGATACAGTAACTAATCACAGGTATAGTTGTTGAACTACTAAAGTGGGCAACCTAACTGCTAATGTACTAGCCAGCTAGGAACATACTAGCACTAGTCAGTCACAAGCTCCTCAACTTCTATTTGCTCTGTACTGTGCAATTTACTCCCCCCATGGCATTTTATTCACAGGATTGTGTACATCATCAAAAGAAACTTACTGAAAAGCGGGGGCAAAAAAATCGCTCAGCTAATGTGCATGCTAACTGTCAGAAATTTGAAAGGATTGTTTAAAGCACTGGACAGAGCCTGAACTAATTGCAAAAATGTTGCCACTTTAAATGCTGGTGTGACCAAGCCAATGTCAATTATTTAATTTATTCTCATAGTCACATTCTGCAATTGTTTAGATTTAGCTTTAGATTTTGACTATTGGGATAGTGGCAATATTACAAGTCTAGGGGCAGTCAATATTATTGGAAAAAGCAATACTTATAAATGTAGAAAAAATACACAATGGCTTTTAAAATCAAACCCATATTCATCTTTTGCAGCAGTTTCAGGGCCTGGATGCCCTAGTTTCAGTGAGGTTTTAAAACAAGATGGCTGCAGTACAATGATAAAACATCAGAGAAATGTACCTGCCTTTGCAATATTGGCACAAGCCAAGACATTTTTATGAAAATATGAATGTAAATTCTCTGATCCTGACTACATCACATGTAAAGTATTGTCTTCTGTATATTGAAATGTCTTCACTAAAATAAAATTAGCAAAATGATATGCGTTTTTTTTTTTTGCCTGAGTCCTTATTTCCCTGAATCTCTATAACAAAGGTGACGATTGCAAAGTGAGCATGGCCAACAAGCCAGAATAGTAATTTTCATGGGAAATATGCCACGTTGGAATATACTGCAATTTTCCTTAAAGTTAACTATGTTTTATATGTAGTATGTCAAATATGCTGTATCATGAATGCAGCCATCTTGTATTAACCAGCCAAACGCTACCATTCTATTAGGTTGATCTGGGTGAGAATGACCAGTCGATCTGTCGCATCTATGGGAACACACCAACCTTGAAGCTGCTTCTTTGTCCTGCATGCAGTGCTAAACCTGAAATCAAAATGACCGAATGCTTTCATACTTTTACAAGGACACATATTCATCTCTGGCTTTGTTGACTTTTACAAGAGGGACCCCTGTCCTATCCCAGTGAGCACAAACCAGGATTTCAACGTTGATTTCTTGTTGAAAACTGGTTGAAATTTGGTCTTAACGTCTAAGACCTATTCTTAAGTCTTTTCAACTGGCTAAAATGCGGTTACAACATCAACGTGTCACAACACACCAATTTGTTTTAAAATGTTGATGGTTTGTTCAGTTGTAGGTTGAAAGAGAGACGATATTGGTTTCTGTGAATGTATTTCTCCAAAGTCATATTACACTGGTCAGTGAAATGTGGTACAATGTCATAAATATGGAACTATAGACTGTATGCTGCCAACAAGCTCCCAGGACATCGTAATGAGAGCAGTGTACATTCTGTCTGTACAATAATGTAAAATTTGAGTGTGTGTTTACTGCTGGAACACGCATGCGCAGGCACTCATTGTGCTTCTACAACTTTGACCGATGCATTGGTCTGGCTAGTCGGCATGGGAACGAGCTGACGGAATAAAAGTACCCCGGGCTAGTACAATGTTATAATGTACGGTGGTGTGTGAGGAATTTAAGTATTAAAAGCATTGTTAGTAGGATTAATAGCACCCCTAGTGGTGGATAATAAAATGTCACAATATATAAATGTCAAAATATGTTAAAATGTCACAATATATTTACTTATGGAATGTATTATATGTTTACAGTATGTTTACTTATATAGGATATTATATGTCTGCAATAAGTTTACTTGTAGAGGTCTTAAAACATAATCATTGAATGTATTAAACTAAAAGGATAGTTACTAAATGTTCTGAGCCATGAGGCAGAGAGAGGAATTCTTGAGGACAGGCTTTTAGAGACATATAAGGGAATAAGCCAAGCAGAGACATCATCAACGGAAGTGGTCAGCGAGGAGGTGGACCGCTGGACATCTGACGGAGCGGGTCAAGAGAGCAGGAGGAGTCCGGACGACTTCAACCAAACACTGAGCTGATAACTGCCCGAAGCCAGGAGGGGGCTATTGAATTTCGGCCAATCACTGAGGCTGATACTGGACATTAGAACTTTCGGACAGAGACTTTTAAATATAGGATAGTTCCAAAGGGTTTTTTCTTCAGTTCACGCCGTTACCACTCTATAGTTGACTAGCTGGGCTGGCCTATTGGGTGGGGCGTGTGTGGACTCTGCCCCGCGGGACATATTTATATCGATAGAGTAATTCAGTTTGCAACTGTTCTAGCTTCTCTTGTTTATTAAATGCTTTTTGAGTTTAAACCGGATCCAGTTGCTTTTTGGTGCGCCTGCGCTGCAACAAAGACACAGCGGAGCGCAGCCCAGCGGCCTTCCCTCCATTCTGAAAAGTCAAGCCCTGACAGGTGGCACTGTGTTAGGTCTTGTAAATGTGTATTTGTAACAGGATTAACTGTGTAAGTTTAGCTAGCTAGCAGCTAATGCAAAATTCCCGACCGCCATTGTAGCAGTAGGAGCGCGGGACGGCAGCCGTGGTAATGAGCCCTTGTGTGAGGGAGCCCCCGTCGCTAATATTATTGTTTCGTTACAACTGTTTAGTATTAAATATGGTGTTATGCTGAGTAACATTTAGGTTTATGGAAATATAAGACAAATGTACGGCATATTGCCCTCAAAAGAGTTTTGGAGGAGGTGTAATTGTTGATTTGTGATATTTTGAAACTGTAAATGGTGAATACGGGAGAGGATGAGAATCTCTGAACAGGATAGAAGCAGAAAGCGCTGTGGAGCGACTGTATACCTAAACGCATATATTTGTATTTTGTAGAACCATTTTCATTAAATGTGTAGCACCAGATTGAGCCTGTGTGACATCATTCTGTGCACCGCTACATATCCTGAAATTAGCAATTTCTAATACTTATGCTGCTCACGATGCGGGCGAGGCTGCTAGCTTGTAGCGTTAGCATGTTAGCTGGTAGCGTTAGCTTATAGCTACAGCAGCATGGGCCAACAGTAAACATAAACGTGTGTAAGTTAATGATGGAGATGGGCTGTCGCTGTAGCACAACGTTATACAACTTACTTTTTAGGCAATTTTACATGTAAAATACATGACAGAAAGCTGAAAACAGAAGGCTGTACACACTTTAAATGGGGAGGAAGTGAGTAAAACAAAGTGATGTACAAATAAGAAGACGGTCAAAACATTGTTGTTTGGCATACAGCAATATACAAACAATATAAAGTATTACATGTATAATATTCAATCTTCAATTCATCTTTACGTTGAAAAGACATTTAAAATGCGACGTTGGTCAACGGTGAAAAGACGTCCAAAACTGGTCCAAAAGTGATTTGTTTTTTCTAATACTTATTTTATTTACTGATGTCCACCTTTAAAATATGGCAGACAATCTGAAACTGGCCGTTGATTGAACAATCATGTTTAGACCATATTTCACCAGGATTTGCAATATTTGCTTTCAACTGAAAAATGTGAATGTGGTTTCTTTGTAAACCTCTAAAATGAAGATATACTATTGTTAGCACAATGTAAAGGATGAAAAATTGTAGTATTGCAAATTCCGTTGAAATCTGGTCTAAACGTGAACGTTCAATCAACGTTTTCAAATAATCGGTGAAAAAACTTTTACTTTTGAACCAATTTTAAAAGTCTTTTCCACTGTGGCCATAGTTGTCTTTTAAACGACTTTTCAACTGAAAAATGCTCGCTGGGATCAAACTTCTTAAAATCCCCATCCAGTTTCCTGTCTCTTTACTATGGTACCTCTATCCCAGGGGTCGGCAACCCGCGGCTCCGGAGCCGCATGCAGCTCTTCAGCCCCTCTGTTGCGGCTCCCTGAGGCTACATCCACACTAATACGTTTTCGTTTTAAAATGGAGTCCACACGGCGTTTCAGCATCGTTTTCGAATTAATCTCCGTCCAGACTAAAACGCCTGAAAACGAATATCACGTGACTATACGTACACTTGGCATGCGGGCGGGTGCCATTGTAAACAGGAAGTAGATTGGTTGCTTAGTTAACACAAATACGACAGTAATAAAGTAGTCTTTAAGAATGAATTAAGATCTTCCTCTAAAATCTTCCTCTATGAACTCAAACAGACAAATTTCCTGTGAAGTTTTAGAAGTTTTATTTTTCAGACTTAGTTACAACGCTGCGGGTCTTGCTCTATATCTCTCTCACATCAAATTTACTTTAAAATCAACACTTACACATAAAGGTTTACTAGATTATGGGTCCATAAATGTGGTCAACACTCGTCTCACACTCGTTTCCTCGGTTTCATTGTTTCTGTTCTCACTCGTAGCTCTGCTGGTGGCTGAAGTCTCTGTCCTACTGGAGAGCAATTCATGTTTTGTTCCTTTATAGTTTATGTGTGTGGACTTCACAATAGTTGTGCAGAACAAAATAAGCATTAATAAGAAAAGGAAAGTCCTTCGTTTTGTGTCCGTCCTCCTCAAAGCCACTAACCGTGACTTCAGACGGCCGCTCAGTAGGTCTGATAACCCTGCTGGTCACGCCGCTCACTAATCGCTACAATAACAGCTGCTTCCGCCACAGAAATGCAGAATTTAACTGGACAACAGCTGCTAGTAAAGACAACAAGGTCAGCAAAACTTGTAATCAGTTGTTCATGTTTAAAACCTGATAGTCGATCGGTAATCAAGGCTGTTGTTTTTTGTGATCTTCCGGGAAAAGGTCACGTGATAGGGGTGTGACGAATCAGGGAAGGACATGTCGTGACTGTTAAAAACCAATCAAGTACCGAACGTGGGTGTCTACGTCATCGTTTCTAAACTTATGCGTTTGCGAGCATCCACACAAAGAGGTAACCCCGGAGCTTTCAAACTCCTCCGTTTTCGGTGCTCGAAAACTCCGGCGTAGTGTGGACGCTGAGTGTAAATGTAGCAAAACATATGCATTTTCAAATGGAAACGTAGTAGTTTGGACATGGCCTCAGGCTTTGACAAAAAATAACATGGAAATAAAGTAACAGTTATTTTTATTTTATGTTTTGCACAGTGGACAATCTTTCAAAGGGAACACCTCTTATCTTGGAGTTTGAAGTGATACTGTGTCACTGAAAATAAAAAATGTTTTAATATTTTGTCAACTAAAATGTGCGTCACATCCTATTACGTCGCTGTCAGGTGCCTTTCCCTGCAGGTGGCTAATTATGTTTGCAGACCCCCGCCCTCGGTAAACTATCAATGGATAAATCCAAAATTTCATAAACACAACAAACTATAGTTTTTGTATATATAACTATATATAAAACTTTATAAGCTGTGATATCAAATAGCTTTTGCAGCTCCAGACTAATTTTATTTAGTGGAAAATAGGGCAAAATGTCTCTTTGGATAGTAAAGGTTGCTGACCCCTGCTCTATCCTGATTCCGAACTCTCAGTGGCAAATTCACAAAAGGATTGCAAGGCTTTTGCAGACATTACACCTAAACAAATGAGAGAAGAAAGGCTGAAATGCACCCTAACCTGTCAAACAAATATGGCTGTAGTTTGCACATATCTAAATTAAATAATATGCACAGATTTGGCAGAAAATTGGACACTTTGTATACAAAATATGACTAGTATGACACGTGTCACGCCCAGACTTTCCGGTGATCGCGGCAGCATTGAATAATATTTTTTCTTTCTTCCTATTTTTGTCTTCTTCCGATACAAAAAAGGGCAAATCACACTTAGTTGCAAAACCTAATGGGTATGTTTGCGCTTTAATATTATTAGCTTAATACCTTTTGTGAACCTTGACACAGGGCAGATAGCGGTTGAATATGTTGCACATTGCATGGTGCTACCAGCGTCTGCAGTTCATTCTTTGTAATTTCACCCGTCAGTAATACATCTTTCATATTGCGATGTCTCATTTGTTGTGGTATTGTTTATTGCTTATTACTATTCCCAGTTAACATACATTTTTATCAGCAGAGAAACCTAGGACTATATCTTTGGATTGGTAGCTCCCTGAATGGTACAACATTGCTTTTCACTGTATTTTCTAATGACTTCCTATAACTTGGTATTATGTCAAATTGTAGTGTAATGTAAAACTTTTACATTGATAGAAATGCTCTGAGCTTTATATTGAGTGTGGCATACCTGGTATGAGAGTGGAGGTCAAAGGGAGTACTTTAAAACCCTGGATGGGATACTGCAGTGGGGAGTTAGGCGAAGCAAACAGCAGTCTAGATAACACAGACGTAGTCCTGTTGAAGACATAGGGAAAGGTGGGAGGGTGTCAAGCGGATATCTTCCAAAGTCTTTTTCATACATACAATCCCTTCTCTGTTTTTCCTGGATAGTGTTTCACTGTTTGCAGTAGAGGAATAGTTACAAACAGAGTGAATTTTGTGCTTAAAAAGGCAGTTGCTTTGGAAGACATCCGCTTGATTTGTCCAGTTTCTCCACCTTTAGTGAACTCTCCGAGCATTCATCAATCCATTCATCCTCTACCTGGCTTTGTGTTGATGGAGCTCCTTAGTGCGGCGTTTCACCAGCTCCCCATACTGATCCTTTGGGAGGTGTTCTTTGAGTAGAGTTGAGCCACTGGGACAAGTGCATGGACCAGGTGGGGGCAGATGACTCGTGGGTGGCAACCTGGAATGGTGGGGGTAATATGGAAGTCACAATGTAGTTAGTTCTCTGCTTTGTCATATTGTCACTTAAGAATAACTATGATGCCCAACATTGCTTAGGGCTTGCACTGAATAACCATCTTAGACTCAATGCAAGGTTCCCTTCACGTTGGTAGACTCAGTACAGTATGGGGGGATTGCGTCCTCGGTAGACCAACCTGAAGAACTTCTCATGACAGGCTGAGGCTAATGGGACTGCCACACGCAGGAACGGACCCTGCATTTGAGTATGCAAGGTTATTTCTACAGGCAGCCAAAATCTCCCGTTTGCCAGAGAAGCGCTGTCAATATTGTCGATCCCTCACCCGTATGACTCCACGAAAACCATTATCATGGCACATCAACATGGGGCAGAAGTGTCTGCCTGGGTTAAATACAATTTTAAACAGCGGTTCCTCAATCATCTCCAACAGTGAGCGGGAAGATGCAGTTCCCCGCCTAGGTCTTCGGGGATCATTGTTGGACCCGCAGCTCCTGACTGCAGATGGTAGCCAGGCTCAATAAATCATAGCCCTCACACTTCCTCAACAGGTCCGAAAATAGTGTCACCTGCCACACGTGCAATAAAAAGGAAAATGCATTTAAAACCCCAAATTGCGGAAATGAGAGAGGCGAAATCCCCTTGACCCGCTCGTGGGTCATCCCAAGTAGAAGGCATAGTTGTACCACGAATGGCAGTGCTCTGCAGACTTGCACGAGAGAGACTTCCTGGCAGGCATGTGCAGTATTACAGTGGATCGACTGTAGTCCAAGGCTGCAAGCTCAGATTCCAGAAACATCTTCTACTATTCATGTCAAAAGGGCATCCATATGTCTCCTTGCTAGGGTGCTTTCAAAGCTATTTCGCATGGCTTTATCTGCATGGGTGCATCAATACCCCCAACTCGATCTCATGGGAAGGTGTAGAGCTTTCTATTAGGCTCTAATGATCTAACGAAAAGCCCTGCACATGCCGAGTTAGTTAAATATCTTGTACTTCCATAGTATTGATGTACAAATGCATGCTAATGTATTCCTATAAACACCTTCATAAGATAAAATAAGATAATCCTTTATTAGTCCCGCAGTTGGGAAATTTACAGGATATAGCAGCATAGTGGATAGTGCAAACAAGAGACATAGTAAAAAACAAAACAATGTATCAAAACAAGTATTATAAATAAGTATTGAACAGTAAAGAATATTAACGAAGTAAAAAAGTAAAAATCCACAATAACTAAAATATAACTATAACTAAAAATATTATATATACAGACAGAATAATTGTTGTATTGCACAGTGTAATTATATTGCACAGATTTTTGTGTTTGGTGGTCTACTGGGAGCACAGCTGGTTGTGCAGCCTGTAATGGGAAAAATATATTTTGTATCATGAAATGTGTTTTTAACAGATGAACAACTGAAAGAGAAAGAGGAGAACACTGACAAAACGCAGCAGTCCTGCAAAGTAGACAATCAATTTATGAGTCCGGTGTCTGGTTTTCTTTCGAACTGATCACACGCTCCCAGAGTTGAACGAAAGGTGAAGAGACACTGTCTCCTTTGTCTGTGTGATGAGTTTGAGACAGACCATCAAACCATAAACTAGTTCCGACTTGAACGTACCTGGCATGAGTCCAGATAAGAATGACAGCTAGGATGTAAACAAGGCGTGAACCTGTGTTTGGTTAAATGAGGTGATGTTTCTGTACGATGTTGAAGCTTCCAACACAGGCACTGACTGAGTGGCTGTGTTGCATTTTTCCCTTGCAAGCGAATAAACAGAACAAGACGACTTTGAATCTTCTGAAGACTATATTATTGATTTGTGAACAAAACTCTCTTCTTCCGATCAACATAGAAATATTCTACCACAAGCCTGACAGCAGCAGGAAGGAAGGACCTGCGGTACCTCTCCACACACCGGGGATGAATCAGCCGGTGGCTGAAGGAGCTGCACAGAGCTGCCAGGGCGTCCCACTTGGGGTGGGAGTTGTTGTCCATCAGGGATGATAGCTTAGCCATCATCCTCCTGTCTCCCACCACCTCCACCGTATCCAGTGGACACCCCAGCACACTGCTGGCCTTCTTGATGGGTTTGTTTAGTCTCTTCCTGTCGGCTGTCGAGATGCTGCTGCCCCAGCAGACCAGACCACTCCATAGAAGATCGCTGATGCCACCACAGAGTTGAAGAAAGTCCTCAGGAGTGCTCCCTGCACTCCAAAAGACCTCAGTCTCGTCAGCAGAGAGTCTGCTCTAACCCTTTTTGTAAAGTGCATGTGTGTGGTCAGTCCAGTCCAGTTTATTGTTCAAGTCAGCTCTTTTACCAGAGTTGATCTGGAGGCGGTTCCGCTGGCACCATCCTATAAAGTCCTGGTTCAGTTCCCTGTATTCCCTGTCATCACCGGAAATGAGGCCGACAATTGCAGAGTCGTCAGAGAACTTTTGCAGGTGGCAGTTCATCATTTAATTTATTCAGAAATTATTCATCACCAGTAATTCATTGACCATCGAGAACAAAGGTTTACTTGTTATCAACTACAAACGTTGACCTTTTTGACCTCTGAGATGGTCTCTTGTACTTTTAGTGTCCATAACTCAACTGATCACGAGCATAGCTTTTATTAGAGATTAATATGAAGGCTCTATGACAAGTTTGAAAACTTTATATTTTGGAGCATAAAATCGCCAGCCTTCTCGGATCAAATCATCAAAACAAAACCAATTATAAATTCCTCTACCCAAAACGTCAGAGAAACCATGTACTGTTCAGCATTGTAGGCCAACACATTTTGGAAAGATAATTTACAACATTGCTGATTGGTAGCCATTTTGGATTTGTCTTCGGGGATCATTGTTGGACCCGCAGCTCCTGACTGCAGATGGTAGCCAGGCTCAATAAATCATAGCCCTCACACTTCCTCAACAGGTCCGAAAATAGTGTCACCTGCCACACGTGCAATAAAAAGGAAAATGCATTTAAAACCCCAAATTGCGGAAATGAGAGAGGCGAAATCCCCTTGACCCGCTCGTGGGTCATCCCAAGTAGAAGGCATAGTTGTACCACGAATGGCAGTGCTCTGCAGACTTGCACGAGAGAGACTTCCTGGCAGGCATGTGCAGTATTACAGTGGATCGACTGTAGTCCAAGGCTGCAAGCTCAGATTCCAGAAACATCTTCTACTATTCATGTCAAAAGGGCATCCATATGTCTCCTTGCTAGGGTGCTTTCAAAGCTATTTCGCATGGCTTTATCTGCATGGGTGCATCAATACCCCCAACTCGATCTCATGGGAAGGTGTAGAGCTTTCTATTAGGCTCTAATGATCTAACGAAAAGCCCTGCACATGCCGAGTTAGTTAAATATCTTGTACTTCCATAGTATTGATGTACAAATGCATGCTAATGTATTCCTATAAACACCTTCATAAGATAAAATAAGATAATCCTTTATTAGTCCCGCAGTTGGGAAATTTACAGGATATAGCAGCATAGTGGATAGTGCAAACAAGAGACATAGTAAAAAACAAAACAATGTATCAAAACAAGTATTATAAATAAGTATTGAACAGTAAAGAATATTAACGAAGTAAAAAAGTAAAAATCCACAATAACTAAAATATAACTATAACTAAAAATATTATATATACAGACAGAATAATTGTTGTATTGCACAGTGTAATTATATTGCACAGATTTTTGTGTTTGGTGGTCTACTGGGAGCACAGCTGGTTGTGCAGCCTGTAATGGGAAAAATATATTTTGTATCATGAAATGTGTTTTTAACAGATGAACAACTGAAAGAGAAAGAGGAGAACACTGACAAAACGCAGCAGTCCTGCAAAGTAGACAATCAATTTATGAGTCCGGTGTCTGGTTTTCTTTCGAACTGATCACACGCTCCCAGAGTTGAACGAAAGGTGAAGAGACACTGTCTCCTTTGTCTGTGTGATGAGTTTGAGACAGACCATCAAACCATAAACTAGTTCCGACTTGAACGTACCTTGCATGAGTCCAGATAAGAATGACAGCTAGGATGTAAACAAGGCGTGAACCTGTGTTTGGTTAAATGAGGTGATGTTTCTGTACGATGTTGAAGCTTCCAACACAGGCACTGACTGAGTGGCTGTGTTGCATTTTTCCCTTGCAAGCGAATAAACAGAACAAGACGACTTTGAATCTTCTGAAGACTATATTATTGATTTGTGAACAAAACTCTCTTCTTCCGATCAACATAGAAATATTCTACCACAAGCCTGACAGCAGCAGGAAGGAAGGACCTGCGGTACCTCTCCACACACCGGGGATGAATCAGCCGGTGGCTGAAGGAGCTGCACAGAGCTGCCAGGGCGTCCCACTTGGGGTGGGAGTTGTTGTCCATCAGGGATGATAGCTTAGCCATCATCCTCCTGTCTCCCACCACCTCCACCGTATCCAGTGGACACCCCAGCACACTGCTGGCCTTCTTGATGGGTTTGTTTAGTCTCTTCCTGTCGGCTGTCGAGATGCTGCTGCCCCAGCAGACCAGACCACTCCATAGAAGATCGCTGATGCCACCACAGAGTTGAAGAAAGTCCTCAGGAGTGCTCCCTGCACTCCAAAAGACCTCAGTCTCGTCAGCAGAGAGTCTGCTCTAACCCTTTTTGTAAAGTGCATGTGTGTGGTCAGTCCAGTCCAGTTTATTGTTCAAGTCAGCTCTTTTACCAGAGTTGATCTGGAGGCGGTTCCGCTGGCACCATCCTATAAAGTCCTGGTTCAGTTCCCTGTATTCCCTGTCATCACCGGAAATGAGGCCGACAATTGCAGAGTCGTCAGAGAACTTTTGCAGGTGGCAGTTCATCATTTAATTTATTCAGAAATTATTCATCACCAGTAATTCATTGACCATCGAGAACAAAGGTTTACTTGTTATCAACTACAAACGTTGACCTTTTTGACCTCTGAGATGGTCTCTTGTACTTTTAGTGTCCATAACTCAACTGATCACGAGCATAGCTTTTATTAGAGATTAATATGAAGGCTCTATGACAAGTTTGAAAACTTTATATTTTGGAGCATAAAATCGCCAGCCTTCTCGGATCAAATCATCAAAACAAAACCAATTATAAATTCCTCTCCCCAAAACGTCAGAGAAACCATGTACTGTTCAGCATTGTAGGCCAACACATTTTGGAAAGATAATTTACAACATTGCTGATTGGTAGCCATTTTGGATTTGTGGCTCTCACAAAGTCGGCCTGTATTTCTTTGGGGTGGCATGCGGGCTAAATTAGTTTTTCACTGAGCAACGAACCTCTGCTTTCAATTATCAGAGTTGTTTGAGATCACTCAACTACAACTCAATGGAAATGTCAAATATTGTTAAAAGTAGATAAAGAGGGGGTAGCATGCAAACACACATGGACACA
Source organism: Leptoclinus maculatus (assembly GCA_032191485.1). Taxonomy (NCBI): domain Eukaryota; kingdom Metazoa; phylum Chordata; class Actinopteri; order Perciformes; family Stichaeidae; genus Leptoclinus; species Leptoclinus maculatus. The sequence continues at coordinate 2,104,535 of JAVDOI010000002.1, forward strand.
GAGTGGGCTTTACCTCAGTTTTTGTGTAGTGGGAGCCTCTTCGGTTAGCTCTCCAGGACTGTTATGGAATATCATAAAATAGAATGTGACCAGGGTGATGATGCTCACAACAGCAGCCATCTGAAACAGTGCTCTGTTAAACACAGCCATCTGAAAAGAAAGATGCACACTTTTATGTTTTTATATATCTTATAATTCCTAGACTCATATTGAAGCACCCAGTCCTCCACATTTCATCAAATCTTTCCCAAATCTGGTATTGAACATTTGCGTGCAACACTGCCGCAAGACTGAACTGGAATTGTGCCATCACACACACGGACATTTAATACAGAACAAACAGCACTCTCTAAACCAGTGGCGGGCCGTGCATTTTATACCTGGGCCTTCACTGCTGTCCTGCAGCTGAAACACAGCTACGGTTATTATTTGTTTCGTGTAAAAATGAAGCCAACACCTGTAGATACACTAACTGCAGAGAATACGCCGAGAGTGCGTCTCCTCTCTGCTCTGACTGCTGCACGAGGCTTCTGTGAGAGTCCGCCTGTGTCTGCTTTTGGGCGGCGGAGGGGCTCACGGCAGCACCCGCTGCTCGTTCACGACAGTGCAGAGCTACGTGCTTTAACATCAAAACACCAGCAAAGTCTCCAATAACACCAGAAAAAGTCGCTAGATTTGTCGCTAGTAGCTGTTGACAAAAAAAGTCGCCATGAGGGTTTGGAAAGTCGCCAGATTTAGCGAGAAAGTCGGCAAGTTGGCAAACTGGCACCGGCTAAATATGTCCCCAGAGCAACATAGGACGCATAGGACATAGCCAACAGCACTCTCTAAACAACCTGCTGCTATTCTCACAATTAACTGTTTGCTAACTTCAAAGGGCACAGGTGTGACTAACTAGAATCGTTTTATGTAGTTTTAACAAAATTAAAATTTTTTAAAGTTGAATCCTGCGTTGCATGTTTGATTTATCTAAACATACGTCAGGATGTCCACAGATGATTCTCAACGATTACTACATCCTTCTTCAACTCATTATAGAATAACATCCCAAATTGAAGTATATATTCTATGTGTAGACATTAGTGGTGTAACGGATCACGGCTCGATCCGTGATCCGTGCGGATCACCCCTCACGGTTCGGATCACTCGTGAACCGCGGATCAATTGAGTATTTTTTTTTCGTGAAAGTCATGGTGAGCGGAGGAACTTGAGAAGCCCCCGGCGTCATTTAAGTCGCAAGTTTGGGAGCATTTTGTCTTCCCTGTAATTTATAATGACGGATAAGGGTGGTGGACAAAAGCGTTACGGTATGTAGGCATTATTTAAAGAGGACACACGACAACGGCAATACATCGGCATGTCCACACATATGAAGAGCCACCATCCCGTCTGTCAGCGACAGGGGACACTCCGTTGTGGAAAACAAAGGATTTCAAAATCTGGTTAAAATGCTTGAGCCACGCTACGAAATCCACTCACGCACCCACTTCAGTATGAAGCTTGTTCCTCTATGAAAAGGAAAAGACTGTGACCGCTTTCACCACGGCGGAGCTGTAGACACGCCCCCTCTGTGAGAGTCACACAGACAGGTGCTGTAGACACGCCCCCTCTGTGAGAGTCACACAGACACACACCTGGTGCAGGTGCTGACAGAAGTATCAGAGTAAAGCTAGACAGGCCCAGTAGTAACAGTCACTACAGAAAGGTCGACCCTCTCCCCAGACAATGTAGATATTCTCATCTTTTTGAAAATAATGTCACAGTAATGGTGAACATTATTGTGTATTTGAATGACATAACCTGACAGGAAGTAAACATTGACTCAAGTTGTTGCCGAGCAGTTCAGTTCAGTATATATATATATATATATATATATATATATATATATATATATATATATATATATATATATATATATATATATATGTATGCATGAATAATGTACATCTAAATAAGTTCTTAATCATTTACTAACACTTTATAAATGATCTTATTAATCATCTACAACTCCTTAATAATTGGTTTGTAAAATATATAATACTTCATTTACAAATGGGGAATCCATCATTTATAAAGTATGAAAACACAATCGTGAAACACATAATAGACAAGCTTATTAATTAAGAATAAAACATTTATAACTGTTATGAACTGCATACTAATGAATGCTTTATAAATGATGAATTAAGTGTTTACTCATACTTAACTAATGCTTCATAGTGTGTAGTTATTATAAAGTGCTACCAAAACCACAAACCAAGCCAGAAATCTAGGTGTAGTTATGGATTCAGACCTCAACCTGAACAACCATATCAAGACAATTACTAAATCAGCCTACTATCACCTGAAGAATATATCAAGGATTAGAGGATTTATGTCGCAACAGGATTTGGAAAAACTTGTCCATGCATTTATCTTCAGTAGACTGGACTACTGTAACGGTGTGTTTACAGGTGTCTGTAAAAAGTAAATCAGAAAGCTGCAGCTGATTCAGAACGCTGCAGCTCGAGTCCTCACTAAGACTAAGAAAGTGGATCACATCACTCCAGTTCTGAGGTGTTTGCACTGGCTTCCTGTCCAACAATGAATTTACTTTAAAATCCTGCTGTTGGTTTATAAAGCACTGAATGGTTTAGGGCCAGGGGCGGACTGGGGGAAAAAAGTGGCCCGGGAGTTACTGTGTCAGACCGGCCCACTCAATACACGGCACGTTGCCCACTCAATGCATCGCACGTATCGACCAGTCAGTAGCCTACTTGGAAAAATACCCATACACTTAACATTATTTTGGATGATTACAAAGAAATTACATCATATATGTTTTTTTTATAACATTTGGATCCACCAATTTGCCTGGATGGACATATTGGAATAAAATGATACTGGCTATTGTAACACTCCAAGATAGGTATAGTTTGCTAGATGAATATGCTGAACTCTGGGCTAGTATCAGATGGTTATACCAGTGACGTGCGGTGAGGTTCGTGGCTGGTGAGGCACTGACTCTTTCAGTCAGATTTACAAATATATGAACCTAATATAGAGCAGCTTAAATCATCATTCAATTGGCAGCTTGCACATTGACTACTGGTTGTTTTTCATATTTCATATCAGCATTCTTTACACACACATAGGTAAGGTACATATTTGATTGCACCAGGTTTTCTATAGTGTTTTGTTCATTTTGACCTAAAGTTTCTAAAGTTACATTATGCTACTTCTACTCTATGTTGCAACAGACGGAGCTGTGCAGATGCAACAGATGCAAAAAAAGGTTATAAAAGATGTTCAGCATGTAATAATTGGATTCCTGTGGAAAAACCTCCTTGCAAAATCATACGCACATTAAATTACTCGCAATATCTCCAAAACAAGGAAGTGTTAAGTATTTCGCAATTACAACATTATTCTACTATAAATATTTACAGCCCATACTAGACATATAACATTGCTGGGGATATATAATAGAATGTAATAGCTACTAGAAGTGGCAGAATCTTACCATGAGAACAAAAACATTATAGGTTTTGGTAATATTAACCTATAGAAATACTACAGTTCTTACCATTTGCTCTTCCTAAGGTTCCGCTGTTGTCCCGCTCATGCAGAATACTAAATGATTAACCCTCCCATGATGGCGAACAGGTAAAGCGGTGGACTTTGGACTGCAGGTGATTCATGTCTGGGGACTTTGACTAGGTGATTCAGGCTAGGGACTGTAGCTAGGGGACGGGTAGCTGCTTATCTGTTAAGGAGTGGAGATAATGCAGCGGTATTCAATCAGCAGCAGGAGAATGGAAACATTTTCATCTTGTGGTAAATGTATAAAACCAGTCTTTCTTTCCTATGAAAATGTTTACAAAAACTGACAGTTATCACATTATCAATAGTTTTGGTGTCCGTCAACAAACATTTACGTTTTCATTTACTCATTTGACACTTTGATCCAAAACAACGAAGGACAAATAGAGGTGGGTATCATCAGCATAGAAGTGTCAATAAAAAGCATTTATGATGCTGTGTAAAATACTGTGTTACCTAGCGCCCTACTAACCCTACCTAAAATCACATTTAGTTTTATTGGTTAAATCCTGACACTTTAAGTTAAAATCATTACAATTTCACGAAATCAAACACTATTTTTGAAAATATTCATGGTAAACATTTTTTCTGCAATTCATTCTTCATTTAATGTGGCAATTACTTCCCTAGATACGACGCTGATAGTGACGGAGTACACCATCCCTAAAATTAATTCAAATTGCCTTCCCATGCGCAAATGATTAACAGGAAGCGAGGCATGCATGTGATCCAAGATGGCGAAAGGCAAAATTTATAAACTCGAGGCTTCAAAATGACAGTCCACAGACCAAAGGGTGACGTCGCGATGACTACATTTACTTCTTATAAACAGTCATTGGTACTAATGTACCATGTTTCTCAAGAACATACATACATGACCAGTTTTCTATAGTGTTTGGTTCATTTTGACTTTTGTGTTTAAAACATTACTGATACAAATTAACATTCAGCAGCATTAGAAAACATGACTTCCTGTATACCAGTCAATCAGTTTGTGAGTAATAGCACGTTCTAGATCCATGTTTGCAGGATTGTGCCTTCAAGTTTCTAAAGTTATATTATGCTACTTCTACTCTATGTTGTAATAGACGGGGCTGCAATCATTTGTTGGAAACTAATTCATTCACCTTAATTCTGCAAATAAAACATGATTCCAGTGAAGACTTTTCCAGTTTTTTTATTATCAAACAAAGCCATATAATCATCATTTGCCAGTGTAGAAGTCAAGGTGTGTTATTGTAATGATAACCCCCCCCCCAAAAAAAATCAAATCGCTTCCCATGCGCAAAGGATTAACAGGAAAAAAGGCATGCATGTAATCCAGTGAAATTGTATCTCATTGACAACAGCCTCATGTATTACTCTTTGTTTCCTGTAACAGAGCTGTATTAAAGATACAAATAAACACGCCCACAATTCCGCAAAACCCTGTCGACTGGTGCGGCGTTGCCGGATTGTGAATGCATGAAGCTGAAGCGCTCGCTTCACCCTGTCGCTGTGGCCTCTCCGCTCTGTGCATCACGTTCTCACTCCCAAGCGAGTGAAATAACTTTGCTGACGCCCCGAACACGGCAAAAGAAAAAGAGAAAAAGTCTAGTGACACACTTCTAGTGGGTCATGAATAATGATTGAGAGGGATTATTTGTATTGTTTTTCAGTGAAATGCTGCATATAAGTTTCTGTTCATGCAAACATTCTTCACCCTTACTTGGGTATTATATTTTTCTGTATTATTTCCTCATTTAGGGAGATTTTACCTCTGAATTCTGTCTGACAGACGTTCCCTCATCGAGCTGACACAGAGACAGTGAGGAGCCACGTGTACAACCAAACCCAGGGTAGAGGGGTTCGGTGAATCTGGAGTAGAAAGTGTAGAAGCGTGTCAGTGTGTCAGAAGAAATCATGTAGATGGACAGAGTGCCAGCAGGCCAGTCCAGATACACTGCTGCTCTGGGAGTTCCTTTGAAATGGGGAAGTATTTCTGTGTTATTGTGCCAAAGAACCATACCCGCATACCATTCGGATTCCAGACTCCAGGACTTGTCATTCCTTCCAAACCTGCAGTTTGTATAATTTCCTCTCCTTCTCATTCCTCGGTAAGCCACTGCTATGTAATATATTCCCTTAGTCTCAACTTCCCAGTAACAGCGACCAGTCAACCCAGTTGTACACAGCAGCTGTTGTAAGTGATCAAATCTCTCTGGATGATACGGATAAGGCTGTTTCTCCTTCACATATTTCACCTGTCTGTTGTCCTCAGACAGTAAAAGCTGTCTGTGTGCTGTGTTTGGGTCCAGTGTGAGTTCACAGGCGTCTGATAGAGAGACACAAAGCAGTAGAACATACTGTTATAGAACATTTTACAGTAGTAAACAATGATGACGTTTAGTACAGTAGAGTACAATTGCCAAGTTATGCAAAGGCATTAATCACTAAAGATCACAACATTGTCAAATGGTGAGCGACTTCCAGATCTGTGTGCTGTTACTGAGTGGGTAGAATACATTAGTAAGTGGCCAAATATTTAGGGGCCAGATATATACATGTATTTGGTGGAGAAACCAAGAGTGTAACATTACACCACTGAGAAATTACAAGATACAAGTCACTAGATGCTTCCAACTACGTTATCAGTGTTCATGAACAGAACGTCAAATACCATGATACATGATATCAGTCCAGTGGTGGTCAACACGTACACAGCCAGTGTTTCAGTTTAACAAGTGACCATGTAAACTGGTGACTCTCGGCCAAAAGCGTCCGTGGTTGCCCGTGGTGATGACAGCTGTTGTAAACACAAACAGGACCAGTAGGTGTCCTCGTAAAAGCCTTCAATCAATTTTAAATACATATTAATCTGTGTTTATTATCTAACCAACCATTTACATAAGATACTACGAGCAACCACGGACGCATTCAGCTGTCACCAGTTAACAAGGTCACAAGTTAAACTGAAACACCTGTTGCTCTGAAACGGACGGGATGCTTTTGGAATTCTGTAAAACTTGAGCATGCTGTTGGAATATGTAATAACGGAACATGACACAGTCAGACATTTTGATGCTTGTAACAGTTTTCATTCAACGTTTAAAGCTTGATAACTTGTCTGAGAAAGAAAGATTGTAGCCGAGCCCTCTCCCCCTGGACCCTTTTTTTTCCCATCTGCAGTTGGGCTCATCAACAGAGCCCGGGACCCCCACTGACTCTGTCATCCCCAGGACAATTTCCTTCTGGTACACTCCCCTGCACATCCCTTCTATGTTTCTTTATTTAAATACACCTGACACTTTTACAAACACTTACATTATACTTGTTATCTGTGTGTTTGTGCACTTTATTTGATATTTTATTGTCAATTTTAATGTTTTATTTTTTGCACTGTGTTGATTGTTGTTGATTGTTAATGTTATGCACCACCCGTCATGTCAAATTCCTTGTATGTGCAACATACCTTGGCAAATAAACGGTTCTGATTCTGATTCTGATGGATGGCTGGGGCCAAACGTCACTTCTGTTGCCAACATGCTCACAAATATTTGTTATGACATTTGCTGTTAACTGGTCTATAGTCAGCAATCCTTGATATTACAGCATTAACAGATATTAACATAGATTTAAATGCTTTAAAATGTTACATTATTTCTGTTGTATAGGCTCACAACAAATCATCATGGACTCTCATCACCCCCGGAGTTTTCCATGTCCACTTTAGCCACGCTATGTCATGATTACATGCATTTCCATGATTTTTAGCAGCAAAAATTACGCAAATAAGACTTTATTAATGAACGCAATTTCTGATTTCTGTTATAAAAACAAATTGTGGACGGGGGGGTTGAGCTTGACCATCAAAGATCTTGATATTTGCAGTATTTTATGTCATATTTTATTTGCCCGTTGTCTGTTTTTTACTGAAGAGGCTTTAGATAGTAGTTTTTCAAACATTTTATTCAATTTAAATGATGTTGTGTGAATACTTTATGCCACTTGCCTAATGTGCCTCCCATTTTAAAGTTAGTTGTAGCCCCTCATCTGGGTTGATTAAAGGTCCCTCCATCTTAAAGGTGCTATATATGGGATTGGGAGCATTTCTATTGCCTCTTAACGGCACGCAACATGGCGACCACTGAGCTAACAGTACAAACAACGGCAACATTTTACGACACTCATTCCTCTGTTACTCCGTGTAGGCCAAGGTCCTGCAAAGAACTGCAGTTGGTCTTAAATTAGCCCATGTGTTAGTTGGGCTACTGTAAAGTTGTCAGTCTGGTGACCTCAACAGGAGTGGGTGCTCTTGGAAAATGGTGAAAAAACAGGATGGACAGGCAAGCAATCCAGGAAATCCAAAATAATAGGAACAAGTAATAACAAGGAGGGAAACATAAAGATACTACATGGAACTTTTGCTAATTTTGCTGGTCCCTGTGGACAGAAGCAGTAGTGTTTACGACAACCAGAGTCCCTTTAGAACTCCTCTCATTTCCAGAGAACCAGTCTGCCCCTGGTTCTTCCGTGCCTCCCTTCTCTCCAGCGGGTCCAGCAATATGGCCTGGGTCTGTCCACGGTGGACTGGTTGCTGCAGGAGGACCTGCTAGAGTCTGAGCTGAAGGAGTTTCTGGTGAACCTGTATGTTTTCATGATTTTGTGTAGAAAGCGTTTATTGTAGTGACTACATCACTGAAAAGACCAACATGATTCAATCACTGCAGGTCTTCATCAGGACTTTTGGAGTGCCCGGATTGCCTTCTTGTTTATCCAATAAAAAAATACTTACACTTCCGCAGACCAGATTTTAACCTCTGCACTCCGCCATGGTCCACTCTGAAACAATAAACATAGTAAGAAAAGTATAAGCTATGGTGGCCCTCAGGTGTAAAATGCAACATTTTAAAAAACTGAAAGCACAACATTTCACAAAATGGAAAAAGTAGAGACTAAAATTCTTGTTCTAACATGTTTTTGTTATGTTTTCTAAGTTTTCTTGGGAGCAGATCCTCTTTATGATGTCTGGCATGGTATAACACCATGTTTCTACAGTAGCCCAGAATGGACAAACCAAACACGGGCTCTACAGAGCTCACAGTACTTTCTCTCAGCCCTCTATGAGCCATACTTTAGAGTCTCCAGCCTCCACTGTGGATCGTTCAGTCCAGCAGAGAGGAGCGTCACTCCTGCGTCTCCTGGATGGTTGTAGCTCAGGTCCAGCTCTCTCAGATGGGAGGGGTTGGAGCTCAGCGCTGAGGCCAGAGAAGCACAGCCGTCCTCTGTGACCTGACAGCCGGACAGACTGTAAACATGAATCAATACTCAATTAATTGTTGTTTTGACTGTTAAGATTCAAGGAATCAGGACGCAGTAACAACAATCATTAATACAACTGATCTGGACTCGTAGATCACACACAGGTTAAGAATCTGTGAGAGCCTTTAAATCTAACCTGAGAGTTTCCAGTCTACATTGAGGAGTCTCAAGTCCGGCAGAAAGAAGCTTCACTCCTGAATCCTGCAGGTTGTTGTTATTCAGGCCCAGCTCTTTCAAACTAGAGGTCTGGGAGCTGAGAGCTGAGGCCAGAGCTTCACAGCTTCTCTCTGACAGCTTACACTTACTCAACCTGGATACAATTAGTGATGATGACAAAGAAGACTCGTTTGTGAGTCTGCAACAAGAAAAAACTCATGCCCGGCAAATAATTGTTTGTAATACATTATCTTAAATTTTTCTAAATATATATCGTCGTCTCTAAAGATAACAAATATTTCACTCTGCTGACCTGAGAGTTTCCAGGTTACAGTGTGGACTCTCCAGTCCAGCAGAAATAAGCTTCACTCCTGAATCCTGCAGGTTATTGTTACTCAAGTCCAGCTCTTTCAAGATAGAGGTCTGGACGGTGAGAACTGAGGTCAAAGTTTCACAGCTCTTTTCGGACAGGTTACAAGCTCTTAGCCTGAAAAATAGAAAATTGTCAACCACAAAATGTTTAAATGTGAAATTGGTTCCAAACTGGAAAATTAAAGCAGATAGGGCCTGATACACTGAATTCTCTGTGTATGAAGATGGTCTGAATATATTTTCTCTAGGGTTGGATGGGGTGATTTTAGCATTTCCCGCCCTGGTCAGTTATTTGAATCCTGTCCTGAGCTCATATGTTGGTAATCTTTCACCTCTGCCATTAATGTGCATCTCTGTAACAAAACCCCTTAGTTAAGTTTAGGTTTATGGTTGTGCTTGAAAAAATAAGCGGTCTTGAGCAACGATCTTCTGCCGCACACCATAAGCGGTCCCTCCCACATTTTAAACTTCATCACTTGTTCAGGGCGTAGCATATTCATGCCAATGCGTTAATTTACACTGTGGTCAGTCCACACTACATGGCTTACAAATTGTCACGCAAAAAGCAAGATCAGCATCTTATTGCAAAATTATGATGTGATAGTACATAAACCAGCTGACCTGAGAGTTTCCAGTTTACAGCGGGGATTCTCCAGTCCGGTACTGAATACCAGCACTCCTGAATCCTGCAGGTCGTTCACACTCAGGTCCAGCTGTCTCAGACCAGAAGACTTGGAGCTAAGGAAGAAGCCCACATCATCACAGCTATTCCACGTCAGGGCACAGCCAATCAAACTAGAAAAAGAATAAGTGATAAAGACAAACATCAACTTTCTATTTAACCAGACATAATCTAGGTCTAGAGTCTGAATTAGCAAAAGCAAGAAATATTAACAGTGACTTAACATTTCAGCTAATGCTAAGTCACTCTTTAAATCAGTGGTCCCCAACCACCGGCCGCACAGAAAGAATAAATATTATATTATTTCCGTTTTATTGATTATCAGAGTCTGAAAGAAGTTTTATTTTGAAAAATTACCGGATTCTCTCCCAATTCCATCCGCCTGTGGCTCTTGACATGTCAAGACGCTTGTCTCGGTCACGTGATACGTTACTTCAAAAATGAAGCCCGCAAGCTAGCGAAAATTTGTAGAAAACTTTTGGAGCACTTCTTTGCAAAGGGGTAAAGGCCCACTAAGGAGACAGAAGAAGAGCCTACAACTTCAAAGAAAAAGAAAACTTAATTTAACAGACAATATCAGGAGTCTAATTAAATATCAGGAGTAATTCTCACGCGCCAAGCCCGCTCTGCAGAATATGTGGCGACAGAGGAAGATCAGCTGCTGGAGATTGTAAATGACGGTGTTTGAGACAACAACTCTGCTGGTGTTTTGGATTAAAATCAAGGCTGAATATCCTGAGATCGCCACAAAAGCACTGAAAACCCTGCTTCCATTTCCAACATCCTATCTTTGTGAAGCAGGATTTTCTGCAGTGACAGCAATCAAAACTAAATTACGAAGTAGACTGGACATAAGGAACACACTTCGAGTGTCATTGTCTCCCATTGCCCCCAGATGGGACCGTCTCGTTGCAGAGAAACAAGCTCAGGGCTCCCACTGATTCAGCATTATTGTGAGTTGTATTTTTTATGCATTTTATATTTGTTTTCCTGCCGGTCGTATCATTTTATTTCATCGTGTTTATCCGCCACACCTTGAAGGCCGGTCCATGAAAATATTGTCTTACATCAAACCGGTCCGTGACGCAAAAAAAGTTTGGGGACCTCTGCTTTAAATGACAGCCTTCAAACAGATGTAGGTCTGGTTAAACAGAAAGCTGACCTGAGAGTTTCAAGTCTACAGTGTGGACTCTCCAATCCCACAGAGAGCCGCTGCATTTCGTCCTGCAAGTTGTTGTTATTGAGGTCTAGCTCTTTAAGACTGGAAGACGGGCAACTGAGAACTGAAGACAGAGCTTCAATACTCTTGGATGTCAGCTCACAGTTACTCAACCTGTAGAATCATCAATAACAAAAATCCATAAAAAATAAGGTTTGAGTCAATGCAGTCTGACAGAACTCAAATTCACTGAAGTTGTGTCCTGATTACATCCGTCACGTTATGACGTTTAATGTTAGTATATCATGAGAAGTAAGAAGCTGGAGAAAGTGAAAGAGTAGCACTTGCCCCCCCATGATTACCATCACTAAGGTGTCATTCAGCAAAATTCCAGTTTATTTCAACGTGCCATATTTCCCAGAAATTTGACCATTGTGACTCTATGGGTCATGCCAACTTTACACTCGTCCCTTCCGTTGAGATTCAGGGAAAATTATATATATACGGGCAAGCAAAAGTCTCCTATGGTTGTTTCTGAGTTTGTCACAGGACATAGTCCCTTAGAATGACCCATAGGAATAACTGTAACGAGAGCTACATCCAGGTCCACCTGCCAGCTCACCTAACCAACCTACACATTCATTCTTGTACGCTGGTGTGTTTACATTTGTGAAGCTGACTTTCACTGCAGTTATACTTTCTTCTAGGTCACTGAAAAAGCTAAAAAGACTTGGAAATGTTTCCGCTATGTAGCTAAAACAAATGAAAATGCAGCTTGGATCGACCTTGGTGTCCGGGAGACTGTTTATCCTCCCTAAAGTCAACTGGCAGGAAAGGGAAAGGCCGGCTGGACCAAACATGAAAACACATACAAAGCTATTTTATGTGAAGGATTGTAATGTTAGCTGAGCAAAAAAGTGAACAAGTTGACCAACATGTAGATCCCTATGCAGTTAGCCATAATGACTACTCCAGGCTACAGGTGTCTTTTTAGACTTGTCAGACTCAGAAACAATAGGTAATGTAAAACTCATTTATATTTGGAAAGATGTAAAAGGCTTGCACGGTTTTTCCAAATACATTTCCCCTCTAATCTCTAATAGATGTAATCATTTCCAAAATACACAACATGTTTTTAACTAATATAATATCCTGCTTCAATCCATATTTGTTGGCATTCAGCCTTTCAAAAACTACATTTTCACTGTGGTCAAAAAACGGATTGCTCTCCTGCTCGCCGCACACAAAGGAGGCACCTGTAGGCTAATAACAGGGCGGTCTAGCAGAAAACGAAACAAACAAGTTCTATCCATTAAAAAAGTTGATCAAATAAGAAAAGACTAACAAATTTAATCCAATGAATCACTAAATAAAAATTGAGAATTTTGTTCAAGGACTTTTTTTAAGGGTGACGATATCATAAAGTATGACAAAAGACATTGAAAGCTTCATCCAACAACCTCAAAAGAAACTTTGAATATATATATATATATATATATATATATATATATATATATATATATATATGTATATATTCGGACATTCGGTACAGCTCCAATCAAAATACAGTTGTTTTTTTTTTGGAAGACGGTAAGCACATTTATAACAATGAAGGAAGACCATGGTCATAAAAACAAAAATGTAAAAGGGAATCACTATGACAAACTGATGTTATTAAGAGCCTTAAATAAATCAAGCAGACCTGAGAGTTTCCAGTCTGCATTGTGGATCCTTCAAGCCACCCGTGAGCACCTGGAGTGGTGGATACATCATATCATTGTAACTCAGGTCCAGTTCTCTCAGATTAGAGGTCGGGGAGCTGAGAGCTGAGCCCAGAGCATCGCAACTTCTCCGAGACAGTTTACAGCCACTCAACCTGAGGATGACACAGTCAGAAAGAATGAACAAGGACCTAAAAATGTAACATTTACAATATCAAATATGTAAAGTAAGGTGTGCACCTACAGAGATAGACTGGAGGTTTGAAGCACTGGAAGCAACCTCAGAAGACTTTCCTCTGAACCAGAGAATTTCTTCAGGTCAAACACATCCAACTTGCTCTCTGATGACAGTAAGATGAAGACCAGAGCCGACCACTGAGCAGGAGACAGTTTGTCTGTGGACAGACATTCTGAACTGAGGTACTGTTGGATTTCCTCCAATAGAGAATGATCACGCAGCTCATTCAGACAGTGAAACAGGTTGATGCGTCGCTCTGGAGAGGGATTCTTCCTGATCATCTCCTTGACGTACTGGACTGTGTCCTGATTGCTCTGTAAGCTACTTACTGATTGATTCAATAGGCCTTGAAGAAGTGCTTGATTGGTTTGCAGTGAGAGGCCAACGAGGAAGCGGAGGAACAAGTCCAGGTGTCCATTTGGACTCTGTAAAGCCTTGTTGACTGCACTCTGGAAGAGCTGATTGACTGTGGATTGCCCAGTGATGAGAGCAGACTGTTGGCAGGTTGGTTGTTCTTCTGACAAGAGGTTGACACCAGAGTTGACGAAGGACACAATGACATGAAGGGCAGCCAGAAACTCCTGAAAGCTCAAGTGGACGAAGCAGAAACGTTTGTCCTGGTTCAGCCCACAGTCCTCCTTAAAGATCTGTGTGAGCACGCTTGAGTACACAGAAGCAGCTCTAATGTCAATGCCACACTCTTTAAGATCTGCTTCATAGAAGAACAGGTTGCCTTTCTGCAGCTGCTCAAAAGCCAGTTTTCCCAGAGACACAATCATCTTGCTGGTCTTGGTGTTCCAGAGTGATTCTATCTCAGCTCCTTCATGATTTTTGACATTTGCCAGTTTGGACTGATCTAATAGAAAATGGATATACATCTCAGTCAAGGTATTGGGCAGCTCTCCTCTTTTTGTGGTTTTCAACAAATCCTCCAGAACTGTCGCAGTGATCCAACAGAGGACTGGGATGTGGCACATGATGTGGAGGCTTCGTGATGCCTTGATGTGGGTGATGATTCTGCTGGCCAGCTCCTTATTCCTGAATCTCCTTCTGAAGTACTCGTCCTTCTTTGGATCAGTGAACCCTCTCACCTCTGTCACCATGTCAATGAACCCAGGAGGGATTTGACTGGCTGCCTCGTGTGTTGTGGTCAACCAGAGGCAGGCAGAAGGGAACAGTTTCCCCATGATGAGGTTTGTCAGCAGCACGTCCACCGAAGCTGAGTCTGTAACATCAGTCAGGATCTCGTTGTTGTGGAAGTCCAAAGGAAGTCGACACTCATCCAGACCATCAAGGATGAACACAATCTGGAGTTTATCAAAACCACATATTCCTGCTTCTTCGGTCTCAGCAAAGAAGTGATGAAGAAGCTCCACCCAGCTGTATTTTTTCTCCTCAAGCAAATTCAACTCTCGGAAAGTGAATGGAAATATAAACTGGATATTGTTGCTGACTTTGTCTTCGGACCAATCCAGGGCAAACTTCCGTGTCAAGACTGTTTTCCCAATGCCTGCTGCTCCTTTTGTCAGTAATGTTCTAACTGATCCATCTTGACCAGATAAGCGTTCAAAGAGGTCTTCTATGTTGATAGTTGGTTCCAAATCAGCTGTTTTTCTGGATAATGTTGCAGTTCGTCTGACCTTCTGTCCCGTGTCGACCTTCCCAGACTTTTCCTCTGTGATGTAGAGGTCAGTGTAGATCTCATTCATCAAAATCTGCTTTCCAGATTTTGCATCTTGCTCAAATAAATGCTGAAACTTCTTCCTCAGGTTGGATTTGACCTTACGCTGGCAATCAATGAGAGTCTCTGAATGAATGTGCAAGAGATGACACTAATTAGAATATGCTATTTTAAGTGTTGCAAAGCTAACATTTCCAGTCTCTGTGTGTGTTTGTGTGACACTGTGCCTTGTACTCCTCCTCAAGTAACATTACAACCTTAAAACATACCGGTAATTCAAAATTAAGTTTTTCAACTAGTGAACTAGTGGTTGTTTGTTTGTTTTTTTTCAAGAAAAATGCTGCAGTGCACATTACATATGTCCCCGGACCTTAAAGGCCCAGCCAAAAACAGACATCAGTGGCAGAGGTAACCACTCCACCACCTGTCTTCCCGGTAAGATGGCTAATCCTGACCAGAGTTGCCTGATTCATTTCAAAAGTGGGGGTGAGGGTGGCCTTGGCCCTTTTGACAGAATAGTACTGTGAGCAACAAAGTGTGGTGTGGCGTTTTACAAGTTGTTTTCTTTTTCTACTCTCGTCCACAATACAGGAAAGGGGCTTTAGGTGGGAGGGCAAATGACCCTTGGAGCTCTACTTTCGACACCCCTCTGACCCAACATCTTTAGAGGGCCTCATCTGACTCAAAAACAATCATCTGCACCCTTATTTCTGCTTACATTCATTTACCTAATGTGTTTAGAAATTGCCAATATGTATGGCAACTGACAAAAGCCAAAAGGCACGGTGAAACATTTTGGGGACACCTAAATTATGTGCTGGTGCACCTAAATTAAAATCAGTTTAACATGTTTAAAAAGTTGGTCTGGAGCCCTTCAAACAGATTTCTATTTCAATGTTACCCATTCAGCTTATTACTGTTGAGCAGAGTAGCAGTCTGACTAAATATTGAAAGACGCAGATTGTCAAGCAGTTTAATCTGTTAACCCTACATGAACAGATATTTTTGGCCACTTCGGGGCGGTGAAAACTAGATGTGAACACAACACTGACATACAGTATATTCACCTTTTACGTTGATATTGTGAACCTGTTAGAAAACAGTTGCTTATTTACACATCCAGCAGTTATGGATCCACATTATCATTCATTTGGGGATGTGTTTCTGATCACCTGGCCAAGTCCAATATTCATTCTTCCTCTAGCTCTGCAAGGGTTCCCAAAAGTTGCTCCTAAATGACCACAGAACTAACAGATGAGCCAGCCAAGATGAACGAAACTTTGGGGAGGCTCAACTTTTTTTCTGGTAGTCTTAACTTGGTTGGAGCCATGGGTTCAGTTTTCGAATCAAACCGTGGCTTACGGGGGAGGCTGCTCTTTCAGGGGTGGGGAGTAAGAGCATACTGTACACATGCACAGGCATGTCAATACATGAATGCTGGTCTTACGGAAAACATAGCAAGGTAACTTTTCCAACAGATACTTGAAAAACATCACCTAAAGCTCGCTGCACAGTAAAGCATTGCAGAGGTAATGTCGCAATGCAAATACACCATCATACAGTCAGCAATATTTTAACCATTTTTGCTTCAGTTGCAAGGGAGATTTTATTTTGCTCACTTTTGGGCTAACTTCACTTTACCCAGTAGTTGGGAAGCAAGACACAGGAACTTATGGGTCTCAAGGAACTGCAGCATGTATTCATTAACAAACTGAAACCTACACTGTATATTTATGAGCACGAGACAACTTTACTGCTCATTTCTTCTCTGCTCTGATCGCAAACACCTGTCTACTCATGTACATCTTCATCAGGTCCCTCGGGGGTTGTTCTCGCACAATGAGAAGTAGGAACTACAAATGCTCTGTTACATGGTGGAGTGATGTCTGGCAGCACAGAGCAGTAAGTGCCAGTGGCACATCTTTGCCATGGTCACGGGTGTAATTCATCACACTGCAGTTACACATCTAACTCTGTTTCTATCTATTTGTGCATTTCTTTATCTTCTTTTTTTCCCTTTATTGTTTTACTTACCTTTGGATGTTGAGCTGATGTTTGATAATCGCTGCACCAAGTCATTCTTATTCATCAACTTCAAAACCATAATGGTCACCTCAACTGCATTTTTGTCGTAGGTCTCTGTGATCTCATCCACTGTGTCCAGCCTGTCCGCATTCCCTAATTGGCTCTTTGGGATTGCTGGGAAGCCTCCCAAGACCTCGGCCTGCTGCAGGTACCATTTTAACTCTTTGAACTCTTCATCTGCCAAATCCTTCAATGTTGCCAGCAGGTCTCCACGTCTTGCCATGGTTTCTTCTTGCTGAAATACCATTGCACCCATAGAAATAGAATTGGATTTAAACAGGCATTGTTTCTATTGTCTTTTGACTTCACAGAAAAGGGCCAATGTTGGAGCATTAGACCCAGCGCTGCCACTGGCCACCAGCCTGCTGTTTGGCTCATTTTCTGTAACCAGTGTAGCTAGCAAGCCAGGTGCCAGCTAGCTTGCTAATTCCACCATGCTTTAATGCTACAATGTTGTCACTCATCTGGCAATAGCAATGTGCTTTCCTGCGCTGTGACAAGAGTGTGTGGATGGAGCATTAAGTTTAACTTAATTTTACTTAAATTTGTACTCATTTACGCTTCATGAAGGTACTCGACTGTGGCTCAGTGGGTCATCCTTTAATAAGAGGATCTCCGGCTCCGCTAGTCCATGTCGATGTGTCCCTGGGTAAGACACTTAACCCCAAATTGCTCCTCTAGCTGTGCCTACGGTGTGTGAATGTTGTATGAATGTTAGTTAACCGCCGCTCTGACCATCCTGCCACGTTGATTGGAATGGAATCTCTGTTCTACTCCAATTCTATTTTCATGATTACACCTTGGTCACAATTTACAGGGTGCTTTCATTAACATCAATTAATACAGTAATAAGTATGTTATATAGCATTAAACAGTTTGTGAATGTGTTGGTTATAACACTACAAGCATTACAGTGCTACAAGCAAACGAGGCAACAATTAATGTAATAATCATTACATAATATAAACTAAAATGTATTCATGATGAAACGTATTTTTTAATTATGTAAATGATATAGTTAAAAAGCTAGTTATACAATAAGTTAATTGGTTCTCAGTCAACACACTTAAGATAAAACTGACTATATTTTTAGAAATGATTATCCTCTCACACTTATGATGTATTTTTTAAGCCTGAACTTAAGTTACATGTATACTTAATACACGGAATATTGACTGAGTGGACTTAAGTATTGAATACTGACCACCTGCAGGCTTGAATGGTGGCTCAGAAAAGCTTGCTCCTTTGTGGTGGATCAAACACTGGAAGCATAGAAACAGCAACATAGAACAACTTAAAGAGGAATTATCATGCTCATTGTTCAAGTTCATACTTATATTTTGGGTTTCTACAAGAACATGTTTACATGCTTAAATGTTCAAAAAACTAGTTATTCTTCTAATACCGTCCGTCTGAAAATAACTGTATTAACCCCGTCTGAAACGCTCTTTTTTTAGTGCCCGTCTCTTTCAGACCCCCTCACGAATAAGCCCAGTCTACTCGAATTGGCTTGCGACAGAAATATGGTGCACCTTTGCAATGGTAGTTTTCCAGCCGTGGGTGGAGATGCTAATTAACGATGCACGTGACATAAGATGGCAAGCCAAACCTGAATGGCTTGTTGAATCACATGTTTTCTGATCTAGGCAGCCAAGAAAACAATTTGTGGGTTGGAAGGCACACTGGATACCCAAATAAATGTGCACAAGCAATGAAAAAGTGAGTTTTTCATCATATGTCCCCTTTAAGTATTCAAATATATATCAATATATATCGTTTAATATGAATTATCAATCTTTAAAGTCTTATAAGAGTGTCATTACACATCTACATTCTAATGTTACCCACATTATCCACTGTCAACACAAAATCAGCTTGAAATATGTTTCAAGAAATAAACCTACAGTATTGAATTAGTTTAAAAAAATACAATTAGCTGATAAATGTTGTGTACAATACCTTTTCATGTTGATTGATTGAAAAAAGACTAGAGAGAGAAAAAAAGAGAGTAAAGTTTATCTCAACCTCATAGGGGCCAAAAAGAGAAGAAGATCAAGACATTTTCATCAGCGTAGACGACATTCACCTACCTACATAAACAAACATGTTGCTCTTGTCTGAAGGCCACACCCTGGACTCCAGTTACAATACCACTAACTCCAAGTACCATTAGTAACACCATGGGCTTTGCTTATTTCTCAGTTTATACATCCTTGATTCCTTTCCCGCCTGTTCTCCTTGCATCTTAGTCCCTTATATCTGAAATGAAAGCAGAGGAGGTGAGGAAGAGACGTGAGAAGAGGAGTTTTTAAAATTAAAACCAAACCAACAAAACAATTTTAAGTATAAAGTTGATACAGGAAATTTTGCTTAGCCCCATCACATGTCAGGTTTTATCCCTTAACTAACAAACAGTAGCTCCTCATGAACCCAGAGAAAGGTGTACTTACCAGGCGGCAACCTCTGGGTCTGAAAAGTGAAGCCAATGCGGAAGTGTGTATGTTCTAAAGATGATCCTGCAGCAGACAAACCAGTTCCACATCATTCTATGCTATTTCTTTTTCTTTCTTTTTTTTTTTTGAAATTGGTGCACATTAGGTCAAGCACAGTACAGTATTGACGTATCGCTGACGTAGCTTTTATCGCCACCTACTACCCGGTAAGCATTTGGAGTCGTTTTAGCGTACTAGTGAACTGAGATGTTTATTAAAAAGGACATTTTCAATTTTTTCTTCTGGTGGTTCCTAACTAACTAACTAACTAACAGTAGCTCCTCATGAACCCGGAGAAAGTTGTACTTACCAGGCGGCAACCTCCGGGTCTGAAAGGTGAAGCCAATGCGGAAGTGTGTATAATCTAAAGATGACCCTGCCTCAGAAAAAACAGTTCCACATCATTCTGTGCTACTTCTTTTTCAAACTCTTTAAAAATATTTTTAATTGGTGCACATTAAGACAATAATAGGTGCCGTTTTAACCAAACCTCAGGTTGCATTACATTGGGCTTCTTGCAGCGTGGCTACAAAATGAACTAAACGAGGTACATGATTATTTTTACTATATAAAAGGTGAAAAGTGTTGCTGTGCGTGAACGTACTTTGGAGAGAGAAAGACAGGCAGACAGCAGAAGGAGAGATACAGTCTATGCGCTACCCTGCATCAACTGTATCTGAAAATTGTGGGTGAAAGGAAACCCTTTTAATATTTCAATAAACTAATATTCAAATAAAGCGGTGAAATAAGTACTCAGATCTTCACTTAAGTAAAAGTAGAAATACTACTGTGTAAATACTAGCAGAAATCCTGCATTCAAAATATTACTCAAGTAAAAGTTTAAAAGCAGACTGGATGGGCAAATTTCCATGACCCCCTCCAACAGACCTGCAAGGGTAAAGAGCTGGTCCACTGTTCCACGGCCAGGACCTAATCCACATTGCTCCTCTTGGATCAGCGCCTCCTTTCCAGCACCCTGGAATAAACTTTCCCGGGGAGGCTGAGCAGTGTGATACCACAATAGTTGGAGCACACTCTCCGGTCCCCCCCCCCTTTTAAGAATGGGAACCGCCACCCCGACTTCCACGCAACTCTTAAGAGCCAAGGCAGCCCAACAATGTCCAGAGCACTCAGCATCTCAGGGCGAATCACATCCACCCCTGGTGCCTTGCCACTGAGGAGCTTTTTGACCACCTCAACAACCTCTGCCAGGAATATCGACGAGTCTTCCCCTGAGTCTTCAAACTCTGCCTGAGGACGTGTTGGATGGGTTCAGGAGTTCCTCAAAATGTTCTTCCCACTGCTGACAATTTCCCCAGTCCGGGTCTGCAGTTCTCCTCCCCCGCTGAACAGAGCCTGAGCCAAGCCCTGCTTTCCCTTTCTGTGTCGTCTCACGGTTTGCCAGAACTTTTGCCCAACTGGTATCGCCTGCTGTCTCCGGAGACATCTGGGCCAGCCATGCTCGGAAGGCCTCCTTCACCGCTGGTGAACTGCCCTATGCTTGAACATGGTGTTTGTTATGGCCAATCCATGAATAGCAGAGAAGTCTAACAACAAAGCATTACTTGGGTTCAGATCCTCCCGAACGGCCATTCATCGTTACCCACATGAGCACATGTGTTTTGTGGACTTGGAGAAGGCCTACGAACGTGTTCCTCGAGGAGTCCTGTACGGGGTACCTCGGTCGTTGCTACGAGCCATCCGGTCTTTGTATGACCAAAGTTAGAGCTATGTCCAGGTACTCGGCACAAAGTCAAACACGTTTCAGTGCGTGTTGTCCTCCGCCAGGTTGTCCCTTGTCACCAATCCTGGATTTTAATAAGGAACAGCCGATTTGGGAACCTCGGAATTGAATCCCTGATTTTGCAAATGATGTGGTTCTGTTGGAAACTTTAGAACATGTCCTTTAGCACTTAGTGGGGCAGATTGCAGCCGAGTGTGAGATTGACTGCCCCAAGCGAGGGAGTTCAGGTATCTTGGGCTCTTCATCACGAGTGAGGGTAAAATAGAGCGTGAGACAGACAGGCAGTTCGGTGCGGTGTCAGGAGTGCTGCGGGCGTTGTACCGGATTGTTGTCGCGAAGAGGGCGCTGAGTCAGAAGGCAAAGCTCTCGATTTAACAGTCCATCTGTGTTCCAACCCTCACCTGCGGTCATGAGCTTTGGGTCGTGATCGAAAGAAGGCGATTCCAAATACAAGCGGCCCAAATGAGCTTCCATTGTAGGGTGGCTGGGCTCAGGCTTAGAGATAGATTGACGAGCTCAGACATCCGAAGGGAGCTCGGAGTAGAGCCGCTGCTCCTTCGCATCGAAAGGGGCCTGTTGAGGTGGTTCAGGCATCTGAACAGCAGGCCTCCTAGACGCCTCCCTTTAGAGGTTATCTGGGCATGTCCAACTGGTAAGAAGCCCTGAGGTAGAACAAGAAAACGCTGGAGAGATCACATATCTCGTCTGGCCTGGGAACACCTCGGGGTCCCCCAGGAAGACCTGGAAAGAATTGCTGGGGAGAGGGACGTCTGGAATACCCTCCTAAGCCTGCTGCCCCAGCGACCAGACCCCGGATAAGCGGAAGTTAATGAATGGATGGAAGTTTAAAAGTATTAGCATCAACAAATACGTAAAGTTGGCTACCAACAGTAAAAGTAGGATCATTATGCAGAATAATATATATTGTTATTGTATTATATTGTAACAGGATTGTACGGAGGACACAGGAAATAGTGGCAGCACAGCAATCAGAGGCAGAGTCAGTTCTGCAAGTTTTAAGGGTATTTAATTAAACACACTTCAAGAACACAAAATGTTCACATTTGTTCAGCTTCTGGATGAGATCAGCTCCAGGTGTGTCTCTTCCCACAGCTGATCCCAATGCTCTCCTGAATGAGTGGGTGGAGCCCTCTGGCCTGAATGTAGATTCCTCTAACTACCCTGGACCTCAGTCCCTTACAATATACAGTATATTGACACATTAGTGTTGTAGCTTGTAAAGGTGGAGCTCATTTTACTTACTTTATATACTGCTGAGTAGTTTACTCTATAATCATTTATTAGTTGAATATATATTTTTTTAAATAACCTGAATCTGTAAAGGAACTAAAGCTGTCAGATTAATGTAGTGGAGTAAAAAGTACAATATTTACCTCTGAGATGTAGTGGAGTAGAAGTAGAAAGTTAACCATATTTAAGTTTTTCAATGATTAAGACATTTACTTTTAATTTAAATGAGCTGCTAGAGTGCATTTAGAAGCATCGAAATGGAGGCTGTTTATCAATTATTATTTTTTCCGCAGGCCCCCGTACAGAAGCCACATTGCGCATTACAAACATATCCCACATACTGTATTTGTGTTCTCTGAGAAGTCGAGAATAAAGTCATATTTCAATAAAAAAAAAAAATCTACCCACCCTATAAAACTGAAACCACCAAAAAACCCTTCTGAAATAAATCTCACCATTGGGTATAATATTGTCCATACAAATGTTAACTTCACCACCTCCGAGGCTTGATTCACTTCATCATAGACATATAAATCGGCAGGGTTATTTATGCTTGTGCTAGTGAGCCATCACGATTTAAGCCAATTCTGCTCCATTTATAATCAGCGCTGTCTCCCAACCCCCGGAGCACAGAGCACAGGGATGAAATCATCATCATCGGTTGCAGAAATCCAAGATATCGAATAGCATTAAATCATCTTAACTATTATATAGCATCACATTGTTTACATATGAGGGTGCAGCAAGGACCGCAACAAGTGAAGACTGAGGAGGAAACATGTCACACTGAATAGGCAAGAGTATCGTTAGGATTTTATCGTTACTGCTTATCGGTTCAGTTCCTTCTCGATACTCTCGAAAACCACAATGAAGAAAAGAATTGACACTGCTTTATTATATGTAAACAAATGGTCTTTCTTGAACAGCAATACAAGAAGTTCCAAAATCCTTTAAATACATTCGCCGCTAAAGAATTAGCTTAGCATTTAGCTTTAATTTATTAGTCTATTCTTATGATCAAACTCCGGATGGCATTGCTAACGTTACCTGCCGTGGACGAGGATGGACGGCTGCTCGCCAAACAGTAGAAAAACTGAGCATTTCTGCAGATTAATGTTGTGCCGAATGTTTTGATTACTGGTATTACCTCCCTTACTTTTAAGGGTTTTATTGCATTTGTGATGAGAGTTCTCAGCCTCTACTGGAGTGAAATGTAGCCACACTTTGGATCTTTTTCTTCTCTCTGCCATGATGCGAGTCTCACGCTGTACTGAGCCAGAGTCAGTGTGTGTGTGTCAGAGTAAAGCACAAAGAGACAGAGCGAGGAGGTTTGAGACGAGGAGGTATCACTCAGTAACCTCTAAAGTACTGATAGCAGAACCGTCTACCCTGGACCTTGTCAACACCAAGGCTTTCGGGGGCCTCCCTACTCATGAACACTTGAAAATAAAAACAGACTAAACTGCAAGTGAAGGCTCCTTTAATCCTGATTAAGCATCTTCAAATTGTCCCCAGTAGACCAGTTTATTTCAAGGAGGTTCCACACACACACACACACACACACACACACACACACACACACACACACACACACACACACACACACACACACACACACACACACACACACACACACACACACACACACACACACACACACACACACACACACACACACACACACACACACACACACACACACACACACACACACACACACACACACACACACACACACACACACACACACACACACACACACACACACACACACACACACACACACACACACACACACACACACACACACACACACACACACACACACACACCCCTCACTGCATTTGCAATAACAAAACATTGTGGTTGAAGTAAAGCGACCAGTATTAGCATACAAATCTAATCAACTCACTTCTTTGCAACTTCCCCTCCCACTAAATACTGGAAGCCTCTCTGTTACGGTTACTCAGTAACCGGTTTGTCAAGAGACGAACCAAAGTCACATGACTCATAGACCGGTTTAGTAAGAGCCAAAGCCAAAATACACAGGAGCTCAGAGACACATTGTCCTTTATCCTCTATCTTCAGCTCAACCTGCTGTGTAGGCACATCCAGTATTTTTAAAGAAAACAATAAGCACTGTGTAACATTCTGAAAAGTTATTACTGCAATCATAACATTAGGATCAAGTAAGTGCTGGGCCAAAAAAATCATATCTGTACATATAACATTAACACCTTTCAGATATGGGCCCCAATTTATCAAATATCAATATACATAAATAATAAAATAGCATAGGTTTCTTATGGGTAGGTTTTATGTGTGTATTCAAGTTATAGATGCAAACATATGACCATAAAACATATTCCCCCTTAAACTACACCCCCTTTGTGTTTCCAAATGTGAGGAACAATTCTGTAATGCCGACAGTCTTTGGTAAATACATGAGACCGTAGTTTTGAGATTCCTCCACTCTGGACAGCATCACGAGTGTGAAAAACATCAGCTTCGTCTGGAATTTAAAAAAATAAATAAATGAAAATTGTATTTAAAATTAAGTGGAAAATGTAGTGAAAAACACCTTAGTGGTGTTTCTTAGCAACGTTATGAGCTTTAGAGCTAACCCCAGCCCTCAGAATAGAGGATGATTAAATGCTCGTAAACATTCCGCAAGTATGAAATTCTCACTGCAGATTTGGTTTTCATGTTTTTAGAAGAGGAAAAAAAAAGCAAGAAAAAAAGTCAAGTCAGAGCAAAGATAAGGAAACAATATTGATAGATTCATAGCCGAGTTAAGGAGCCACACAGCCATCAGGTGGGAGGAGGAGGTTCAGGACCCGCCGGAGGCGGTGTGGGAGGACACGTGGAAAGAGTCGGGGAGGTTCTTGGCGTACTCCACCAGCTCGTAGGAATCTCTGATGTCTGTCAGACCGAACCAGAAGACGGTCCACGCCCCGTTAACAAAGCTGCCATCGCAGTGTTTGAAGTACCTGCACACAGAGAGAGAGAAAGTCCAGGTGCCGTTGTTTATTTTGAAATCGTGTCGTAACGAGGCTAAGGGCCCCGTTTTAATGGCAAAACAACAGACGCAAAGCGGTAGGTCTCGGGGTGCAGGTGTCTTCGAACGCGCCTGCTATCTTAGTCAACGTATGAGCAGTAGGTCAAAATGTAAAAGTGAAGAGGAATATAGATCACAGGGTGTGGTGGTTAGTTAATAGGCCGGTCACATCGTTGCTCTCATAGCTCTGAAACAGCTGAGCCAATCACAGGGAGGCATGCCGACAACAGCAGAGTGGCCCGATGTGAACACACGGCACCACAACCTGGTGGCATGTGAACAGCTATTACATTGACGATAAAACTAAATCATGAAACGTCTGGTGAAGCCGTTTC
Source organism: Leptoclinus maculatus (assembly GCA_032191485.1). NCBI lineage: Eukaryota > Metazoa > Chordata > Actinopteri > Perciformes > Stichaeidae > Leptoclinus > Leptoclinus maculatus. Next base: position 2,130,392 of record JAVDOI010000002.1, read on the forward strand.
AATCGCATTCCATTCTCAGTCTTAAAAGGTGCCATTTTTGTTGTTTAAATAGTGAAGTAACCATATAGTTTCTACCACTTTGGATTTAATCGGCTAACGTAAAGATTGGAAGATATCAGTGTTATTTTGGTAGAATTTTGCGTTTTAGTTAGAAGTTGGCTTTCTGATGACTGTACATTTTAGATTGAATGGACCCTGTATAGAGGTGGTATGTTGACCACCTATTTGTTTGGCGCATGTGGCTACATCCTACACATCGCACCTTTGATTGTACTACCTCACATTGCAGATGGTCACATCATATTGTAAAATGTGACACAGAAGTATTTTGAGAATAAAACATGACGTGGAACTTTTGCTTTAATGAGGTTGGAACAGCAGGCAGTGACACGGAGGATCGAAGAGCCGATAATAATAATAGATCAGCTGACCCGTCTGATGTGTGTAGAGTGGTAAGTTCTACTTGTTCAACTCACTGAGAGTTTGTAGCGTGTGTGCTGCTGTTGGTTTTCCTGCTAAGCTAGTTTAGCATAGCGTGCCTCCCAGAACACACGCGCCTCACCAGAGTAGAATGTGGTTCTTCCGTGGTGGGAGTGTCAGACAGCACGTTGCCTGTTACGTCGGGTGGTTTGCCTTGTTGATCGCATTATATTTTCCACAATTCAAGCTTCTGCATTTTCCAAATGCAATAGTATTATTCAAACGTATTGTTTGGTTCGTAATGCGTACCGAACCGCAAGCCTCGTACCGAACGGTTCAATACGAATACGTGTGTTGTTACACTCCTACTATATTCAGAATATTTTCACCCCTTTACCTTGCCGTTAGAAGGCTCTTTCCAGCGAGGATCTGAAGCTGATAGAGGTCTGGATGGTTCATAATGTAGCAGAAGATCACAATTTTGTAAACCGACAGTAGTATTTTGAATCTATTCTTAGCAACTCCATCATGCAGACACCTACGTCACGGGGTAAAACGTTTTTCAAAGGACTCTGGAAATATGTTTTTGACACTAAAACATGTTTACTTCGACCAGAATTTAGATTTAGGATTTGTATAAATAAGGAGCACTAGTGGGAAGCTACAGAATGATATACAAACAAAAGAAAATGGACCCGCCCTTTAAAATTGTTGACCTGCCACTTGAAACTACGGTCTGTACATCTCCAGATTATACACCAGTTCAGGTTTACCACACTTTCAGGGTACTCGTGTACTTCTGGGGTCACGGTTCCTAGACTTCACCTTGAGTTGTAGCACCGAACATGCTTTTAGTCATTTGTTTTAAAAGGAACACACTCACAATTTTTGCTCCTGAATACACACACTGTAAGTAGCTTTAGTGTAATGTAAATACCAACATGAGAGTTTTTCAAATGTGTGTGGGCCTCACCAGGGGTTGATCCTGTTGGTGGCTCTAGACCTCCAGAACAGTTTGCCCAGGTCGTGTCTGATACATTCCCACAGGATGTGGCTGGTGCCCTGACCCTGTTTGCTGCTGCTCACCACAAACTTGTCGAGGTAGGGGGTGCCGCTGTTCACCGGCTCCACGGTGATGATGGCCGCCGCGCTGTACCTTGAGGGACGGAGGGATAGAAAAGACGTTCAGGAGAGAGGACAGGACACAGATTGCATTGCTGACTCTGATCTGGATGTATCTGTGGAAGTTGCTTTGCATGCACCCTTCGGAGAGATAGATGGAGTGCAGTCGTCCCTTCAGGGAGTCGATGTAGTCTCGCCTCAGAGTTTTGTCAAACGACACGTTGATGAGGGCCAGCAGGCGCTCTTCATCAATGCCCTCCAGGGAGCTGTACCTGCACACAAAGAACATGTATTCACTATAAATGGAATAGGTGAGTCAAATGCACGGCATGCTCCTGTACCTTTAAATTTGTGAAGGAGAAAGAAACCATGACTTTGGGGAATTTAGGGTTACGGGTCGGATTCCGCGTGTATGTGTGACAAGTACTTGCCGGTGTATGGGGTCTCCGTTTTTAAAGAGTGTCCCCGACCCTGAACCACAAATACAGACAGAAAGAACAAGAATTTAGATGTACACTCATGTTAATCATTGATTATCACCACACACACACACACACACACATGTTCCAGTGCCCTCTCGGGTTACACCTCAAAATAGACAGCTCTCTGCGCATGTAAACGTGTGGGAGAGAGTGAGCGAGTGAGTCGGTGGTCTCGCCTCTGTGGCTAAACAGCTCGGTCAGCAGTGTGTCCGCGGAGGTGATCACCGCGGAGGACTCGGTCAGCAGCTGATTGAGCAGTCTGGCTATGGTCGTCACCCTGCGGCGCTCCGTGGCGCTCAGCCACGCCGCCGTGGACAGACTGGGCAAGTCGCTGGGCAACGACACCGTGTCCAGCACCTGTAGCACAAATACAAATGATTAATGTCCAGACGCACACACTTTATATCTACTATGTCAGTGGAAGCTCAGTCACAGCGTGCCTTGTTTTCTCGGCTGCGGAGACCTCCGGAGTTGTTCAGGAATATGACTTTGTGGGGTTGCAGAGCTCGGGAGATTGCCGCCGTCACCGCCGTCTGGTCCAGCGCCACCGAGCAGCCCCGCCCGTCCCTCCCCACCGGGCAAACCAACGGGATCGTCCCGCAGTTCAGGCTCCACTGGAGGAGGCTGGCGTCCACGGTGACGGAGGGCGGAGTGCTGCGGGAAGAGGACGATGAAGACGAGGTCAGATGGGTGTTAGGGTTGAGGAAAGGCGGTAAAACGGATGTGTTCGCCAAAAGCAGCAGTCCGTCCACCGTGATACGACTTTAGCAGACCCTTCATGTTTGTCATTAACTTCACTCCCATTCAAATCCAGACAGCAGAGAACGAGGTCTTTAAAATGTCTGACTTTTAAAGGGCACTCCACAAATGTTATACACTAAGTTCAGTTTCCTACTCAGTCTGTGAAAACTGTTGTCCAAAGGAGCTCTCTAAAGTTTGAAGAAAATGAACCCGCATCATATTGACTTTGGCTTGAGACTTAAATTTAGGGCTGCACCGAGTAGTCCAAAGCTTCATTCATAATGTTGACATTCGAATTCTAAATCAACATTTTTTGCATGTGTAATCATTTTATCGATACTAGTACTCTCATCGGTTCGGTTCCTTATCGGTTCTTTTTTATTATATTGTATTTAATTAAGAAAAGAATCGACATTGCTTTATTATTCTTGCATGTAAACAAATACTCTTTCTTGAGCAGCAATACAAGAAGTTCCTAAATCTATAAAGTACATTTGCAGCTCAGCAATTAGCTAAGTGATTAGCTTTCATTTATTAACCTATTCCTATGATCAAACTCTTTATGGCATCGCTAACGTTACCTGCAGTGGACGAGGATGGACAGGCGAAAACTGAGCATTTCTGCAGATTGATGTTCTTGCTTGTTGGTCAGATGTTGTGATAAACTGCTGCTGTTAACGAGAGTTCTCAGCCTCTACTGGAGTAAAATGTAGCCACACTTTGGACTTTAGACAGAGAGGAGGTTTGAGACGAGGAGGTCTCCCTCAGTAACTTCTACAGTACCGATAGCAGAACCGTTTACCTTCGATTTCACATTAAAATAAGGAAGAAATTTGCTATATTTTACACACAAACTCATATTGATCCACATTAGGGAGTACAATTTCACAGAGCCAGGTACTAAACGATAAGTGTAGGATGAGTCTAAGAGGACAAGACTTTATTTGACACTTGAGCCATCAAAATGTCAGATGTTCATAATGTGACAGCTGATGATGAGTTTTCCATATGAAGTGGTAATCGATGATTGGCCGGATGTATTCCCGCTTTTATGCTTATACACACTGTATTCTATTTGAGCTGGTAGATGTAAGCATACGTTTTCTATATCTATAACATAGTATTATTAAAAGGGTAACTTTGGTTACTATTATCCCATGTTTCTGTGTCTAAGTGTATTAAGTGTCTCGTATCAAACAAGAAAGCTGCAGACGGGCTGCAATGTAATCGCTCGTTACGATTGTGTCTGACAACATTATGGAAACAACCGCGAAGGTAAATTCTCTACGTTCCGCTTGTCATCGTGTCATGTGACTTGCTGCCGGAAGACAACGGTGGAAAGCTGAGTGAGAGTTGGGGATGAGGAGTTGCCGGTGTTGTCAACAGTTTGTTGCGTTGTAGTACAGAGAGCGTAGCTTAGCGCTATCGGAAAGATTTCCAATGCCTTAGCTGAATATTTCGGCAATGTGGATGAGGGCTGCGAGTGTTCAGAACAGAGACTTCTCCTTTCCATAATGAGTTCAGACACTCAGAATAACAACCTGAGGAAGTCAGTGGCAAAATCAAGCACTTTTAGTGGATGTACATTGATGGTGAGGAGTTGGCCCGAGCGATTACATTGCAGCCTGCTAAGTGTCCGCCGACTGCAGCTCCCCCCCCCCCCCCCCCAGTGTCTCAACCCCCTCACCTGCTCCCGCGCGGGGCTTCATGCAGAAGGAGGAAGGACTCGGCGGAGAAGAGCGGCAGGACGGAGGCCGAGTGCTGCTGCAGAGCCTCGGTCAGCTGCTGGCTCCGCTCCACCAGCCCTCGGGTGCACGGAGACCCCGCCGCCGGCTCTGCGGGGCCCGTCTCCTCGCACGCGGACCGGCCCATCACCACCACGGGCTTCATGTCCATGCGCTGCAGGAAGGAGAGCCCGAAGGCCAGGCTCTGGACCATATCCCTGCTGGCGAAAACTGAGCTGTCCACCTGGGAGAGACAGAGACACAGACGGACGGACAGAGTCAAGACAAAAGCAGACTCTCCCACATTGGACAATGTGGACACTTTTAAAAATAAAATAGCAGTTCCAGAACCATTTGTTTAGACTTGCTTTAGTTTGATTTTAAGTGTCTTTTATGTTTTGAGCTTGATGTCTGCAGTTCATGTCTGTTTTTGTCTTTTGTTGTGAAGCACTTTGTGATACTCTTTATAGATTGCTCTATAAATACACTTTAGTTAAACTATCATTGTGTTTATAACGTTACAGGTAGTGGTCCAATGTGGCTTTTTTTCCCATTGTTTTCAGAAGATAGGTCTTTAGTCATTTGTTTGTGTCTTTTTTGTTTTACGTTGCTTATTTTTTTGGTAGTTTAAGGTGACGCCTCAACTTCGATAGATTTACAAACAAATAAATCGTTTTTCCCATTTTCTATGTATCATATTAATTATGATTATTTACCTCTGCTACCCGCCAGCTTCCATAAAATATATACTTTCTCAGACTGGTTTGGGATTTCTTTTTTTTTTTTAAACATGGTCATCATAAATACATCAATTTCTTTTTAAAAAAGCATAAAAAAAACGTTTTTACTCCAAAAACATAATTATGGATTGGTATTAAATAATGATTTGATACAAATTCATAAATAATAAAAAGACTAAAACTAATTAATAAGGGCCTCCTGTCACATTTTCAACTCGCGGAAATGAGCTTCCACACCACATCCGTATACGTCAGTAGGTAGCACATGTACAAGATCTGTTTAACCGACTAAAAGTGGACCCCGCCATACCTCGATTACAGCAAAAGCAGTAGACTGAGCCGAAGTCGCTTTCTGGAACTGGGTCAGCCAGTACCGAGCCTCCCGGGAGTTTCCCCCAACTTCGTTGAGAAAAGCCTTCACGTCCCGGTAGATCAGATTCAGGTTGCTCGGCGCGTGTTTGTCTGCGGCGGTGAAACCGCCCAGCTGCTCCTGCTGGGCCGAAGCCGCGGGTTTTCCTCCCCTGCCGGCCGCGTCAGCGCTCATCGCTCGGCGCTGTGAACCCAACATCTTCCGCTGCCGCTGGCCGCCGGCACACCGAGTCAGAGACGGGCTCGACAGATACCTCCCCGCATTTACCATGGCTCGACAACCGGAGGCGCCGCCGGTCACTTTGGCCATGCTGCTTGCGGAAGAGTTCTGTGTCCCTCGGGCTGAACGCTGGAGTTCAGAAGGACTGCATGAGTTTCCACCGCCGGGTGCGAGCAGCTCCCAGGAGGCGTGAAGAGGGTTTCAAACGCGCTGCTGCGTCGGCAGTTCTCAATTTTCACTAGACTGGGATGTGGCGGGGGGCGGGCGGGGGACCACGGGTACCGGCTTTGTGGTAAAGGGGTTGTACTGACCTCATACAGGCATTCATTCAAACACCCATTCAAAAGGACAGCAATAATGCTAACAAGTTAAATAGGAGTTTGATTGTGTCTATAAAGCTGATGTTATAGAAAAATGAACTAACAAATCTCACACTTGTATAACTACTGTTCAGTTTGTACCCTGCGTGTGTTTAGAAATGTATCGCAACCCCGTAGTGTGAACGGTTCTAGTGTAGAAGCTGTGTGGTCTTTGTCGACCCCTGGAGGAGAGTAAGGGGTATTACAGCAACCAGAGCCTGCTGGGCATAAAGTTTACGACTCAGAAATAATATAATATATATTTTTTAAGTGTTCTGAAATGTCCCTTTTAATTAAAAGCACATCTGCATATACAAATTATATATGGATATCATTTAGGATGGACAGTATGCACTAAATTAATGCAAATATGAGTGCTCATGAATTACCAGAGTTGGTGCACTTTTGCTTCAACGGAATGATCATAACTTTTGCTTTCAGTTATAAATGTTTTAATAAAAGGTAGGACGTGGAAGCTTCAGCAATCTGATCTATACCGTGTGTGTGTGTGTGTGTGTGTGTGTGTGTGTGTGAGAGAGAGAGAGGTAACCACACGCAGGATGTGACTTTGGTGTCAAAGTTCTGTACTTTGTAGGCCATCCACCAAGACCACCTACAAATGCGTGCGATAGAAATATGAAGCAATTAAACATCGAACAGAACCAAACTCAGTAAACTGTAATTACATTACAGTAAAAAGCAGACGCTTTTATCCAAAGCGACTTACAATTCAGATTCTATCACACTGTAGGCACTGGGGTTGAGTTGAGTGTCTTGCACACATCGAGATGCGACTAGCGGAGCCTGGGACCGAATCGCCGATCCTCTGATTGAAGGACGGCCCTGCTCTCCACTTAGCCATGCTCGCCCACTCCAAACAAACATGTTTTTACAACGTACAGCAGGGGTCTTCAACGTTTTTCAGGCCAAGGACCCCCAAACTGATAGAGAGATGGAGCAGGGACCCCCGACTATATATATTGTATAAAATTGTGTTTTATATTAAACTGGGCCTAGTGCTATGTATAAACATACCTTGTTATTGTGCATTCAATAATACTAAGCTATTCAAATAATACACAGGTTCATATATTCATGATTTTATTTTAAACGTGTGCAAGGTACAGTGAGTAGGGTGGCCGTGCCACTGCCATTTATAAACATACCTTGTCAGCTGATACCAATGCCAATATCAACATTGTCTGTCAATTGCATGATAATCATGCATACAAGCTATTCAAATTGATCGTTTTTATTTTAAACAAATGTGCAAACAAAAATGAGTGATGGCCTATTAGTGCCACTGCCATGCATAAACATACCTGTTATCTTGCATACAATACTGAACTATTAAAATAATGGACAGATTCATGTTTGGGAAAATAAAAAAATTGTCTAATCAACCAAACATTTTGCGGACCCCCTGTTGAAGACCTCTGACGTACAACATAACAACAACAAAAAGAGAAAAAAGTATTTAAAAAGTGATTTGTTTGACGTATGACAGAAATAAGGGGAAAAAAGAGAGAATGACCAAAAAAAAGAGTTTGGATGCATCTTGAGTCACAGGTGGGTTTTTAGTTACCCACAAATTGAGCAAACAATTGCAGAATATGTAACAAAATTCTGGGCCAAAAAGAAAGGTCAACTAAACAACAACTTCCATGTACGGACACATGAATAGACCTTATTTAAATGACTAGGTCCTAAAAGTTGTAGTTATTTTCAATCCTCTGTTCATATGAATGAGCCAGAAAATGAGGAGGCGGAGTTAATGGAAACGCTAGTACAACCCATGGATGCGAACGAAAGATCCGGTTAATTTGATCTGAATTTTATACTCTGAAGTCAACGTTTTTTCGCTGGCGCCCCTAGCGCCCTCTATGGACCAGCTGCCACTGGTCATTATATAATGATCATTAATGCTGTGTGCCTCCCTGCCTGAGGGTGGTGCTGTTTATACTGTGTCTGTGTTTTTGTTTATCTATGGGATTGCAGGTGATTGGACTCGGGACTAATGAGGCCGGAGATGAGAAGGAACCTCTTTTTCTCTCCGGCTACCAACCGGGCCGTGCTGCACAGCCAAGGGGGTCGCTGTTGTACAGATCGGGGCGACAAATCATTGTTCGTAATCTAACGACAGTCCATGTTGTGGTAGGGGTGAGAAGCCCTTTTTGTTCACATTGTTTTCTCCTGTTTTCGGTTAGGGAGGTAAGCCGCTTGTATCTTCTGTTGTTCAGTTTGGAGTAGTTAAGTTAGTATGTTAATAAAGAGTTTTGCTCATTGTCTTGGGCCAGGCTCACCCTGACGCGTATTGCTAAAAACAACTGTGTAAATAGATAAATAGTATGGACTGTATGGCAGCAGCACTGGTCGTTCTTGGGAGTGGGAGAGCGAGGGAAACCCATTATTATGCTGCGCCCCGGTTCCCCTAGACCGGGCGTAACAGTGTGGTTGACCTCACTTGGCACCGCCCACATTCAGCAAGCATTGCATGCATTCGCACATGTGTGACCGTGTCGGAAGTGTGAACAATACAGAAAACTAAGGAGGGTTACCAATATTGAAATAAGCAACAGATGCGGCCATCGCAACGAGGAAGGTTCCCTTACGATAACGCCATTTTAACCCAAACCATAATCTGTCTCTAAACCTAACCAGACCTTAAACATGGAGAGAGTGATTTGAAACATTTTTGAAAGGCACAAGCAAAAGATGTCCTTTATTCAAGGACAAAGTATCAACGCAGTGCTCGTCCTCCAAGCCAAACGCCTCTGCATCTCCAGTTCTGCCTCGGCTTTTCCGGCTTCACTGCCCCCAAAAAACGTACTAACTCAGAGAGCTGCCAAAACCATCCCGTCAACGAGCTCAGTGACTTTACCAGCACTTCCATCTGTTTATTTCTGCAGTGTAAAAATAAAAAAAAGTGCTGACTCTTTCGGTCAGTTTACACGCTTTGTGCACTTCAGCGTGACTGCCAAACTTATTTATAACTCTGCTTGGTTGTCACAGTTTGATGACATCATGCTTCTGTCTCCGTTTCTTCCCTATCTCTGTCTGTCATCAGGCAGGACACGGAGGACTACATCTGCCCGGGTTGCCCTCAGGCAAGCACGCATGTTACACACACACACACACACACACACACACACACACACACACACACACACACACACACACTCACTCAGTGAGGGCAGTGCGGAGGTGCACGTACTGTATAATCTTCAGGAAGTGATTAGGGGGTGTGAGATCAAAGAGTGCAACGGGAAAACATTCCTCCCTCCGTTCCCCCCTCGGGGCTAGAAGGACCGACAGCTTCCTCGTGTTGAACTCAAGCAGCTTTTATGGCACCAAAAGCCCCGATCAAAAACCTCCGCATTCAAATCAAAAATGTTCAATGGTAAGTGCTTTTTAGGCGGATTTCTATTTGAGTTTTTATTTGATTTTTTAACAAACTTCAGCTCTCTCTGAACTAGGAAGGATTCTTGGAGGCATAAGGATGATAACATTTTATGTGGGATCAATAACGTTAAAATGTCGGAAGACAAAGCACATGAGAGATGTACCCTGTGGTGAAGTCAAACTTCCTTCAACAGTATAGATCAATGTGTATATATGGAACAGAAATGCTCTGTAAAATACACAATACAAGTGGAAAAAATAAGTAAAAAGTATATTAATAAATGTACATGAATCAAAAAATGTAAACCTAATTATCAAATCTACAAAGTAGCTAAATGAGACTACTAAACGTCGTCACGCCGACTAGCCCTACTTTACCTGAAGTCATGTGACCGTGGTGTAGTTTTATAGGATACTGCTTTTCATGCTTCAAAAAACAAAAGTGTTTATTTGTTAAGATTATATTGCTGAACAAAATGTGAAAGTATTATAAACGCTTGTTTGCCACGGAGCTTATTATTTTAGATTATTTTCTGCAATTATTGAAAATCCAACAAAGTCCAATTGGCCTTTTGTTAAGAGAACCAGTGCGACGCTAACTTCCGGATTGGCCTACAAAAACACATCACCTCTGAGGCATTGTATTGCCGATGAAAATGTATCCGACGTGACCACAAAACACGTTCACAGGCGAGTTTCATTCATGTTACGCTTAGTCATGTTTATTCATGCTTTGTCATTTCTAGTTTATTCTAATGAAATAGCTGCAAGTAATGTTAGCTAACGTAATGTTGTGTCAACGTCACCATTAAATGAGTTGACCACCTAATCAGCTACTGTAGCTAACGTTATGTGGCTAATTCAATTGTGGGGTAACCCAGTGCTGTTATCCGTGGTCAAAACAATCACACTGAAAGTAACTTTATAGTGCATATCATGAGAACAAAAAGAGAACGGTTAGTTATCAATAAGTCATGAGCTACATTTTAAAAAAGTCTTTCATAATAGGTTAAGCGTCTACACATTTTAACTCATAGTCTTCTTCAGGGTCTTTTCATTTTAAAAGGAACTGCTGATTCATGTGTTTACAGATCTTAGATCTTAAATACTTCTACATATTTGAAAGAGTTGTGCCTCATTTGTAAGGGATCTTATGAGTACCATTACTAGTACTTTTAATATGACTATTCATGGGATTACATTCTAATATTTGTGGTGAATTATTCAGGATTAGGAGGATCCGCAGTTAAATGCTATTTGTTTCTTTATGCAGCATACAGTGCAGGTCCATGCACATTCTGTATATACAGTTTTTAATAAAATGACATCAGTAATGACAATGACCTCAAAAGAAACACACAGAACCAGTTTAAAACAGTTTACAGTAATATAATTAATTGAAACTCAGATTAAATGTGTTCAGTTAGGGTTAAAAAAGACGTATAAATAAATGAATTCACTGACTTAAAAAGTGATGCTTTTTCACTCGAGATACATTCAAAACTTAATACATTCACTACTACGGTCTTCACCCTTTTCACTTAAAAAACAGTAGAGGGCAGTAGACGCCAAGGACTGTGTGTGTGTGTGTGTGTGTGTGTGTGTGTGTTTCTATCTCCCTCTAGAATCTGTACCAACCACCACTTGACTGACAACAAAATGCAGCAGATTAACTGTCAACACGAGCAAACTGAAATTCATGATAGTTCAGTGAATACTCCAGCAAAAACAGCTTTCGGTACTTTTGAAGTGAGCTTGAGATGTAGTTTCAATTTTTATTATGAGATGAGACATTTATTGTACTGTCATTCATGTCACTGGAAATCTTGAAATCATTTTTAAAGTCATGTTTTTATAAACGCCGGACTACAATAATTTTTTCCTGTAGCGAAAAATTTGCAGAACCGTAAAAGAATGAAAAATGTATGTATGGCATTTTCAAGTAGGGAGGTGGTCCAGAAACAAATGTGTTTTTAAATCTTGATGAAGCAATTCTTGATATGTTTGAGGTAAGAATCCTCTGAAAGTAGGACCTGTTACTCCTAACTACTCCTCCAGCTAGCAATCATGTCTGGTTATGTTAAGCCTCGGGGTCTTCAAAAGATAACCGCCATTTAAAAGGTAATATGTAACATTTCCACATTAAAATGTCTTAAAACTACAAGAGCGTCATTTATTTTGTTGAATTATGTACTTAAATCGTTCCAACTATATCTGACCATGTTCAAACCTGCAGAAATCTGTCATTATATTCGAGGTAACTGCGTTTCATTTGCTTGCCTGTCAATGGTGTCTCATCCCCTGTAACCAGTCTAATTGCTCTTACATCAGGGGAAACACAGGAAACACCAGATGATACATCAGAGACCAGTAGAGACCTAATTTATTGATATATTTCAATATCGATCCAGCTTACTACATTGTGCTACGATGGTAAGTGGCTCATGCCAGCCACCGAGTTAATCTGTACGGTTCATTTACTTTACAGCAACTTTCTCCACTCTGATAAAGTATTATAAGTATTTTCTTTATGATTTTTGGACCTTCGGACAATAGCACTGGGCTTCCCCACGATTGAATTAGCCCCGTAGCGTTAGCCGCATACGCTGTATAGCTAGTCGACTCTTCTAATGGTAAGTTAGCAAGTTAACCTTACGTTAGCTAACATTACTTGCTGCTATTACATTAGAATGAAATGACATCACGTGAATAAAACAAATTGCTGCCTGGGTCAGGTCAGATGGTATTTCATATATATATTTGAAGGGCAACTAGGAAGTTAGCATCGCACAGGTTCCCTCGACAAAAAGCCATTGGGCTTTTTCTATAGGATTTTGGAATATGGCAAAAAATAAGCTCTGTGGCAAACACAAATTTACGATACTTACACATTTTGTTCAGCCATATAATCTTCGCAAATGAACCCCACTTTTATGATTTTGAAGCAATAATGCATTCGCCAAAAGTAAAAAGCTAACGCGAAGGCTATAAACGAACTACAACACGGTCACAAGAGCGTGAGTAAACACAACGAGGCTGTAAAGGCGGACTAGTGAGTTCCGAGATTGTTTCATGAATTCACATGAATTGTGTAACTACCTGATTTTAAATGGGTGTATGTGGAGTTGAACCGATTAGTCGATTAACTGATTAGTCGATCGTCAAATCATTTTATTTTATTTTTTTTAACACGTGCAGGTTCCAGCTTGTCAAACGTGAGTATTTGATGCTTTTCTTTGTCAAGGAGCGTTCATAGCTGCAAATGACTAACATGCTGCAACTGTACTTTCTACGTGTACAATATGGCATATGATAGTATTTTTACATTTCATTTTTTTACATTTTTGTGTCAATTATAATTCCCAGCTTTTACTCTGCAACATTGTGCTCTAAATGGTTTTCCAATCCATGTGCACAGATTTCCACCAAAAAAATATTTCTTTCTACCACATGACACTGGGTTGAGAAGCAAAGTGAATTTTCTGCAGTCAATGAAGACTCCATTATATATATATATGTATATATACTCAACCAATGAGATTTTAGCTGTGCTACCAATGACAAAGTTTGTTTCTATTCAATCTTGCTAATCTGCCCGTTCTCTCTGCCTACTTGCCTGCTCACACTCCTTGTTTCCTACCTGTCTGCCTGTCTGTCTGTCTGCCTGTCTGTGTGGGTGGGCATTTAATCACAGACCGTATGTGGTCCGTCATCTCTCGGAGGGCGAGAGGGCAGATTGAATTAAAGCTTTAAAGCATCTCTGATTACACAGGCAGCATCTTGTGTGTGTGTACAAATCCATCAACACGGGGTGTTAAAGTGTTATTTCTCTCTGGTACAACAGTCTGCTGGGCAGTAAACATGTGAGATTTGTTGGTGCATGACATATGGTTTCAATACTGATGTGTTTTTTTGTATCAATTTTTGGTTCAAAACGGGGCAAAACATGTTTGTAAAAGCCTGCCAGTAGTACACCCGCAACACAAACACACAGTGAAGATGTTTCAAACGTTTTTACTCAGGCTATAGAAATCTAAGGTGTTTTATTTGTAACATTGTTGTAATATGACAGTAATGATGTGAGATAACTGCTGAGAAAAAAAGAAGTGAGATCTTATTGTAAGATTACTGTAATACACTGTGCAAACTACTGAGTTATGAGGCTTTATAATTCTCTTGTATTCTAAACGGTCAATTTGCCTGAATTACATGTCAAAACCATATTTTCTCTCTTACCTCTGGCGGTATTGTCACGGAGATAGTTTTGGTTTTATTTGTTGAGGTATCTGAGATTTCTACCTAAATACAAATATGGAATTTGATTTAATTTAATTTTTACTAACAAGTGTGTAAAAAAGAGCTTCATTTTAAAACTAGTGTGTGTGTGTGTGTGTGTGTGTGTGTGTGTGTGTGTGTGTGTGTGTGTGTGTGTGTGTGTGTGTTTAAAACACAGCAATCAGCCACACTGTCGACACAGTGACTCACTTGAGCACCAAATGAGTATTAATCCACCGCTGAAAAAAGACCCCAAAAAATCCATTATTTACAGTGCTCAGCAGTTTTAGGACATTACCAAACACTGAAATAAAAATAAACTACTATATTAGTACCAGTGCTCAGTAGAGGGCCACAGACAGGGGTGTGGAAGTCAGAAATGACTGATTAACACATTGTTGGTTTTGGTCTGTTCATGGGATTTGTTAACGTTGAGAAAAGTATAGAATATTACCAGCCTTATCCTTTAATGAGTATGTGAGGATGACGTACCGGCCTGAGAAGGTATCTAGTTAGGATGCAGTAACATCACCCTCATCCTTTAACAATCTCAACAGGTCCCCATTACTCTGGACATAAAGCAGTAACAGATAATGGATGGATGGAGTTTTCACCCCAAATAAAATTCCATTCACCTCCATTGTGGATATCACTAACCCTGGGGGCTTGTTCGACCCGCTGCCTTAAAAGTGTGAGTTAACCGAACTAAAGCTGAATAATTAGTTCAAAGTTCTTGCATGACTTGTGAAAAAGTTTAAACTTGAGATAACAATAAACTTAAGATATAAAGCTGAACAGCTGTTCAGTCAAGCTGACTCACTTTAAAGTCAGATTTACATCATAATGAAAATAAACAACCGTGACTGAATTTAACATGTATTAAAGACACACAGCGAGTTTCCACAGTGTATTTTTTTCTTCTTAAAACTACGAAAAAGAGGGATCTCTGGAGAGTTTTAAACAATGCATGCTGGGAAGAGTGCAAATATATATATGAATCACACGGAGCCCCTAAAGTCCCACAAGGTGATTTTCCTTTTTTATCTTGTGCACACGAGATAAAAAAGTAATTAACAAGATTTAAAAATATATACATATCACCTTTCGTGACTTAAGCAGCTCCGTACAATCCTGATTCTTTAGAAGCTTAATTTAATGAGCTGAGTGAACTCACAGCAGCAGCTTCATTCAACTCATCATTTTAGGTCAAAAGAATTCATGTTTCGAGGTTGAGCTTTTTTGAAGTACATATATTTACGTTAATCACAAACGATTAGTAGATTATATTAAATGTTTTACAGTGTAGATACCACTAGAGGTATGTTAGAATATTCTGTATGTTTTTGTCGTAGATCTGACAATTTAGGACAAGCACCTCAGTTCTCAGCGGGGTTTCTTTCAAATTGCACCTTCCTCCTCTTTTGTCTCAGTCCATCTCTGAGCACTTTCTTTGTTCTGAGGTGGTTATCAGCATCCATACCTGCACACCTCCCGTTCATGCTAGGACAGTCACAAACTGAAGAGTTAAAGGGTTTAGAAAAGAAAAAGAAAAAAAACTTCACACAACAGTAATTAACAAAGTGCTCAGTAGAAAGAAGTGACAGTATGTTAAATGCTCATTTTTTTCTCCAAACAGAATGAGAGTCTGCTTTGAAGCCTGGCAGACAGCTTGTGGGCACATGCCCCCCCCTTCCCCCTCCCCCCCTGGCAGGGTAGACACCCACAAATCCCCAGCGGTGCCACCCTGCCACCCCGGTGCCACACAGAGACTTGAAACGGCAAATTACAGTCAGTCGGGACGGTGGATTTGGATGCAGAGTCAGGGTGGGCTCATTGGTGTGGTTGGATGTGTTGGCGAATTGTGGTTGTGTGTGGGTACAAAGTATTCATTTTGGTGATAGCTTGCTGTGTGTGTGTGTGTGTGTGGTCAGTGTCTGTGTTGTAACCAGGTCTAGTCAGCCCAACCATGTGATCTCCTGATTAGAATGTCACTACACAGCAGATTGTGAACTAAACAGACTTTCGGATCCAGTCGCAGTATATTTTACTGAGGAGTAAACAAACCCTCGTATCACCCCACTCTGTTTGTATGTGCTGCACCTGAGTGAGATGTAGGGCTGGCGATGCAACACGTATCACGATACCGGGGTTACGACTCAATATACTGCGATACTGTAATCAAGGCGATATATAGCAATTTTCCAATCGTATTTTTAGGAAAACGGTTATAGAATAAAGAAGACATCGCCGTATGCATAAAATCGGAGTGAAAAAAGAACAGTGGGATCGGCATTTGCGGTTTATCACAACTCCTGTAACATCCAACATCAAAGCACTACTTTTTGGGCAATCTGAGCCACCGTCCGCCACGAATCTTTGCACGTAAGCTTTCAATTAAATCAACGCAGTATCACAAAACATGATATCGCAATACTAATGTGCATCGATATTTTCTTACACTCCTACTAAAATGTAGTGAAGATATGAATGGTAAAATATCAGTGTCATTTCTGTTCTGGCCTTCTTTTTAACAACCTTATCATTTGAATAATTATTTTCCCTGAATACCTGAAATTAAGTATCGCCCGATACCAAGTACTGATCCGATACCGGCATGTTAAAAACTATATACATTCATATACATATATATATATACAGGTATGTATATGTATGTATATATATATATGATATTAGCTCGATGCATAGACTTGCATACGATACAGCAATTTAGGCTGTATCAGAGGCCTTTCCTATACTAGTATCGGTACCAGAGTTGCAAGGCAGGTACCCTAACAGTCTTTCGAAGGGACTGTCAAAGCTCCACCACACTGTCCGTCCTTCCAGCAGAGACACAGAGTCTGACATTAAATGCTAATGGCAGTAAGTCGGTGTCCCCTGTATCTCCACGTCACACACTACGTAGCCACGAGGCCAGGTTTTCTACACTCGTTGCTCCCTCACTCTAACTTGATTTCCCTAATGCTTGATTAAGTGAGGACGCCAAAAATATGAGCTGACTACTTGATTTTCACATCTGGGAGGAGCTTCCAGCTGAGCTACTTAATAGCCCTAACAACAACATTCCCCCTTTCAAAATGATAGTTTTCTATATTTTACATTATTTTTCAGTTTGATGTATCCAGATGGATAAATTCCAATAAGAGTAAGTGTGAAGCCTAATTGATAACTTTGTGGGTAACAAACATGATGAGGCACATTGAGGGGTTTTTGGTCTCCAAATCCTTCAGAATAAAAGCATCCGATAGGAGAGTCGAGTCATTTTTATGTACCTGTGCCCTGTTAATAAAAAACAAATGAAGAAAAAATAATAGTAATAATCTCTTTATTCTGTGTCCTTTGCTCTACATTATCACAGTGGTGGGCCGTCAGGGCCTGCAAAGCCTTCTCTGCTGGCCTAAACAGAATCACAAAGTTATAGCTATTTTATAATTTAATAATTTTTCTTAAATACACTACATGTATTATAATTTATGAATTTATATATAGCCTGCTAGCTAGCCAACAAGTACGTGATTGGTCAGTGGGCTAGCCTGACATGATTGGGTGGTGACAATCCCAATATCTGCTGCCTCTGCCGAGCGGACATTTTCAGCCCTCAAACACATTAAAACGTATTCAAGAAATACAACTGGGGAGGCTCGACTGTCTTCACTGGCCATGAATCGAGAAGGACTTCTTACTGGAACTAAAACGCACAGATGTACTGAACAACCGTGAGATTAAAAACTCTTTATTAACAAAGAAAAGAGGATGGACTTTAAATAGTGAACAGCAGCTCTGGTAAGTTAAGTGCGTTTGTTTTTACATCTGCAGTAGCTTTAATATGCTCGTTTATATATTATTATTTGTACAACTTGTTTTTATGAAGATGGATTTTTGTTTGGTTTTATATGTGATAGGAACCATTGTTATGTCCAATGTTGCTCTGGAGACATATTTAGCCGGTGCCAGTGTTGCCGACTTGCCGACTTTCTCGCTAAATCTGGTGACTTTCCAAACCCTCATGGCGACTTTTTTTGTCAAAAGCTACTAGCGACAAATCTAGCGTCTTTTTCTGGTGTTATTGGAGACTTTGCTGGTGTTTTGACTCTGACGTTAAAGCACGTACGTTCTACAGTTACTGTCGTGAACAAGCAGCGGGTGCTGCCGTGAGCCCCTCCGCCGCCCAAAAGCACACACAGGCGGATACTCTCACAGAAGCCTCGTGCAGCAGTCAGAGCTGCAGTCAGAGCAGAGAGGAGACGCACTCTCTGCGTATTCTCTGCAGTTAGTGTATCTACAGGTTTTGGCTTAATTTTTACACGAAACACATAATAACCGTAGCTGTGTTTCAGCTGCAGGACAGCAGTGAAGGCCCAGGTATAAAATGCACGGCCCGCCTCTGCATTATCATGAGGAGATAAACATCTAGTGAATTTTCTTTCGGGTGCCAATGTAGGCAGTGCAAAATTGGTGGTGACTTAAAATTTTCACTGCAATAATTTAAAAGAAGGATAAATATCTGAGTTAAAGTTACTGTGATGAACTTTGTTTTAACTTTGGCAGTCCCTGTAGGTAAAAGTGGTAGTGTTTCAGAGCACCAGATTCCATTTAGAAAACCTCTCATCTTGCATCAGGGTCTGCCCCGCTCAGTCCTGGTTCCGGTTCCCCAGTGCCTCCCTTCCCTCCAGTGTCCAACGCGGCAGCGAGGCCGGATCTGGGTCTGTCCAGATCTGGGTCTGTTGGTGGCTGCTGGAGGGCCCAATAGAGTCTGAGCTGAGGGAGTTTCTGGAGAATCTGCATGATTTTGCGCGGATTCCGACACGGTGACACCGAGACGACAAGCGTTGACAATAACTCTGCAGAAATAGCTAATCTTATCGCTGATGGTCTTGTTTACTTATGTAGGTCATAAAGAGGCATCGGTATTAAATAACCAGTTAAAAGTTCCTCACAGTAACTTTTAATATCAGTGTCATAATTTATTAGCCATCATGCTTCATTATTTTATTTGCCAAAAAAATGTAAAATACGTCAGACTTCCACCCCCCTTATTTTGAATGACAGGTGATCTCTGGGAATTGAAGTGCAGAAACTCCACAGCCGCTTAACGCCAAAATTGTGGCCAAAATAGAAAAAGACATGGAGCTTGTGGAACACCGCTTCAAGCTGGGGCAATTATTCATTAAAAATCATTTGTTTTCGGTTAGCGCTCTATGTCTTTTGGTAGGAGCAGTGATTGCTCCAGAAGAAATTGGTACCCATTTAATTCCCCTCACGACTTAACTTTGGATCCCAGCGTAGCTACTAGAAAACACCTTTTAGACACACACACACACACACACGCATGCAGTCACCGAAAACGCCCTCCTTGTATTTCATCCAAGTGTTCCTTTTTTTTGTATCTCTCTCTCTCTTTCTCTCTCTCTTACACTCAGAACACCCGTCTCTTTTGTTTTTGCCTAAACTCTGGTGAAATTCCAACACGAGGCGAACAGGGCAGGAGAAGGACGAAGGAAAAACATGTTGGAATTTTTTTTTTCCTCCTCTCAGATCTTCAGGGTTTCTCAGCAGCAATTACACAGAAGTGTTACCAGATGCGTCTCGCCATTGTCGGACCAAAAAACCACGTATCTGCACAAAGTCAGTCTGTCTTTCGGGATCGGGAAAAGGAAATGCTTTTTTTTTTTTTTTTCAATTCAACGCCAATGCAGTTTTGAAATTTTCGCAATGGATTTTTAGTAAAATACCTCGGGGGGTTGACGAGTCTCAGTCTGCGCAACAAACAACAGTGAAACATTCGCAGGGAGAAAAACACAAAAATTGTCCAGCAGCAGCGTTTGGTTCCTGCAATCTTATCTCATCCTTGAGCCTTGACTCCGAGCTCTCTCCAATTAGTTTAAGAACAACACACTTACATGGGCGCGCACACACACACACACACGCACACACAGATGCTCTTCACACACAGTTCTGCATGTGAATGGACGCACATATACGCGCATTCATGCATGGACAAGTTGTACATTTAGTTGTTTTTATCTGGAGTGCACACACATGCTTTGATATACAGTAAGTATGCAGGAATATATGCACTCCCACCATATACACACTTACATAAAACTACATTTTTCACTCGCACAACATGAGTTAATCTCTCGCAATTTACTGTGTCATCCATTCCACAGCTGAAACAATACTGAGAGTAAACATTATTTTAGAATTTTAGAATAAAATCAGGCCACAAGTATCCAGAAGCTTTACTTGAATAAAAGTACCGATACGACGATTAAAAAATACTCCACCATACAATTAGAAGTCCTGCATTCAGATATTTTAAGCAAAAATGTCTTTGCAAAACATTACAAAATGGCCGAGTGTATAAATATTATAGGATTGTTTCCAGCGATGCATGCTGGAGCTGATTTATTTATGTCAGAGTTAAATATATCTATATATATAATTCTATAAAGTAGAGTTTAATCTGCAAACACCTCAGTCTTTTAAAGACATTTCTGTCTATAATTGAGTTCTAAAAACCTTACTGTGCAGTGAAATCAACCAGTTTTGAATTTGCTTGTTTAAAAAGGAGCGCATTTACAAATTTAAATAAGAATGAACAAGGCAGGTTGTGGTTCTATAATTATGAAAACGTTTTTTTTTTTACTAAATGCTAAGTAGATATGCAATGAAAACAAGGTTGAGATTTTTTTTAATAAACTGGTGTAGGGTTTTTCACTTGAAGTTACTTTTAACTGGTTATGAAAAAGTCTCAAATCATAACTGATGCCTCTACATGACCTATGAGACCATCAGTAAAAAAATTGGCTATTTCTATATTTATTGTCACTGGTGCCAATGGGTTTAATTCCGCGCAAAATCATGCAGGTTCACCGGAACCTCCAGCAGTAAAATAAGAGGTTTTCTAAACTGCTTTTATCCACAGAGAGGACCAACATCAACACAAAATGAAAGTTCTTTGCAGTAGCTTTAAATTACAGACTGAATTACAGACTAAAATGGCAAGATTAGAGGGATATTGCTTCATGTTTTATCTTAGTTAACTAGTAAATCGGGAGTCTCCAATAAATAGTCTGGCACATAATTCCCCCCCCCCCCCCCCGTAAAATGTGATTTGTCGTTTTCACACTTTGGTTTTTGTACAGAATAAACATAAAAGATATAGCGTGTTCAACAGTGAACTTTAGAGGGGCTGGTAGTTGGATACCTTTTGACGCGTCAGGCTGTCTGTTCCCCCCCCCCCCCCCCCTTTCCGGTCTTTATGCTAAGCTACCTGCTGTCTAGAATTCATTGAACTAAAATGTGCTACTTTTAAAAATATGTGCATACATACAGGTGGGTGTGTGCATCACATGCTAAAACTCTTTGAATTTCAATGGCCAGGATTCAAACAACAGCAGAGCCAAAGACAGATCTACTTTACGGGCAATTTAGCTATAATCAACCAATCAAGAGGCTTGCTTAGCCCAACCGGTTGGCCCCGCCCACTGTGCAAGGCTAATGGAAGAAAAGTGTGATTATGTCAAATCAAATATTTCTGACACTGGTCGCTGCCTCACTGGCTTAACCTCCGAGTGCATCAGCTTTCAGTCCCTCAAATAGCGGGGAGCTGGGGACCGTTGGTTGAGGGAAACTAAATACCTGTTGTGGACACACAGAGGGATTATGGGTATTTTCGGTTATGCGGGTAAGCTCGACTTTCTGACACGGCCTCTTTGGGGTTTTGATTCAGCGCAGGAACGTGTTTGATATGTACAAACACACGCAAAAATTGCATACTGTAAGCATGCACACACATCTCATCCACACATCACACCCCACTGCACACACACACTCTCACTCACTCATTCACACACACACACACACACACACACACACACACACAGAGAAGCTGCCTATGCTCTCGGTTTCTCCCGCTGTCTCGGGGGACAAGGTAATTGCTGCGGAAGCCGAGCTACTGAGCGCCAGCCGTCTGTTTGGTTGATAGGGATCAGTGGCCAAAGAAGTTTGGAGTCTACATACAGAGTCCACAGCAGAACTCTTCTCAAAACTTAGAACACAACGTAGTTTTCCACCGTTCATTTCTCTGGAACTTTCATTACCTGTGTTGGCAACATCTCCCCTCGCTTACTGGTTTCAGATGTTGGCTGTCTTGCTAAAGGTGTTTTCAGAAGGAAAGAGGGGCACATTTTTCGCATCGAATCATGAGCAACAAATTGACCGCTGGCCTCCTCGTGCTTCCGCACCAACACAAGCGTATTGTAAGCTAGCTAGTAACAGATGCTCTCTTTGATTTACTCTGTGTCACTTCCTTTTCCTCTATTTTGTTTAGCACGTACGCAACCGCACTGCAAAGCTAATGGCATTCCCATCAGCATCAGCCATACCTTGCGCTAATTAGCAAATGTTAGCATGCTAACAGGCTAGACTAACATGGTAAACCTGCCAAACATCAGCATTTTAGCATTGTAACTGTGAGTGTGTTAGCGTGTCGATGCCAGCATCTGGCTAACAGCAGCACTGTGCCAACGA
The DNA here is from genome assembly GCA_032191485.1 of Leptoclinus maculatus. NCBI lineage: Eukaryota > Metazoa > Chordata > Actinopteri > Perciformes > Stichaeidae > Leptoclinus > Leptoclinus maculatus. The sequence goes on from JAVDOI010000002.1 coordinate 2,152,799, forward strand.
ACAGCCTCCCGGAGCTGCTAGCGTGCTATCAGGGCTCGACCCTGAGAAGCTGTAGCGAGCCATTGATGAGAGGAGTGATATCACGTGAAAGGCTTTATTTTTTTTCCCCTCAACTTACTGACTGACTGACCCCCGCGTGCCGCATGCAAACAAAGTTTCACCGCCTCCACCCATCAGCCATCTGTTCAGATCTTCTTCAGTGACCTGCGCGGGGGAATTTAGATTCTGTGCTCCCCGTTTGACACAGTCAGGGTGTAAGCACATCGACGTTCTTCAAAGATCGAAGTTCAGACCCCATCACCTTTAGATCCTAAAAAACAAATGTATATGTGTATTTTCCACAATAATTGTTTTTTTTTTATTTTAACAGGATTTCTCCAGATGCACAAAAATGATATTAATAACAATCCCCAACATTACAGCCACTGTACCACACAGTGATTACTGCATGCTAGTAAGACTGCCAGCTCCTTCATGCTGAAAGTGGAATTGTTGGCAAATGTGCTGTCTTCAGCTGCCTGCTCACATAGTTAGTCAGTTAATTAGATGCAGAGTTTGACTTGATTCGATAAAATTAATTTGCCTTGGACCGTCCTCTGGTTGTTAGGAGTGATTCATTAAAAGTAGATGAAAGAGATGTGAAAAAGATTGGTTTAAAAATAAAAAAGTAAGAGTCCCCCACTGTATTTGCAACCACGGAATTACCACATTTAGCAGCATGTTGGTGTAACACATAAACAAGTTATGATACAACTGGCTATTGATTCATATCTCGAGCCAAGCGAGAAAGTCAGAGAGCGAGACAGAAGAAAGAAGGAGCTAAATCGTGAGCAAGCTTGTTGATGCTGAAGTGAAACTAGTGACTCAGCTCCAGGGCCTCTTGAGAATTTAGTCATGCAGCGGATTCTGGTATTCTAGGGAGTTTTATGTGAGCACGGGAGTTTTGTGCGAGTGTGTGTTAATTAGGTGTTTTCCATAAATGTAAATTTTTGCATTGACCATTCCAATAAAGACAAATCAACCATATTCGGCCCGATTCTAAAAGTAGTCACGGATGACCAATTTGAGGTGAAAGTCTGGCATAATCCTCACAGTGTCGGCCCAGTTTAAGTCGCAGAGGCTTGTACAACTTGCCAACACCCCCCAAGACTGAGTGCGTTTTCATACATAGCTACGACTGATTCGTACCGCGCCTGAGTACAATTACTCCACTCCCCCCGCCGCTCAGCTTTCACATTAGTAATGTTGTTTCGTAAGTGCACTTGCGCCATCATTTATGTCACGTTCGTTTATCTTGCCGCTAAAGTAAAGAACCGGGCTACCAAATTGTAGCGCATATGCAGAGTTCGGAGGAGGCCAGCAGCGTTGAAAATAAGCCCGCACTTTCAAAACTACAACAATGTTCCAGCCTTAAGTGTGATGGGCTGGGACGTCTGTCAATCAAGTTAAAAAATACCCTCAAACTTTGGTTTAGCCTAAAAGCATGAATCAATAACATTTCATCATCTTGTAAAATTATTATGGTGTCTATAGATGTCTACACATCTTGCAGACACAGAAACATTAGCATTAATTTGTTGTGTCCCTGACCAACTGATCAAATTAAGTCCACTACCCACTCTACTTTTAGCTCTGTTTTGGTCTCCACCAACTCCCGAGGGAAATATTTGGCCCTTTAGTTTGCTAGACCTTCCACTGTGGTCACCATTTAGTAGTCCATTTGTCTAGTCCGAATCAGATTGAAATTGCTACTTTTTTATTTAGTCTGGTTCCATTTCACAGTGCACAAATTAAAGATATATATATATATATATATATATATATATATATAATTTGCTGAGGGGCGTGTACGAAGGAGTATTGAGAGCTTCCACTGCAGGGAATCGCCGACTTTGAAATATATCTGTTGAAGTTTTCTCACCTCGCCTCGGCACTGATCTACTCTGCATACAAAGTCCTTCTGCTCCAAGTTTGTCTGGAATGGCTTTACAAACGTGACAATTTTTGTGGACTTTATTTAGCATATTTTCTATGTTCTCTTCCGCCCAGATGGCTAACACACATCGGACTTCTGCAAAAGTCCAAGTCAGTCCTCTCAAACTCAGGTCAGTCGTTTTACTTCACAACTGCCCAAACAAACGAGTTTGATTAAAACGGAGAAAAAAATTTGCTCGTGAAAGCTGCTAACTTCATCTGTCTACCGTTTTGTTCAGGGCAGCTCATGCTTTCAAGCGTAAAAGTGGGTTTTGTCAAAGCTTTTTAAGTAAAAACAGCTGCCCTTTGTGGCTGGAAGTCTGAGGTTCACGCCTGCAACTGCAACCCTCAACAATAGTATTACTATTGCAGTTAATTGCGCAATTAAACAATAACTCCACACAGATCCCACACATTGTTTCACCACCGTCCTCTTTTGTTTGACCCGTGAGTGACATGCTAAAGTACTTCTTCTCTGTCATGTGGTTGTTAAGACTCTTGTCTTTTCGTCCACACCGACTTGCTGCAACACAGTGTAAACTGTCGTCGTCAGCGTAGCATCTGGGTGGCTTGAGAGGGTGCGGCATAAACAGCGCTCCGGTTTGATTTGATCCCCTCCACATTGAGAGGACGGCTGCACATGGGAGGACAGCGTGTTGAGTTCCGAAAGCCAAATTGAAGAGTGGGTTAGCAGAAGCCGCGCCAACAACAGCGCAACTGAGAGACACTAACATTTATGTAGAGAAACCACACACACACACACACACACACAGGGATGCACATATACTGGGTTATGCGGTTGCATAGGAGAAATGGTTACATTTACACGGACAAGCCAGATACACACATCCACGAGAAGATATGAAGTGGTGTACATTTACAACACAGGAAAGGAAAGATGCCGACACTTACTCGGGAGAAAATTAATGCAGACACACACACACGCAGATGGTGGCAGCAGGGCAGACCCCCTAGTCTGTCCACATATGGCTGCAATTGACCGGCAGGGTAGGTGGATAAATGGCAGCCGACCAACCGGTGGTATAATTATCTGACCAGCCTCTTTATGTAGCTTTAAATAGCAGTCTTGTTTGCACTAAAAATAAACTGTCATTTCAGCCCGCCGACATTTGACCCCTGACACCCGACCCCCCGGGCCAGAAAGGACAAAGGTCGGCCGTCTTGGACTTGGCGCTAAAAATAGCAGGCGGACCTCACTTCACCCTTGAACCTGAATTTAAAAAAAAAGCCCAAAAAAAAGCCCAAAAAAAAGCCCAAAAAGGAGCAATCCTTCATTTGAAAAAGGTGTCACCTCCTCCTGCAGATTAACTAAAAACAAAAACTCTTTCAGCGCTTAAAGTAGGTCATTTAAAGGAAAATTCTGGTATTTTTTACAACGTATTCTCTTAAAGCTTGGGTCGCTAATGTATTCTATGTATTTATTTGTTGAAATTCTATTTTACATTCCGACAGCAATCAATAAATCAAAGGCTCTGAGTCACCGGAGTCTTCCACAAGCTGCTAGCTTGACAGCTGTGAGCACCAACAACAGCCATGTTTGTTGTTTACATACATAATGATTATTTTGGGGGAGTGGCTTCGGAGGGAAGAGACGGTCAGTGTTGCCGACAATGCGACTTTCTCGCTAGATTAAGCGGCGTTTGGAGCGATTTGGAGCTGGATTCTTGAATGTTATTGACCCCACTTTAACTTTAACTTTACACGAATAATTTAAAACACTTGCTGCTGAATCCAACAGAACAGTAAATACAGAACTGTGCCCACTGGATTAGCTATTGTAGCTAAATGCATAGCTCTGCTTCCTTTATTTGAATAGCTAAATGGAAAGATAAAGGATGGAGGCAGACGGCAGCACAAGGACCGTCCCGCTTTGATGAAATACAATCACGCTCTAAACATAACAATATGTAAATATTTGTTATTAGAGCAGAATAGATCCCATATGCAGTTAGCTACAAAAGCTAATCCAGAACTTCTGTGTTTGGCCTACATTTGGTCGGACTCAGAGACAAGCATTGGAAACGATTTATGTAAAATTGCAATTTGTTTAGAAAGCATTAGGAGGCTTGCGCTACTTGCCCCGCTATACGTTTAGTTTTGTCCTGAATCAGTACAATGGTGCAAAGCTAGTTTAGTTGATTTTGTTTAATGACCGAACCACACGGAGCCATTTGGAATACACTCCTAACTATTGTTTGAAAAGAGGGATTGTCAGTGGTGAGATCAAGTGCAGGCCGACCTCAACCCTCTCTATCGCATTGAAGCCGGCAGAGCTTAGGCAGAGCAAATTGTACTCGTTTTTTTCTTTCTCTTTGACTTTCTACTCTCTCCCCCCCCGTCCGTCTTTGAAACACCAAATCACCACCTGTTCGCCCTCAGAACGCCCTCCTTCTCCGAGTCTCACTCACACACGCAGAAAAGAGTTAATGACCCTGACCTGTGATTATGATGGCCTGTGGCGTTCACCTGCAGCTCCAGACACACACACACACACGGACCCCTGACCTCTGCAATAACACACAGGGCCAGATGTGGTGACACAACTCTCTCTCTCTCTCTCTCTCTCTCTCATGCATTGGATGGAGGATGTGTGCGTCATTCAGACATTAATCAGAAATAAGTTAATGTGATGCGGGCAGTCCTTCGGCCAATCAACAGCCGTCGACCCTATGTCCGTCAATCGCTCCGACCTCACACGGCACAACAGATATCACTGTTATTGTAAAAAAATAATGTGCCAGGGAATATCAATGAAGCTGGTGTTGGTGTACTTAAATTTAAACCTTCGCTGGAAGATTTGTTCAGCTATAGCGAGCTAGATAATCAAGCTCATTTTAGCTGTGTCCTGGCTGACTTTTTAATGTTTCATGCAGTGCTTGAAGTGGAAAAACAATAAGTGCCCGTGCTCCCCTTATTTACATGTTGTTGGTATACCAGGAGGTAGTGGGTTTGGGGATCCTCCCTCGAGAAAATGTTACGGTTTACTTAACATTTTGTATTACTTACAATGCAATTTCACATTATTTTTGGAAATAAATATTTTATTATTTACACATATCTGTCTCAATATTTACTTCTTCTGGAAATGTTTGCCTCTAAAAACATATTCCGTATATCACATATATATCACCATATTCAGAGAACTTTTAAATAATGTTTCATTAATTATATTTGTTCACAAATAAAACTTCCGGTCTACTTTGGGCACTGGTTTCGAGCGGTTTTGCTTTAAGACAAACATCCTGTAAAGGGTCTTTAATATGCACATGATGGCTACATACACATGATATTGTGCCAAAAAACTGAGGCTAAACCTAACACTGCAAAAAATGATGGGCAAACTCTAATTTGTTGTGTGGAGAGAGAAAAATTAAAGATAGCTAACAGATTTGCAACTGTGTTAGCCCGGTTGTGGGGCTTGTGTGGCAATAAAGTTAGCACGATAATGTCCCTCACAATACGGTTAACGTCATTATTATGTTGATTAATTAATGCTATCAGTTAAACAGTTAAAAGAAATATTGAAAACAACAAATCTGAGCTGAGTTTTAGCATTTATTCACTGACAAACACACTGCACTGCTATGTTCACAGCTATAATAATGATTTAATGCTAACTTCATACTAATCTTAACACGCATGCCCGCTCTCAATACACTGGTGGAAACACTGACAGAGTAGGCCAGGCAGACACACAGCTGACAACCTGGCGGCGAAACTACCTGATGCAATGGAGACTTACTGGGAAAATGGCTGCATGTGACCACGGCAACGCACGCAGCATCGTGGCTGCAAACTCTCCCGGACGGGGTGAACCGCAGACTCACGTTGTCCGTTTTAATACGCTGACTCAAGTGGTTGGTGACAGGAAATCTTATGGATTCACAAATGAAAGCACGGAGATCCACAGCTCATTTCATGTGAATACAGCTGAGCCAGAGGGTTGTCAACTTGACCTTTTTCGTTCCGAACTGGACGGACGTCTATTCTCCTTTCCTCATTCCTTAATCAACATTTAGTTGGAAGTCTTCTTCCTGTCTCCCTGCCAGAAGGAGAGGCGTTGGTCTTACTCCCTTTGTAGTTCTGTTTTATTGCCTTTGTCATCTCTGAATGCTCTTTAGCTGCTATAATGCTTCACAAACTTTCACCAGCTAGTTGCCAACTTTGACCGCCTGCTTTTTGGTGCTGGTCAAGAACTGTACAGTGGATTTAACTCTAAAAACAGCTGTGTTGAAACAAGGTTGATGAGAGTGCAGGTTGTGGGGGGGGGGAAAAAACGAAATAAAGAGCTGATGAAATCGATAATTCTCTGTGGGTTCGTCACTACGAGAATCACTCGTCGTTTGATTTATTGCTACGTAGAGATAATTGTTAGTGACTCTTTAATGAGTCATTTAAACAGTGCTGCCAAACCAGTGGTGTTGTAAATCATTCTGCGGTGATAAACTTAACTTCCACTAACCTGACGCACCACACAGGTTTGTTCCATTCAACCGTTGGAGAAGGGCACGCACCTTGTAAAAATACTTGGCAGGTGAACGGCTGAACCATCTGTCAATAAAACTCCTACCGAAGAGCGAGACAAATCTCTTCTTTCGAGAATGGAATTCTTCTTTCAATGATAAAGCACTCTGATTTAACTGATGCTATGCTAACCTCTTCCGCCTAAGCCGCCTTCATTGTTGAGAACGAACAGCCGCCCGTAGCTGCCAAGTAGGTCCCAACACAAATGTGTTACTCGGCGCCTGACTAGCTGGATTTTCGTGGGATAGGTGATCCCGCGATTCTCGCAGTATCTTGTGATATCGTAAAGATTCCAGCTGCCGTACTAGGTAACATCCCAGCCACCGTACGTAGGAAACTCAGTTCGGCTGACTGTATCCACCATCTCGTTCTTTTGGTCACTACCCAAAACCCGTGAACCGTAGGTGATGGTAAGAGCCTTCTGGCCCAACTCCTTCTTCACCACGACGGTCTGGTACAATGCCTGCAGTATAAAGATGTAATGTACATACCGTATACTCCTTTCATATATTGAAACTCATACTTTTCAATTGGCCCAAATCAAAATGGAATTGCAATGCTAAATTTCAGGTTGGCCTACAAAAATAGATCACCCCTGCAGCACCCGATTGACCAAACAACTGCTTTGGAGCGCAGTGACAGCAGAAAATGATCAGAGGGATTCTTTTGACATCCGATAGGTAAGAGCAACATGATATGTGTAACAGTGCTGCAGAGATTTGGAGGACCATTCAGTGTGTGTATACAGGGGGAGTTTTTGGCAATTTTTACCGGAACATCCCCTGGGTAGTAAACCAAACACCTTCTTTTTTCTTCACAAATACGTTCTTTGCATTGATATGTTTGGCATGTGCCTAATCGGTTTGAGTTTCTTTGGGGAAACCGTTACCCTGAATGTAGAGCAGCCCGGACACTGGAGAAGGGAGTGTGGGGTAATGTGCTCTTTCAACAATGTCACATTTGATCAGATATGACGTGGAAATTGCTCTTTACAAAATCGCCGCCTGGGCAAGGGGTTCATTACAATACCACAACTCTGTTCTGAGGTTAAATATTTCTCTTCTTCCCTTCTTTGCTCGTCTTTGCAAACCCCCTCTCTTATTTCACGTAACCACACACACACACATATACGCCTCTACGTTTACATCTGTGCTGTGGATTCTACGAAATAACTTCTCCTGAGAATATGAAAGCATTAACGTAATAACATATTGCAGCATAATACCTTATAAATAACTTGTAATAACTTTTTGGGGGTTTACATAAGCAAGAAAATTGAATATTTCTGTTTTCAAGGTCAAGGTACACTTACTAGCTTGTACCGGAGCTTTCGACCATATCACGCAGCATTCTAAGACCTGAGACGTCCTAAAAGTACAATGCAAGAAAACATGTCAGCTTCTGAGCTTTCACGTTAAAAGGAGAAGAAAACTCCGTCTTCAGGTGAAAACCATGTTACATGGCTGAAAGCTCCAGAAAAAAGCTAGTAAATGGACCTCAAGTTGGAATTGTTACGTCAAAAATCTTTGCCAGTGCTTTTGAAAGCAGAACATTTAAATCTTAGCTGATGTAATAAAATCCAATAATCAATGTTTGGTAAAGGACTGCGAGATATGTTGGCACAGATATAATGTTCATAGGTAAAAGGAATTGGGCTACATGACGTAACAACTTCAGGTAGAACAGGAATGTGCTTTTCATTTTTGCTAAAGCTTCTAACCATGCCGACTGCGAAGCTCAGGACAGGGGGAAAAACCCACAGGTACCTTGTGTCCAGTTTAATCTGCAACATTACAGAGTGCTGCAGGAAGGAGGCCTAAAAAAGGAAACATTTTGGTATATTTATGGGTGACACATGATTAATAGTTTATAACAAGTGTTAAGTGTGTAGCTCTAGCGATAGCAATGTTTGTCTGTCGGTTGGTCCACCCCCTTGTTCCGGACTTAAATATCTCTACAACTTTAGAATGGATTACCAATGAAATCTATAGAGACATTCATGGTTCCCAGAGGATGAATCCTACTGACTTAGCGCCACCAGCAGCTCAAATTCTTCCCTTATCCTGTGAAATATCAGCATCTAGCATTGGCACCAAATTGTACGTGTATTCATAGTTTCCAGATGATGTATCCTACCAACTTTTCCTCTCATCCAACATTTGTTATTTTGAGCGAAATGTATCGACAACAGTCGGGTGAAATTTGTATACATTGATGTTCCCCGTTGAGATCAATTGTAGCAAATTTGGTGTTTCTTAAATTTTTCCTCACACGCAAAATTTGTGCAATACTTTCGTTTAATGCTTTGTGTTCAGTGCAAATGTTAGCATGCTGACGCTAGCATTTACCTGGTGGCACCACTGGAGCTATTCTTTTTTGGTTTTCCATTAGCAAAAGTCTTGGATAGCACCTGTTACCTGGTACTTCGTCTTGGTACCACCTCAGAAGCCCGCCTACACCGACGGGTTTGTATCTACAGCGAAAACGAAACAAAGAAAAGTAGTGGTCCCAAAAGCAATTTGAGTCAAGCCTTTACCAATGGAAATTAGGCATATGTCTTGTTTCCCCACTTGTAAGTTATTACACTGACAAATATAATAAGCACACAAACACAGCCCTCATACTTCCTCTTCCTCCTTATCCAAGACGATATCTGACCCCCGCCACCTTCAACAAGTCTCAGACATCTAATGAACTGATCTCCTAAACACTCTGTAGATTTCTTTTTTTTGGGGGGGGGTCACCTCGGGGGTTCAATTCCCTGCAGCATGCAGACAATCAGGTCAAGGGGCCTGGAGTTTGGGGACACGACTCTGACGCACTAAAGCCAAGATGTCTACGCACACACACACACACACACACACACACACACACAGACAGAGGAAGCTGAGAAACTAAAGGAAGCTATGGTGACAAACCATTTCCCCTGTTCAGCAATTACCCACCATTCAACTCTGCACCGAGGCTCATTACATCCAGGCCTGGAATGACATTTGGAAACGGTTGAAGGGGGCCCGTTCAGCGCTGCACTTTGTTGTTGTTATTATTATTGTCTGTGCTGAGAGCGGCCCATTAGCACATACTCCGGTCCTCCCACTGCCCCTCACCACCTGCACTTGTTGAAGGAGCGGATCAAACTGCGGATTAATTTGTAGTCTTCGCCGGAATTATTACAGCGAACTGATAATACTGTATTTAAAAAGCTCAGCAATGACAGAAAAAGGTTAAATATATGGTTATATTTATTGTACTACATTTGAAACCATATGAAATAAGGGTGTATGTATTGCAGTATGTAGAATTTAAATATAAGCCTGTTAGTTAAATTATATTTATTTTAGCCGTAATTCCAAAAAGTCTTTATTTATTTTCACCTTTCAAACATGCTTATAAATGTTTTAAAGGCCATATTTTTTCTGATGGAATACCTTATAATTAAAAACAATAAAGGTACTTTACAGGGTAGAATTTGTTTTAATAAACTCCAAATATGTATATCTGTTAGAAATAACATTTTAGATTTCTCTTGAAGAAAGTCCATTCTAACTTGACATTTTAGGACATTACTATCCCTTTGTTCATAATGTTACGTTATATATTTCAAGTTCTGTTCTGTGTTTAGTGTAAGTAAGCAGAAATATATTCCCTGTTTGTCTCAACAGTCACTAATGTTTTTTAATGAAGTATATATATTTTTTTAAACTAAAAAGGCTATTCTCCATTACAGAAAATTAAGAATACTATATTTGCAATCCAACATCTGTATTAGTAGGTTAACAAATTGCAGAACAAATGTGAAAAACGTTTCGGGTGCTCTTTATGTTCTTATCCAGATCGCTCTACAACACCGTCACATGAGACACTGCAGCTGCCTGATGTCGGCCTCATTATACGGAGGCTCACAGACGACTGCTGTTACTCATGAGAACAAAACAAAAACAGAACTATTGGGATATTCATAAAAGCTGAGTAAAATGAGAAAAATACTGTTGAGAATGTGTTCACCCAGTATGAACCCTTGTATTGTTGTTATTTATATTTGACTTAGGGCTGCACAAATATTTGAATATTAATCGTCATCACAATTTTGGCTTCCCACAATTCAGTGAACATGATCGACTGATCGATGACTTTTAAAATGCTCCGCTCATTAAAATATGAATATCAAATCAAGCGCTTCCTGAGCTAACAGCCGGCCACCAGGGGGCGATTCCAGATGTTTTGGCTTCGTTTTTAAGGAGCTGTCAAGCCGCTGCAATCCAGTAGAACAGTAATGTACTGTATATTTTACGGACGAGCAGAAAATGTACCGTCCTCTTTATTATGCAAAGATTTGTACATTAGCATGAATGTAGCACAACGTGAAAGTGAACGAAGTGCTCTGTTGATTTAATTGTGGGTCAACAGTTTTGGTACAATTGTATGTATATGTTGCTCATACACAGTGAATAAGGACCAGTCTTATTTTGATGCAAAGGCGTGTACAAAAGCAAGGCAGGTAGCACAACACGGAAGTGGAAGCAGCGCTCCGTTGATTAAATTGTGGAAGTGCAATAAAAATATTTTGTTATGAAAATCAATGAATAATCATGATGTCAATATTGGTAATTTTGGCCATAATCATGGAGCCGTAGTTTGACTTGGTGGAAAAGAAATGTAAACAGGTGTTTCACCTAATTGAGCTATCAACATATGACACACAATTATATTAATTTGGTTTGAAACAGTGGTGGAAAAAGTACTCTTTTTAAATATATATATACACATATATAGATGTGTGTGTGTGTGTTTCAATTTAATTTGTTTATTGCCAAACAACTACAAAACCACATCCATGTACATTCACATATATTAAACTAATTATTTAAATATAAAAATAAAATACAGGATTGTATTAGACAGTATCAAAAAATAAATGAATAAATAACCAAAAAAGAGAAAGATAAAATCTACAAAATAAAGGAAATACATAAGTCAATTAAAATACAATTTGCAAAGATAAATCAAACATCAATTCACTAAATATAAGGAGAAATAAATGAAATGTAAATTCAAGAATAGGAACAAAAAAGACCCTAAACCTCCCCTGCTTCCTTGTCCCCTTCCCTCCTCCCAGCCGCCAACTCATTAGATAAATGAAACGGTGTTTAAGTATAGGCTACAGCTCAGGAACATTTATACGCAAGGTGTTGCCAAGTCGCATCAAACTGTGGGAGCCTGCCCTTTAAGATATACCTTACCCTTTCCAAATGTAATGTGCTTGTTAGATCACGCAGCCGCACCTCGGAGGTAACGGCTGCAATTCTTTCCATGACATGAGCAGTCGGCTAATTGTTTTTGCTGCGATGAGGCAGCGAGCGAGGAATTATTATTGGGCTGTGCAGTGAGCGCTCGTTACACTTCAGAGACACCACGGGTGATAAACAAAGGTTCTGGTTCTAGAGAAGTGTTGTCGAAAGGTAGCAGACCAGAAAGACGCCACCTTGGGGCATAAAGCGCAGCCAGGGATTAGAGTTGTCTCTGAGGAATGACGTTCATCACACATGATTGAGACGTTCGGATGCACGCTGTGTATTTCTGCCTTCTTGACTAAACTAAAAGTACCATTACACCATGTAAAGAACTAAAAGTACCATTACACCATGTAAAGAACTAAAAGTACCATTACACCATGTAAAGAACTAAAAGTACCATTACACCATGTAAAGAACTAAAAGTACCATTACACCATGTAAAGAACTAAAAGTACCATTACACCATGTAAAGAACTAAAAGTACCATTACACCATGTAAAGAACTAAAAGTACCATTACACCATGTAAAGATGCTACATTACAAGTAAAAACAAAGTAATGCTTCATACATTTCTACTCGTTTTCTGGACCATTCTCTAATTTTAGTTTTGTTGCGTGTGAAACAACAGTTATTTGAATTCAAGTTAGGAGGTTAGCTCTGCAAAGAAAAAGTTGGAAACTTTTAGTTTTAACTTTAAATGCATTGTATTTTATCAGCTTATCATACATTTTTTTTTACGGCTGTAAATAACAGTTATTTTTATTATCAATGATCAATATGATCAATTTGTTAATTATTTTCTGTAAAATGTTTCCCAACACCCAAGATGACGGCATCAACTTGCTTGATTTTACGTAAAAACCAAAGAAATATTCAACTAACTATGAAATATTTTTTTAAGCAGCAAATCCATGTTATTGAGAAGCTGCAACAAAAAAAAAGCCTGTTTGGCATTTTTTGCTGGATGAAATGACTTAAATGCTTCATCGATAATTAAAATAGTTGCAGATTAGTTTTCTGTCATAGACTAATTGTTGTTTAGAGTATAATCTTAATGATGGTACTTTCTGCCACTGCTTGTAAGAACATTAGTGTTCTACACTCTGCTATCGCTGCAGCGTACGCTAACAGACATGCAGCTGTACTGTGATACGACGTGGTACGGACACTCTGGCGATGGCGTCTAATGGCTTCCCCAGCTGTTGAACTATTGACTCTGTCGGCGATAATAGATCTGCGTAACAACTGAGATGAGAAATTATTATTTTTTATATCACTTAAAATGCAGGATCTGTGTTTTTTTGTTGTTGTTTTTTTTACCATTTCTCTGCAAACGTCACACATGCAAACAAACGTCACACATGCAAACAAACGTCACACATGCAAACAGCCTCAACATGAACCGGTCTGAGCACTGAACCTGAAATACTGGGGGAGAACAGGATAGTTTCATATGCACGATGAATACAAAGCCTGCGCTCTAAGACAGGTGGCGCTGCACTGCAAATACAGATCACGCCTTAATTAAACACAACGCGGGTTCTTTTCCTCTTCCCGAAAAGGAAGCGTGAGAGAGGCACATTTATGTAGCCTGGACCTGGTTTAACTATATCTATTTCTTCATTTTGTTATTGCTGCATAACCATTTCCATAAATATTTTTTAACTAAGTTCCGATGTTATGTAAAGTTATTACTAATTTTGTAAGCTACAAAACCTTTGTTTTAATAATCATGTTTAGATCCAGATCTATTGAGTGCAGCAGGAGGAAGACACGATAAGTCAGTTAGTCACACAAACTGCGTCAGACAGACACACCCGTCTCTGTCTGTAATGCATCATAAAGAATTACATGCAGTACAACCTGCTTACAGCACTCGTAAATATCCATGCTCTATTACAATAATTGAAACACATTATGAAGCTGTTTTTAGAATGATGTAATGTCAAGTATCATAATACATAATTGCTGGTAATTCACTAACTTTTTATTTATCCTTCACATAGTTGTAATACATTATGTTCTGATTAGCATTACAGGGATGTAAACAGATTAAAATGCATTATAAGTATGTTTGTAATGGGAGTCATAGAAAGTGTTGAATTCATTAATTAAAAGTGTTTAAGGTTCAATTTGTCTGCTGGGATTACAGTTTAAATGTCCTCTGTTCATTAGTGGATTGCAGTCTTTCAAGGTTCAGTATCAAGAGTTTGGAGTTCCTGGGATCTGGTCTGGCGGACAGTTTTTTCACTACACGGCGATGAGTAGGATATTGTGAAACGCATGGCACAGTGGTGGACTGAGTCACGTAGTTTTTAAAAGGAATACATCACCCCCAAAATGATCTTTGATAGATCAGTTACTCGCCCCGCGATGCCCTTGAATTCTTAAAGAAAACGGTATTTTTCTCGCATGCCTCCGCGGCGAACGGAGAACCAAAAAGCTGTGGAGAAGTCTCGACGGATAGAATATAACGGGGGTTCAACAACAGCAAAACTGTATCAAAACATACCCATGTAGTATAATCAAAGTCTCAGTCATACAACTGAATGCTAACTACAAACAGTAAACAGTTCATCAAGCCTTTTCTCCGCTTTTTGATTCTCTGTTCACCGTGGGGGGGGGGGGGGGGGTAAAGTATCCCTTTAAGATGGAATGAGCAGCATGACAATAAAGGACATTCAAGCACAGATGTGATGGTGGCAGGCAAAAGAAAGTCCAGCTGATGTGACCGTCGGCGTTTGCTCGACTCCACGAGAGGTAGAAGAGAATCCGTTCTTTTGTCAATTGGGCGATCAGACCCCTTTAAAAGACGACAAACAAACTCCCTGTAACCTCAGGAGGGAGGCAGAGGCTTCCAGGTTTCACAGCCTCTTTTTATGGTCAGGAGAAGTGTCAAAATTTCCCCCCAGCTCTTTCCACTGCTGACACGCTGCGTCGAGAACCACCACAAACACACACACACGCTGGGCCGGCCTGTTAGAGCTGCGGGAGAACAATATCGCCAACAGTTGTTTGTGAGGACAGTGAGGAGAGAGGAGGTTGGAGCAGCCAATATGTCTGCTGCTCCAATGCGAGTGTGCCAGCAAGTGTGTGTGTGTGTGTGTGTGTGTGTGTGTGTGTGCGCGCGGGGGGATGGTAGCTGGTGTGAAACTTTACGTCATGGGAATATACTTAACAGCTCAGCTTTGTTTGCCAATGCGAGAGATGAGAGATGATAAACCCATTCGCTCTTTCGTCTACTTTTATTTAGTTGTTCCTTTTTTTTACATCACTGAAGAAAGCGGGCTTATTGGGACACTCAAAGATGACCATCAAATTAATGAATTAAGCAAAATGAGTAACATTAAATGATTTGCAACACTGTAGATTAAATACTTTTGCTGGCAACACCAATGGCAGCTCTAATGTTATTTGTGTTGTTCAAAATAAACAGGATTACCAGCCCGGTTGTACTAAAGTCAAACCAACTCCTGACTTTAACCCAGGGGGCTGTTTCTGTCCCGCGGGAAACTAAAAGTACACGTTGATTTATTTTAAGTTACGCAAGTATGTTACTAAAGAATGTAACTTCACGTATGCAACAATGTTTTTATTTGAACCCAAACCACGATCTTTTACTAAACCAACCCAGGTAGTTTTGTTGCCCACAGCTGAATGTCGTATAATAAACAGTAGGATTCTACCATTTAATTAAGGCAACGCAACAAATGATAGATGTGAATGAGTGGACTTTGCTGAATGTAAGTCAATAGTGTTAACTTATTGGCTTTTCCCACTCCATCTCACGTTCTTTTGTTGGCGTCTCTGGGTTTCTAACCATGCCAGCAAATGATCTCTATCTACTAGATGGCTTGTCATGGAGAGGTCAGTAATTTGTTTCAATTCTGCGCTTTTTAATTGATTTTTCATGTCTGCTAGTGTTTCATGCTATGCTGAGACAAAGACAACATGAATATATATCCGTGAAGACTCCGCCAACAGAACAGGTGATCAGTCATGTGCGTTAAATGTTGGCTACGTCAGAAGTTAATTAGCAAAGGCGTTCTTACAATCCATTTAGGGTTACGGCAGGGATCGGCAACCCGCGGCTCTTCAGCCCCTCTGTTGCGGCTCCCTGAGGCTACATCTACTCTACTACTGGAGTGGAGTTTGGAGTTTTAAAACGAAAACGATCTCCGTCCACACGGCGTTTCAGCATCATTTTCGAGATGATCTCCGTCCAGACTAACACGCCTGAAAAACGAATATCACGTGACTATTCACGTACACTGGGCATGATGGTGCCGGTGTAAACAGGAAGTAGATTGGATGCTTAGTTAAAAAAATACGACGTAATAAAGTAGTCTTTAAGAATGAAAGGTCGTGCTTGATACTTTGCTCTGCTGGTGACTGAAGTCTCTGTCGTTCTGGAGAGCAATCAATGTTTAGCTCCTTTATAGTTTATATGTTTGGACTTCACAATAGTTAAGAAACATTAATAAGAAAAGGAAAGTCCTCCGTTTTGTGTCCGTCCTCCTCAAAGCCGCTAACCGTAACTTCAGACGTCCGCTCCGTCGGGCCGATAAAGCCGCTGTACACGCCACTGGACACGCCGCCAAAAATAAAACGTGTTTTAATAGTTTGTCAACTAAAATGTGCGCCACATCCTATTGACGGTTGATCCTATTATGCCTGTCAAGCGCCTTTCCCTGCAGGTGGCTAATTATGATTTGCAGACCTCCGCCCTCGGTAAACTATTGTAAACTATTATGTTGAGCACGTTAAAGGGAAAATACACCTAAATTGTGCGTAAAGTGTCTTTATTCTTTGATCGCTGGGTAACCATAATTACCTCGGAGTTACAGCATTATATTGATGAACAGTAGAGCTGCATTCACATGCTCTGTCTGTCATGAAGACAGACTTTTTTGATGAAACGTACTGAAACATTTTATTCATGTTGCACAGCAGTGGAACGTTTCAAATACAGTCAGCACACTGAGCGCAGATAGTGCAAGAAATATGATCGCTACTGTGTAAACAGAATACTGCTGTTAAAAAGAACATTATTTGTTTTAACTTTCTGCCCCGGTGCAGGGCCCTCCGGTTCTGAACAGTACCAAGCTGAACCGCAGAATGCAATTTTCAGTAACAAATATAATATTTCCACAACAATGCAGCATACCGTTTGAACGAAGAATCTCTCATGAACCGAAGCATGTGTAACACTTTACACACTCAAAACACAATAAAACACGATCTTCGACAACATTCCTAGCCTCGTGCTAAATATCGTCACTTTTTCGCGTTCATTTGGCCGAGACACGCATCAGAAATAGCCCCTCAAAAGTCGTTTTTCAACCGTCCATGGTAAAGCTAGGTACTTAGCAACAATAGCATTCGACCACGCTTCGAACGTATATCTCCGATTTTGTCTCCGGGAGATGCTTCAAACATTACCGGGGGTACAGCAGCCCCCAGCATCTATCACTTTCTGGGTCGGTACTCACGTTTTTGAAGCAAAATCATCAAACCGTGTCCTTAAACTCCATTTTGACCGCTGATTCAGCTCATTCTGTACCACTTCCGTTCTAATAAAGTTGTCAAATAAAAAAAGGGGGGTCAAATAAACTGGGGGGCAACATTCCAGCGAGGCAGTCTTGCGACTTTTACGCTAATTATTTACGACAATTGGCCACATTCAGACACGTGCACAGAGCAAAAAAAAACGAAAATCGACCAACCAGGGGCCCTACAGCTGTCCAATACACAACCGCTATTGCGCAATTCTCCCGTAGATCGCCGGCCTGGAGAGGCTTTGGAGACGGTTCCAGCTCTCCAAAATGATTTCTAACTGCTGTATGTGATAGATTGTGCATGTAGAAGGATAAAGGAAGTTAAATATATAGTTATTTAGGTTGTAAAAGTACAATGGAACAGCTGGAGAGGCTGTTTCTCACATGACGACCTCTCGTGACCTCGCGTAACATTTATGTCTCTAATTCTGGCATACTTCACTCAATTCACTCCAATTCTTTTTCTATTCACTACTGCTGTCGTTTGCTATGATTTTGGGTGGTTTTTAGGCGTTACTGAGCCTCATTTAATATAGTATTATGAATAATAGTGCTTTTTCACCATACGAATTTGACATTTTCAAAGTGGAGCTGTGTTCCATCTTCATGAGCTATTAACCAGTAACATATACATAATATTTACTCAATTCAATTATGAGCAAACCCTTCTTAGTGTTAATAATCCCTTGGAATTATTAAAAAAGACCTTGTAGTTAGAGAGTGGGGCCCCTTTGAGTATGGGTATAGAATTTTCGAGAATCAGCCCAAAAAACGGCCAGTTCTTAAAGTTAATTAGTGTTTGCAAACCAAATGTTATTGCCCTTTTGTTCATATAGCAGTACTTTTAAAATAAAAGTGCGCAATACACTACTTTTGAATTCATTATTGAACTTTGCCATAACAATGCGATTAATCACAAAAAATCCATGTGATTAATCGCGATTAAAAATGTTAATCGTTGCCCAGCACTAAAATAAATACATACATTACATACATGCATAAATAAATATCAAGAGGCTCTGGAAATGTTCTTCCAGAAGCCCAGAAAGATAAACTGCAGTGACAAAACCTGCACACTTTGTGGATAATTGTCATAAAAATAAATGTTCCGATGTTTAGTTCAATGTACAGTTCAAATAATTGTTCAGTTGCTATATTGACTGCTGTCATTAAATGAAACACATGAACACCATGATTCCGTTCAGTGTTTGTGTCGGTCGGTCTGCCCCCCCCCCCCCCCCCCCCCAGCTGTAAACCTAGGGGAAACACTGATTATGTGTTTCATGATTGTGTTTTCATACTTTATAAATGATGGATTCCCCATTTGTAAATGAAGTATTATATATATTACAAACCAATTATTAAGGAGTTGTAGATGATTAATAACATAATTCATAAAGTGTAAGTAAATGATTAAGAACTTATTTAGATGCTTATTTAGCCACATAGCCAAGATGGCGACCGTTGAGGTTGAGAAGTGTCCAGCGTTTCACCCTCAACTTTTTGACCATTACGAGTAGACCATCTGAGTACTCATAGTGCACTGCATTTTGCCACACTTGTCAGTATGAATGCACTTCTGCAGTCAAAATAGCAAGCGGAAGTATACAAATTGAAATGTAATGCTGTACAATTGGCAGGGCAGTAAATGGGACTGCCCTGCCAATTGTTTGAAACTTGGCTTGAATGGAGTTAATGTCATTCTCATGTACATGTGTCTCTGCTCACTGGTGAGCCTGGATCTGTACTTGGTTTTAATAATGTTCATAGCGGAGAGAGCTGACTCACCGCTGTAAGTCTATCCCAACATGGTTGGGCTACTTTGGTTAGACCAGGGGAAACAGTCTCAGACAGTCTGTAGCCAGAAAGTAGAAGGTCAGTTGCTTCATGCTCCATGCTGTCTCTCTCAAACCTCTCTTAGGCCCCGATCTCATCGAAATGCGTCGCAACAGGCACTGCCACTTAAAAATGCCCCTTGGCTAAGTGCGTTGGGCAAAACATCCGGGGTGCGTGCGCAACCAGGCGATCAAATGTGATTAACAGGGGGAAAAAAAGATTCAAGCAGAAGTTGAGCGCTTGCTGTCGCTCTGCTGTTGGATGAGGAGGAAAAAAATTACATAGTTCATCGTAGTTAAAAAGCGATAATATCAATATTTCTTCTGCATTTGCCATTGTCCATTCCTACAACCTCTACCGGCATCAAAACAGGAGGGCAGTGGTAAAGTAGTACAGCCTGCCTTTTGCGTGAGTTGATTAGCTGCCCGGGGCAAATGTGACATTGACGAGCGATCAACTGCCCTTGGCGCTGAAAAGTTGACAATATTTTAACTTTAATGCATGTTTTGAAAACTGGAACGCACGCCAGCATTAACTTTAAGGCACCGATCACTCTGAGACGCGTCGCTGGAAAAACCTTTGTTTTCCTATGGTCTCCAAGTGATCGGGGCCTTAAGCTGTTGTTCTCTCAAGCTAACTGTATATGCGCGGAAAAATAATCAATTTCATTGGCGGGATTAAGTGATATTACCGTATTAACCGTATTAGCTGCGACCGCAATCCATAGCCACGACCGTATTTTCATTACTTCATCAGAAATTGGTCACAGATCCGGATAGAACTGTCATGGTGGATCGCCATATGGTGATGTCTGGTTAAGTGTGTTAGAAATAATAACGATGGTTACATTTTGACCAGATGATGGCGCTAGTAGAAAGGTCAAGGGATCAAAGTTATTACAATTCATCCTCTCGAGTCAAATTACTACAGTAGCCATGAGCCTCGACCCCAATGGACACAATTGTTGACCTTTTGTCTAATGATTTACCTGGGAGAGTTTTTACCGATTCAAGATGATGTAGAAGTGCTCCACATGTGAGTCACCTTACATTATAAAACATGAATGCTACTGACACCAAAAATATTTGCACCCACTTCGCAACTCTGCAGTTGTTAAGGAATCTCAATGACAAACAGAAATATCAAACTGATGCTGGTGCTGGGGAAAAAGTTAGGGAATTACAAAGTTGTTAGAATTCATCCTCTCGGGACCTTGAATGTCTGTACCAAATTTCATGACAATCCATTCTATAGTGTCCAAGATATTTCACTCTGAACCACAAATATCAACCCCATGGGGACGCAAGAGGAAAAATTGAGGGATCACCAAATTTATCAGGGTACAACCTCTGGGAAACACGAATGTCTGTGCAAAATATCATGGCAATCCATCCAATAGTTGTTGAGAGATTTCATAACTATTAGTGAGGAACAAATCCCCCAAAAAGGCATTGTTTTTTAAATTCAGCACAACCATGTCTTTTCATAACTTTGGTCCAGTTTTCGAAATGGACGATTGTATAAAAATAATTTTACAGTAACATTTTTTACTTGAAGTTTGGATCCTCCAAAGTACCAAAGTCGGTTATCTTATCATACATGCAGGTTTTTGACTATTATCTTCACCCTCTGATTTTAGTGGCCCCCAACAGGTAACTAGTGTTGTGTCAATTAGTGAAGAGAAAAAACTTGAACCATAGATTAAGCCAAAGAAGAATTAAATATACCTCTATGATGTGTGATGAATATAAATAATAATACAACTTTATCATTCCAAATACATTCTTTCTTTCTATTTAATGTTAACTCTGAATAACATATAACATGATATTATACGCCAACAGGCTGCATCAGAACAATATTTTCACATGTTTTATTTAAAAACGTTCACTGATTAAATTTGAAAAATCAACATTGAATGCAAATTATAATGTCACTTTTTAAATATTTTCGGGTTCTCTGTCTGTTCATCCATCTCTGATTGCAATATCTCGGGAAAGCCTGGGATCAACCATTTTTTCGAATTTGGAGGTTAAAGGTCAAGGTCACTGTTAACTCACAAGACTCATTTTTCGCCATTATTCAATAATTCATAGGCTAGTTATGACAATTTTTCACAAATGTCTATTTGGCTAAAATGTTAAAGGGATGACTTTAACATTAACTGAGTTCTTAATATAAAGAGAGTGAGAGGATGGCATGCAAGCTTATGAGTTGCATCATTAGCCTTTTCATGCACATTAACAAATACATACAAATAGATGTATACAGCCATGGAGATGCACAACAGCTATTTTGTAAATGTATTATCACTTTATATTTTGGGGTAGATACCTACCTGTAGTTTTAACATAGTAGTTCCATTGATGCATGTTGACAGTGAGGTTTGGGACGCTTTGGACATAATCCCAAACTCTCAGTGTCTCAGTTTAAAAAGCTGTGATTCAGAGTAAGAGAGATACTGTTCTTCAAGAGTTATCAAGTTTGTTATTGCAACCCCTTTTATTTGGGTGGAGGCAGCAATTTCAGGCACAGATATCTCGTAACTTCAGAAATTACATCTCAACAATCAATTTTGTTTACGTGTCACGATTGACTGGTTTAAACGCTGTAGTGTTTGAGGTCTGTGAGTTTTATATTTGTCTTTTAATATGTGTTAAAGTCACAGCGCTGTCCAAACATTACTCACTCTGCAGGTCCACACAAGTTCTATTTATTGAAGTCATTTTACAAAAGTCTTTTACAGTGTTCACTTATGGAAGGAATTCTTCTTTTCAGGGATTCAGATCCACAACTTTTTGGGGTTACAGCCCCCGAAACCAAATTTCAACGTTAGTCCGTTAAAGCGGAGGTTGTGTAATGTAGAAACAAAAGAAATCCACACACACATAATGTGTTTCTGCAGCTGATGTTTTCATGTATCACTATACAAATAAACAGCAGCTTCACGGCCACCGTGCCTCATTAGCTGGTTGCTGTTTACATAATGCGCTGCTTAATGTATTGGCTGACCACCCAGATGGAACACACACACATCCCTGCTTGGTAAGCAGACCAGAACTACACTGTAGAGTTGAGATCCGATCTGAGAGTGCAGTCTTGATTTGGCGCGCTGATGCTGCTAGCTACAGCTCTGTATATATGTGCCACTAGTAAGGATCTAAACATACTCTGATCTAATGCTAATAAATCAACATTTGTGTTTTTATTGGCATATTTTCCTACCAAGTGAGACTGGAGAGCAGGGGGCTTGTTCCAGAAATTGGGTAAAATAAACGGTGACCCGACTCTGAACTCCGAGGTGACTAACCCCGACATGAGAAGATTTTGGTTCCAGTGTGGCTGATCAGATATTATTCAATCAACTCTGACTGTGAAGTGAACTCTGTGAACTCTGCTTGGTGACTCAAGAAAATGGCATCATCGACGAAGCTAGGATTCATCATGGCAACGGACGAGGCGCTTTGAATATTACAGTAATTATCTCTGTGCACGAATCTATAAACGAGATGCTTCGAATATTACAGTAATTATCTCTGTGCATAAATCTATAAACGAGACTGACGGGGAGTGCCCGCTGGAAGCGTGACATGAACGTCGCGTGAGCGTGCTATCATCCGATCCGCACTAAATCCATCTTCAATAAACGTCTCTGCCCGTTTGTCGTCAGCAGCTCCTGGGTCAGATGAGTGGACAGCGGCTGGCTAACCTGCCTTCACCAGGCTGACTGACAGCAGACATTTACTGAACCAAAATATGTTTCATGTCCGCTAAGAAATCACCGCGGGGCGTTCAGGGAAGCTGCCTGAAGTGAAACAGGTTAGCTCACAGACAGACTGGGGAGCGTCGATAAATCAGTGTAGATGCGGTTGATAAGTTCAAAATGCATAACTCTAAAACCAAGAAATGAGTCAGCACTTATACACTGGTTTTTGGATAGATGCCTAAAACAAGGTGTGTGGTTTACAGCTTGAGAGATTTTAAAGTTTTGTTCTAGGACATAAAAAATACGCCTCATGAGAATTTTCAAGCTTTCACGTCTTTTACAAGATTGGTGCTCATGTGACCGTGCTGTAGTTTGTTTATACCCTCACGTTAGCTTTTCGCTTCTACCGATTGCGTTCACACTCCCAAAAAGTCATAAAAGTGGTGCTGTATTGGAATCAATGTATTGGTTATTTTATATGTCCTTTAGCAACACCTAGTGGCGATTGTGAGTAGCTGCACTGAACAGGAAGTGAGCTAATAGTAAATAGTCAGAAAGTGACGTTCAAGAAGTGCCATGTGCTCATGGACTCATTGAGTGAGCATCTCAGCGTTCAATCCGTATAATCCTGTGCCTTGAAGTCCACAAAATCGGCTTCATCCGTAAAGTGTGCTACTATTTACAGTTATATTAACATGTTTACATTAATATTTCTTTGGTTCGATTACAGTATTGTTGATGATGTTAATTTACTGTCAACTACACATGTCTGTATTAGTATCTAGTGGTTAAATCATTAGTGCTTGTGTAAATGTGATTTGCTGTTGTATCTCATCCTTATATATATTGAAATACATTTGAATGTCTGTACACTTTGGTTTGTGTTAGTAGCATCTATACTGATGTACTAGCGATATTATTAAGTATTTACAAAGGCACTTACCTTTTGTATTGTTGTGCTCTTTTCCAGTTTTACAAAAACTATTACATATTTTCCACCATTAAACCTTGCCAAATACAACAACCTGTCTGTTCCTTGGAGGATACGGTGCTGGGAAATATATTGTCAAGCTGGCTGTATAGCTGAAAACTACGTTTCCTAAAACAACTTTTAGTGAGGACAGCACAGGTGCTCATTTGAGAAGATTATCTTGCTAAACAAAACGTCTAAGTATGTAGTACGTAGTACGTTTGTTTGCCATTTTCTGCAATAAACCAAACTCCAGTGGAAAAATCCTATTGGGTTTTTGTCGAGGGAACCAGTGTGATGCTAATTTTTGGGGTTGGCCTACAAAAATACATCATCCCTGTAGTCCTCTATACAGCGGGATGTTTGTGTGCTTCAAACAGCTGATTACGCTTCATTAAATCAACAAAAATACACTTGAAGCACAAAACGTGGGTCAGTTCATACATTTAGTAAAATGAAAGTTGAAGTATCGCATTAAAACAGGTGCGTAAACTGCAAAATTAAAAAAAATGTCCTCAATTGCGAAAAAGGGTTACCCCAGGGGTCGGCAACCTTTACTAGCCAAAGAGCCATTTTGCCCTATTTTTCACCAAATAAAATGTGTCTGGAGGAGCCGCAAAAGCTATTTGATATCACAGCTTATAAAGTTTTGAATATAGTTATATTATATATACAAAAACTATAGTTTGTTGTATTTGTGAAATTATAGAACAAGAATAAAGACAATTATTGACATTTTATTGCTATTTTACCTGTAATAACAATATCAAACTCTTATGAAGAGGAGAGTTTGCTGTTGGAAGTGTCTTTCAACATTACATTTTTTGTTGTTTGCTAATTTCTCGCCACATTTCAAGGATACAGGTAAACCAGTATCGTTGGCACTGAAAGCAAATTAATACGTCCACGCAGAAGTAAACTCTATTTTCCTCCGTGACTTTTCTTCTTTTGGATTTATCCATTGATAGTTTACCGAGGGTTAATGTTGCGCCGATACTTTATGATAATAATAAAATAATAAACACGGGGCTCCGTAATCTGCACCAAGACGGCAGCAACTTTATTCACTTCTCCCACACTTCACCAGAACCTCTTTTTCTTCTTCCGTCTCATCCTCCACAATAAAAGCCCCAAACACATACACAGGAACACTGCTTCCTAGAGAGCTCTTAACTCACGAGATGCAGGTAGCATGTTTTATACTTAGTGTGAATATAATTCATACTTTGTTGGCATCTTATTCTGAAAACCGGATGTTCGTCTGAAGAAACCGGATGTTGTCTCACGTTAATCTTTCCGCTAACTTTCTTAGCTCATTCTTGAGGCTCATGCCGTCATTCGTTGCAATCCTAAAGGTGCATTCACACCAAACGCGACCGAACGCACCTTGAGAACGTTCCTCAGACCGACATCTTCCACAATACTAACCGGCTGCAGTTTGTATCCACTTCTCTGTAGCATTTGTTAGCTTGTCTTGCTTTTGTTTATCTATACTTCTCCCACACGCTGCATCAACGTAGTCTGCTGAAGCCTCCCTGCACCGCTGCCAGTGAGCAACGGACTTTCAAAAATAAAAAAATGCGTTAACGCGCGATAACATAATTGTCGGCGTTAATTAATTAATGCATTAACGCGATAATAACGCGTTCACTTGCCCAGCACTAATTTATTTACTTACTTACCAAGATCAGTCTTGTACAGCCAGGGGGAGTATTTCCCCTCTGACAGCCAAGGTGGGTCAAAACCTGTCATCCGGTGGTGGCTGAACTTTAGCTGCTTGGGGGGGGCAGGGCGTGCAGCACTTGGGCTCTTTCCTGTACTTAGCGAAGCGCGCTCTCTGTCCGCTGGTGTGCTCACCTGTGTTTGCGCGCACGTGTCTGTGTGTCCGCCGTGCGCGATACAGAGAGCAGAGGAGAATTGTAAACGCGCGACCATGTAGAGACAGAAATGACATGCCGTCGTGTCAATAACATAAATAATATAAGGCTGTTTAGTTTGTTTAATAAAAGAACAAGGTATAGACCTGTTCTATATGAAAGGGAACCTTAAATGACTTCTGTTGTGATCTGGCGCTGTATAGAAAATAAAATTAAACAAAATTCACTTGACCTTCAAGGGGGGGCGGGGCGCCCCCCTAATACAATGGTAGGGGAACCACTGCATAATAGACAAGTTTATTAATCAAGAATAAAACATTTATAACTGTTGTTATGAATTGCATACTAATGAGTGTTAATGTAGGAACAATGCTTTATAAATGATGAATTAAGTGTTTACTCATACTTAACTAATGCTTCATAGTGTGTAGTTATTATAAAGTGTTACAGAATTTCTTTGTTTTTTTGTCCAGTGGTTCAAATCTCTGTTTTTATTTATTTTATTTATTTATTATTATTATTATAGGCCTATTATTTATATAATAGGCCTATATTTTCCATTTCGGACAAGTAAGTTTGGCTATCGGGCAAGTTGAAGTTGAAGTGTCGAGCCCTGTATTAGTATTGTTTATTGGGTTCATTTAGCAGTCTGTAATTGTTTGGTGCTGCAAATGATAACGTTGCTAGCTGGCTAGCTAGGAAATGATGATTGCTGCTGTTCGCTAGCTAACTCGTCATTTTTAGTGAGTATACAACAGCCGTGTCCGATTTAAGACAACACTACCCTGTCAAAATTCACGTACTACACACATACATGGAAGCGTTCTTACGAAAGTATCAAAATTGAGACACAGTATTAGTCTAGTCTCTGGTGTCAAGTCATGCGGTTCGCCCACCATCCACCCTGACCACCTCCCTTTAGAGTTCCGTGCAGTGTGACTGTAATGAATGAATGTAGCACTTTGTTTCTTTGAAAAACTTCCTACTGAACACAATGCTGACAGGAATGATGTCACTGGCAAAATAAGTAAGTAGGATGTAAACGTAGTTCCTAAGAGAAAGGATTGCATCAAGTTTGTTGATATTATGAGCAGTTCAATCGCCATGACAACATTTTAAGATGGAAACTGTAATTATTGATCGCATGCAATGCAAGTCTGTTTGCCTGATTGCATCACATTGTCTGTCTAAAAGGAAAGACAATGGTGACAAAAAGGCGTGTCTCAGTATAAGCACGGCATGTTGGAACGCACACACACCCCGTATGCTACACTCGGGCATGCAGATTTCAACCAAGGTGTACCCATACAGCCTCACCTAAGTTTCCATGTCGCATACACGTGCCATCACTTCAACACACAAGAGGAGGGTTTTATTATAATTTGATACAGGGCTGGTTTCATGCCAACAAACTGCTTATTAGTAAAAATTATAATGGTGTATATATATAGTCAAACGTAGTTTGCGTTTTGGCTGTTGTCAAAAGTTGATTCTATAAATGATATAAAGCTTTCTGTCAACCACTCCATAGATGCTGTTATTAAAAAAGTAAACCAAGTTTTGAGCAATCTCTTTTGGTCTTTTAATATCACGGCAAACAGTTTGGTTTAATTACCCAGTTAATCTGACACATTTTACAACCATCAGTGTATTTAATAATGATGATCACCTTTAGCTGTCAAGTAAAACATTATTCCGTTTCCAGGTTCCCCGTCTCACATTAAATACAAAGTTTCATTTGGATGAATTAAAAATCCAGGAGGTCCACTTGATATTATACATTTTCTTCAAAGCTTTCACATGCATTTCAGTCTGCGGGTGGAGTTTGAGAATCGACTGTATATAGAAAGTGGACATTGGCACCTTTTGGTTTGGGGACTACCGTTTTGAATTGATTTGATTTTTTGATTGGAATTTTGGATGTCGCTATCTTGGTTTTTGGCTGTCGGCATCTTGGTTTTTGGTTGTCGCCATCTTGGTTTTTGGATGTCGCCATCTTGGTTTTTGGATGTCGCCATCTTGGTTTTTGGCTGTCTCCATCTTAGTTTTTGTCTATCGCCATCTTGGTTTTTGGATGTCGCCATCTTGGTTTTTGGATGTCGTTATCTTGGTTTTTGGATGTCGCCATCTTGGTTTTTGGCTGTTGCCATCTTGGTTTTTGGCTGTCTCCATCTTAGTTTTTGTCTATCGCCATCTTGGTTTTTGGATGTCGCCATCTTGGTTTTTGGCCGTCGCCTTCTTGGTTTTTGGCCTTCGCCATAGTGGTTTTTGGCCATCGCCATATTGTTTTTTGGCTGTCACCATATTGGTTTTTGGATGTCACCATCTTGGTTTTTTGCCTTCGCCATCTTGTTTTTTGGCCATCGCCATATTGGATTTTATGGCCGTCGCCATCTTGGATTTTATGGCTGTCGCCATCGTATTTTTTGCAACCAGAACCAGTGGAGCTAAGTGCAACCAAACTCTGAATAAGACATTTTTTGGCAACCAAAATATTACAATTAACTTTTATGAACTGAAAACAAACTGGGAAAGGGTTAAAGTTCTAAGACGCTCTCACTCCCTCACTTCGTTCCTAGCAGTATGGGAGTCAGTCTAATTTGTATCTGATCTGTAAGTCTCAGAGTTCAACTCTGGACAGGCTGATAAATGATGGCAATTAAAGCGTTCTCATTAATGTTGTTTTTAATTCAGCCCATCTACATAGGGTATTCATCATCTCCCTCTGGTGCCGCGCATACATGTGCAGGTGTCTGTTTATGTGTATTAGCGAGTGTGTATTTTGATAGTGAAACAAGAGACAGAGGGTGACGGGTAGAAAGAGAGGCAAAGAGAAAGGGAGAGAAATCGAGGAACGGAGCGCAACCAATGTCGAGCGTCCAGCTCCTCAGTCTGTTTGTTTTGGCTTGATGTCTCCATTACTTGAGAGGAGCTGGAGAGAGGAAGCGAAGAGTGAGGGAATTGCTCAATTTGAAGAGACACACATGCTAGATCTATGGCAACTGCGCGCACGCACACACCTGTTATGTTGTGGTTGAAGGTTGAGCTAATTTTTTTTCTTATTCATATTCCGTCATGTTTCAGTCATTTGGCATCTTGACAAAGTCAATGACAAAGGTCTTCCCAATTTTTTAAGGAATTTGTAGGATTCACAGTTTATTGTTATGATTATTAGCATGAATAATGTTGACGGGAAGAATATGGTGAGGATGTTTGTAATCAGAATCAGAATCAGCTTTATTGTATGAGAATGGTGCAGGCTGTTCTCATACACTGTTTGTAGCTTTACGTAGCTATTTTTAGATAGTAATGCACTATAATTCGTATATCACCTAAACATCATCTAAACAATGAAAGTAATGAGAGATCTCTTCATAATTAATTGGTTGTCACTGCTAATTCAACTCAAAGGTTGTCCGCCGCCTTGATAGAAAAGTCTGCCAAACTTTATCCGTAACTTCTATCAGCGGGGGTATGACGCATTAAGTTTGATGAATTGGAATTTTTGCATGAGGCACACGAATGCGTTTGTCATGAAAGCTACATTACATTACAGTCATTTAGCAGATGCTTTTATCCAAAGCGACTTACAATTCAGATTCTATCACATTCTACACCGTAGGTGTAAGAGGTTAAGTGCCTTGCTCAAGGACACATCAACATATGACTAGCGGAGCCGGGGATCGAACCGCTAACCCTCTGATTGAAGGACGGCCCTGCACTCCACTTAGCCACAGTCGGCTCAGCTTAAGTTACAGAAGTAATGTAGTTGAATGTAAATAAGGTGCCAGAGTAAGGATGCTCATTTAGAAATATTTTTCTGACCGTAATTATCGTTTAACTGTTCATTATTAGCATCCCTATGCTAGGGTGTATAAAAGAAAGCATCAAAATAAAATGTGTTTGTCTGCACCCCAGGGAGGCTGCATTTCCACTGTGCTGCTAAACATAGAACCGTCAATGACTTGGCCTTCGATGTTTCCAGAACAGCGACCAATTTGTGGCAGCTACATATAGAAAGGGAGGACGTGCCTGTGATTGAGTAATCAGCCTGATCAATACACTCTTGCCCCCCCCCCTGCTGATGTCAAGATGGCGCCGGAGATGGCAGCCTCGGTACTGCGCTCTCTCGTACTTTTTCTGTTTTTGTTTGTTTGTCTCGTTTCCAGCTCTCCCTCTCTGATCACATTCAGCAGAGAGGACCTTTTAAACATCCGGCAATCCACTGGTCAAACTTTTCCACCGTTTTTCATTGAACCGGAAAGCTTTACAGAGCTTTTAGTTGGAGGAGCAGCGGCTCTTCTCGGAATTTACCAGAGACGCCGACGGGGGAAGCGAGCAGGAGCGCTCGTCAAACTGCGTCAGCGGGGATTCCGAACTGCGCTCCCGTCAATTCATCTGGCGAACGTCCGCTCTCTGGCGAACAAGATGGATGAGCTGCTGCTCCTCAACAAAGCAAACATGGACTTTAGCAGATCTGCAGCCCTGTGTTTCACTGAAACCTGGCTCAGTGAGCACATCCCGGACAGCGCACTACATCTGCCGGGCTTCCAACTTCTCAGAGCGGACCGCGTAACGGCGCTGTCGGGAAAAACGAGGGGAGGCGGAATCTGCTTTTAGCACCAGGGATAAAAACACACTGGACCACTGCTACACTGTAATAAAGGATGCATATCGCTCAGTCCCCCGTGCAGCTTTGGGACTCTCCGATCACTGGAGCTGTGTGAAGTCCCCTCTTGCTTCAAACGCTCCACGATCATCCCGGTGCCCAAGAAATCCTCCATCACAGGACTAAATGACTACAGGCCCGTCGCCCTGACGTCTGTGGTCATGAAGTCCTTTGAGCAACTGATTGTCAGGTCTGCAGAGAGAATCATTGGTGCTAGCCTGCCCTCCATCCTGAACTTGTTCACCTCCAGAGTCAGGAAACGGGCTGGAAAGATCACTGCAGACTAGGGGTGCAACGGATCACAAAGCACGGTTCGGTTCGGATCACGGTTCTTGAGTCACGGTTCGGATCAACAAAGAAAAGGGGAGGAGACAAATATAACTTTGCTTTCCATTTATTAATGAAAGAACTTCAAGAACACTTAAAGCAAAGAACTTTGGGCTATAGTCTTACATGAAAACTAAAATATTGAAGATGTCCAATTTGAAACAAAATCAAATAAATAAATAAAAATAAAACATTCAAGAACATTCAATTCTGTTAAGTAAGTGCAACATGAGGTATGTTGATGCCCTCATCCTTTGATTAATATTGAAAGAAAGAAACAGCCAGTGAGCTAGCTTACACTGTTTACACTGAACTGAACTGCTCGGCAACAACTTGGGTCTATGTTTACTTCCTGTCAGGTTATGTCATTCAAATACACAATAATGTTCACCATTACTGTGACATTATTTTCAAAAAGATGAGAATATCTACATTGTCTGGGGAGAGGGTAAACCTTTCTGTGGTGACTGGGATATTACTACTGGGCCTGTCTAGCTTCACTCTGATACTTCTGTCAGCACCTGCCCCAGGTGTGTGTCTGTGTGACTCTCACAGAGGGGGCGTGTCTACAGCACCTGTCTGTGTGACTCTCACAGAGGGGGCGTGTCTACAGCTCCGGACTATGAATCTACCACTCCGCCGTGATGAAGTGAGCCATCACAGTCAGCTGTTGTCGTATGTCTTTCTCTTTAAATAACGCCTACATACCGTAATGCTTTTGTCCACCCCCCTCATCCCGTCATTATAAGTTACGGGGAAGACAAAATGCTCCCACATTTGCAACTTAAATGACGGCGGGAGCTTCTGAAGCTCCTCCGTGACTTTCACCATTAAATGCTTTTAACCTGCTCCGTTCACGTGAACACACTACTGCTTTCTGTTCACTGACACTCTGCATTGATATTCGGGGACTTGTTACTTGAAAAGGAACAGCAGCAGTAAAACTTTATTACACACTATGATGATTACACTGTAAAAAAAAAAAACTAAATTAATCCGCGGTTCACAAGTGATCCGAACCGTGAGTTGTGATGCGAACCGATCACGGATCGATCCGTGATCCGTTACACCACTACTGCAGACCCTTCACACCCTGGACACAAGCTGTTCCAACTCCTCCCCTCTGGTAGGCGCTACAGTGCTCTGTACGCCAAAACCACCAGACACAGGAACAGCTTCTTTCCACTGGCCGTCATTCTCACGAACCATAAATAAGTCATACTGCACTATTACCTCAATTCCATTGCCATTGTTGTTTATAGGTTTATGTTCATATATATATATATATATATATACTTTTTTGTATATATGTTCATACTTATATTGTACATATTGTTAAATGTTTATACTACATCCCTTTTATATATATATATATATTTTCTTGTTTATTGTAAATTCGTGTATGTACATCGAGAGCGAAGTGGAAACCGGAGTCAAATTCCGTCAAATTCCAGCTTTATTGGCCATGTATGCGTACGCATACATGGCCAATAAAGCTGATTCTGATTCTGATTCTGATTGTTATGTTTACATTGGGCCGGCTCACACGTATGAAATATTTGCCCGTGGATCTATGTCTGCTGCCCGGTTTGGACAGAAGTGCTAACAAAGTCTTCCTCTGCTACACAAAACCTCTCAATAAAACTGTTGTGACAGTCGTTACAGTAAACATATTAGATGTGCACTTGTAAAAATAAACTGTGTTTGACTCCATCACCCATATTGTGTGTGTCTGGCCTTGAAAGCATTTGAACACATCGAGCTGTGGAATGCCTTCTTCTCTTTATCTCACGCTAAGACCAATTAGCTCAATCTGCTCGTCAAAGTGGGCCCCGCCCAACACAACCCTCAGGCGCCCGGCGTAGCTCAGAGGAGACATACGCACACACACGACACGGAACCATTCGCAGTGAAGCACACGCATAGACACACAACCACAAAATATCAAAGCTAACACGCCTTTAACCACCGGTTTGTACACACGCACACCTCGACACGAAGGGTTTGAAAATAGAAGGCATATCAAAGACATGCGTAGCCACGTGCACAAGCGGAAAAACAAGAACACGCATTCCTGTAGATCGATCTTTGTAGATCTGTAGATCGATCTTTTTCGCAAATGTATTTTCTGATTTATATGTAAATGACATCCAACCATTATCTGGAACCGCTCATCCTATTCCTTCACACCAATCTAGAGTCAACGAGTTACCTGCATGTCTTTGGACTGTGGGTGGAGGCGGAGAACCTGGAGGAACCCACACTGACAGTTAAAAAATGTATTTGAAAAATATTTTCGATGAACACAAAACAAGTTAGAATTATGTATAAATGCAAACAAAATCCAAATAAAACAATATAAGATTCACAAATATATTTCTGATGCGCACACACATATTTCTAGTTTGAAATAAATGTAATCAAAATCCACAAATGTCTAAAAATAATGTATTTAAAAGGATTTTAAATCTTCATTAAAAACCTACTTGATGTTACATTTATATACATATATCTGTTATTTGGGAGTGTGCATGGCTTCTCCGTAGTATTTCATTTATCCGTTGTACACCGTACAACATATACTGTTTCTACATAAACAATAACCCGTGTCTGACTTCCTTACGATCTCCTCTCGTTTCATTTGGGCTGATTCTGAGAACGTTTCTGGATGTTGTGACAGCATTTTTAACATAATTTGAGGATATCATCATGTCACCCAGCCCTGACTCCCAGACAGGACGAAGCCGCTATTTTTTCTTATAGGCGGTGATAATCTCTTTTTTTTGGAACCCGAGGAGTCGCCCCCCTCTGGCCATTAGAAAGAATACAAGTTTAAGGCACTTCCGCAATGGCTTCAATTTTCAGAACCGGTAGTTGCCGTCTGGTGGTAACCCAGGTTACCCAAGTACTTCATCGGGTTGAGAACTTGCACCTCGATCTAGGCTATCTGCCTGCCATGGGTGTCAAAGTCACAACAAAGATGCTCTGCTTCTACACTTCCTTACCAGTTTTCCAATCCATTGTGCATCTGCGTCACACTTTTCTCATCTAACTGCAGCTGTTAACCAAAATGTTGAACAATGTAAAGGCAGGTAGAGACTGGAAGAGACTGGAAGAAACGCGACCTCAAAGATGTTAACAACCTAACAGCCCTCTTCCTTATTCCCTCCTGGCCGATTCCGATTTTCTAAAAGTCTGACTTGCCGATTCGCAATTATTTTTACAATACGATTTTCTTTCTAAGAACAAAAATTGACAGCAGGGCTCCAGTCTAACGTTTTTCTCAACCTGTTTGTTGACACTGAATGTAATGTACTAGAGCAGCGGTCCCCAACCACCGGGCCGCGGACCGGTACCGGGCCGTGGGTCATTTGGTACCGGGCCGCACAGAAAGAATAAATATTATATTATTTCCGTTTTATTGATTATCAGAGTCTGAAATAAGTTTTATTTTGAAAAATGACCGGATTCTCTCCCAATTTCATCCGCCTGTGGCTCTTGACATGTCAAGACGCTCGTCTCGGTCACGTGATACGTTACCTCAAAAATTAAGCCCACAAGTTAGCGAAAATGAGTAAAAAACTTTTGGAGAGCTTCTTTGCAAAGGGGTAAAGGCCCACTAAGGAGACAGAAGAAGAGCCTACAACTTCCAAGAAAAAGAAAACTTCGTTTAACAGACAATATCAGGAGTCTAATTAAATATCAGGAGTAATTCTGACGTGCCAAGCCCGCTCTGCAGAATATGTGGCGACAGTATTTTATCAGCTGCTGGAGATTGTAAATGACGGTGGCCTTAAAAGTATGTTTGAGACAACTCTGCTGGTGTTTGGATTCAAATCAGAGATCGCCACAAAAGCACTGAAAACCCTGCTTCCATTTCCAACATCCTATCTTTGTGAAGCAGGATGTTCTGCAGTGACAGCAATCTAAATTACGAAGTAGACTGGACTATAAGGAACACACTTCGGGTGTCATTGTCTCCCATTACCCCCAGATGGGACCGTCTCGTTGCAGAGAAACAAGCTCAGGGCTCCCACTGATTCAGCGTTATTGTGAGTTGTATTTTTTATGCATTTCATTTTTGTTTTCATGCCGGTCGTATCATTTTATTTCGTCGTGTTTATCCGCCACACCTTGAAGGCCGGTCCGTGAAAATATTGTTTTACATCAAACCGGTCCGGGATGCAAAAAAGGTTGGGGACCGCTGTTCTAGAGGACATGTACGCACCCCCGAACTCCCCTTTCCCAAAATTCACCCACTCACATCTGGTCACCCTAGTTCTGCAGTTCATGTAAAATACTACTCCAATATTATTAAAACACCTTTTGACAACAGATTTGAGGAAAATCGGGCCGTGGAACTGCAAATCTTAACATTAATAAAGATCGCCGTCAAAAAAATGTTGGGTAAAATCTGGCTTAATCCATACAGAGTCTGCACAGCTTTAGAGTCAAAACCATAGACAGAACAATTATGGATAACGGTTAGGCTGGGTTGCTGACGCTGTAAAATGCTGTACTCTAACGTTAATGTACTCAAGCGAGGTACAATCATTCATTTGAACAAATTACATGTTGTGACAGCCCTTTTATGTCTACACCGTCTCACTTTTCTAGAGCAGTAGAATAACGTACATGTCAGCAAACACTAAGCACTGCTGAAGTGCCCCCGAGCAAAACAATGGATAACACGCCAGCGGTTGTGCAAAACAAAAGGATTTGGTTCTGGCCTCGTTTCGCGTACCACTTCACAACAAAACCTCAAACAATTTGACCGCGGTGGTGATAAAGATAATTATGAGCTATTTCAATGTTTGGAATTGGTTCAGCAGAGAAGATTTAAAGGCTACTTCTGCAAGTAATCCTCAGGACTATTGAAGGATTACCAGATTCCTTTTGTACACACCCTGCGGATGACGGACACATGCGTAAACATGTACACACCTGTATTTATGTGCTCAATGAGAAATGTGTTCATACAGATTATTATGTGGTAAATCCATACTTTGCATAAGTAGAGGCTTACCAACTGATATAACCTGACTCGCTTTTCTTTAAACAAACAGTTCTCAAGCCTTTAAGCGAACGTGGTTTTAGCAAACCTGTGTGGCAAAGAGGAAACTTTGTCTGGAATATAAAAATTGCATACATTAATCTGCCTGCTGATTGAAGTGTATTACTCTGTAGTGACTAGGGGTGTTGAGCCCTCTCTGTTTAAGCTTTACGCAGGCATGTTAACTCATCAGGGGTGAAAAAGGTGACCAAGATGTGAACCCTTGAAAGCAGCGGGGATAAGGAGTTGAGTTTTTTCCTCGTCCCGGTGATCAGAACATCGGTTCCTGGAAATGAAGGTGGGAGGCTCAACATAAACTCAAATTGTTGGATGACACCTGACCTGCATTTTCAGGCTTATAGTCGCTGTTCTGTGTTCTTTCAAATTTCATTGTTTCTCTTGTGTTGTGCAACATCATTCTGGATAATAACAACATCATGGTAAGCGCTGACTGAATGCAACACATTGAAAATGTATATGATATAGATAGTATAGTATAGTATATGATATACATATTTCTCGGCAAAACACATTCAAGTACTCAAAAACTGTAGGTATTTGGCTCCACAAACTGATGTTAAGCTGACCCAATCAGATCATAGAGAGCTGCTCTGTCTCGAGACAAGTTAGTAGAAACCCAGTCGGCCTCTGGAAAAGACAGTGGGCAGCTGTATGTCATGATGAATAGCCAGCATTTAAATACAGTGTCATTGCATCTGGTCCCTCTGTCAGCTGTGCGAGAGGACATGCTAAACTTTCCCAGTGACATGTTTTCAGTGTTAGTAGGCTAGTTTAAATGAGTTGATAAATACTCTGGGGTCAACTGGAGGATAAGGGCAAGATCTGAGAACACAGCTGCTGAAACTGCTATCATCTGTTCTTTCATCTCATTTCTTTCTTTTTTTGTGTAGACTGCTAAGTTCATGCAGTGGTCACACAATTTTGATAAGTCATGCCTACAGGCTACATGAGAATTCACTGAGAATACATGTACTGAACCGATTTCCCGTTTGGTTCCACAACATGCCAAGAATAGAAATAGTTTCCAAGATGGATAGATTTTTTTTTTCTAAAGAATATTTTTAAGGTATTTAAATTGAGAGTCAAAATAGTTTTACTTGAGACGAAGGAATTCGTTTCTCACACCGCAAAGTTGAAAAACCTCAACGTTAAATCCTTTGATTGCCATTATTTATTTTTGGCACCTGAACACCATCAGATCACAATCAGCTATGCAATGTAAACCCTCAGTGATATCATCTAATCAGTCAGATGATATAATTAGATATCATATTAATGTTAAGTTATTAATGTTCATGACTTAACATTATGTCACTGTGATGATGACTGCATATGATTTTATGTAAACAGATTTCAAATGTGTCAGTCTTTTCCAAGTGGCAGAAGAAGTATTCAGATTCTCTCCTTGAATAATAGGGCCAATAAAAGAATGTAAAAATACAAGAGAAAGTATCAAAGATAAAAAATGCTCGTTCTGCAGAAAATTGGCAGCAGTTACTGATATTATTACTCTATATTCTTAGATTGTTAATACTGATGCATCAATGTGTACGCAGCATTTTACTGCTGGTTGAGGTGAAGCTACTGTAACTACCAGTGGCGGGCCGTGCATTTTATACCTGGGCCTTCAGTGCTGTCCTACTACAGTTGAACCACCTCCTAATAACCTCATTATGACGCCACAGCTACGGTTATTATTTGTTTCTAGGGGTGTAACAATACACGTATTCGTATTAAACCGTTCGGTACGATGCTTACAAACCGAACAATATCTTTTAATAATACTAGTGCATTTAGAAAATGCAGAAGCTTAAATTGTGGGAAATATAATGTTCTTTTCGGTGGAGCCACTGCGCTCAACCTGGCAACCCAGCCAACGTCACGGACAACGTGCTGCCTGACACGCCCACCACGGAGGAACAACATTGTATACGGCAGCGTTTAGCTGTTCCCTACTGATTCAAGCAGGGCTAAAGCAATCGCCACACAATCCCCATTTCTCCAGGCCATAATTCCTGCTTTGTTAAAGAAAACAACAGCCCAAACAGAGAATCAAATGTCCGACCCTAACCCCGCACATGACGGGATGCTTCATCATTAACGGACAATGCATATAGTCAAAATCAATGTAATTAACACAATGACAAGAACAAACTCACAAAAACCAGTCACATATATTTATATGACAACAAAGCATGACAAATCAATCCAGCAAACCTGCGGTGCTAAAACACGTAGTCCACCGCACACTGAAGAGCACGGGCCATTCAAATATTATTCACATCATAGGGAACAATATTAACCATATCATAAAAACGCCACCATAGACAAATGAACACAATAGTAACACTAATGAAGCTCTAGCGCAAGTTCAGACAGGAAGACTATACTCTTGCACGCCTAAGCCCATAGCTTATTTACTATACATCTGCCATCACTCCTCATGCAGGCACACTCATTATTTCCTTGCTTCATTGTTCGGGGCTGTCAATCATATCAGCTGTCGAGATCAGCTGGTCTCTCTAGCCAATAGCACAACGACACAAGGACATTGTTAGCCTATCATCTTGCTGCTGTCTTTCTTTAAATATGATTGTCTCTCTACCTTCAGTTCGTTCAAGCTGCTGTTACGCAACCCTCCACCTCCCCATCTCCGCCAAATCTTTGCAGATTCATCAGCTTCATCAACTCATCAGTCTATCAACCTCATCAGCCACCATCACCACCAGTGTCTGGACTCCACGGGGGGATTTATATTGTTGGGCAATCACAACTCGATCACAAATCTCCTCGTTGAGTTCAAGCGCCAAAGAATTCTGTGTAACTCATTAACGCAGCATCTGTCATAATAAATGTTAACTACTAATCATCCACTTGTCTCTCCTGATTGAACTGCAGATGTAAAAACACAAAAGCAGTTCACTTACCAAAGCTGCTGTTCACTTAAAGACAAAGTCCATCCTCCTTTCTTTGTTAACAAAGAGTTTAATGACGCGTTGTACAGAACATCGGTGCGGTTCAGTTCCAGTCAGAGGTCCTCCTGCGAACGTGTTCGTTGAGTTGTAGATCCACTCGGGTCTCAGCAAAAGTTTTCAAAAGCACCGTAGCTTGTAAGTGTCCTGTCGTGCTATGGTGTCGTGTTGCTGCCTTCGTTAGCCACCTCAGGTTAGCGTAGCTTAGCTTCAAACACAAAGACGCTCAGTCGCAAATAAAACACATTCCCAGCTATAAAATGTGCAACGCTTCTCCGACGCTGTCAACCAGGAATACCGTTCGTACAAATCCTTTTTCTGGCTGGGTCAGGGCTGCTAGCTGTTGGGTTGGTCGACCCTTTCTTACGATGTCCAGCTTGTCTTGAAATGGCCTTCTCCAGAAAGGCGTTGCAATTAACTCCCGAATCCGTTTCTCCTCCTTCAGCCATTGAGTGTTAAAAAAACAAAGCTACACCAAGCAAAACGCTAAAAATGTCATGTCAATGTCATATCTTCTTACATATCTTTCAACTTGAACTCTTACTACAGTGACGCTAGCCCACTGACCAATCATGCTGCACGTTAATGCTGACGTAGGCCACCTAGACAGCTCTGACACGTCAAAGAATACGCCCAACATGTCAAACTAAAAATCTGATTGGTTGAAGACTATGACAATCAACAATATCGTCCCCATTTACTTTAATCTGCAAAGGCTTCCTAGCGGCTTCCTTCCTCTCTTCTTACCTAGAGACACAGAGGTGAAATCTGATTGGATAAAAGCTCTACTTAAAACAAGCTGCACTGGAAGCAGAGCAACAGAGGAAGACAGGAGCTGTGCAATGAGAAAATAAGCTAATGGGGGGGAAATAATTAGAATACATGTAGTGTATTTGTGAAAAATTATTAAATTATAAAATAGCTATAACCTTGTGATTCTGTTTAGGCCAGCAGAGAAGGCTTTGCAGGCCCTGACGGCCCACCACTGGTAACTACATTGTATACAGTTAGGACGTTTATTCCGGTGGTTCCCAAAGGGTCACAAGATAAATCTAAGGGGTCATGAGATGATTATGGGGTAGAAGAGAAGAAGAAGAAGAAAAAGTTATGCAACATGGCATCATTTCTTGGGGCTAAATCTTTGTTTCTTTTGTGCAATTTCTGATAATTTACCTTTCTGGGCCAAAAACAGTGACTTAACTGAAACCATCTGAGAGGTTTAGAAGGGGGAAAAATCACTTTGGTGAAACTCATAGATATCTAATATGTGACAAGGTTGTTTTTTTTGTACCAGCTGGCTTTTCATCTGACCATTGACAGCATATTTGGTCTATGTAATATTTGGGGTGATGTGTATGTGTTTATTTTAAAACCATGTTACTTGGAAAGTTACAATGCCGGTACTACTACCAGTACAAAAAAAGATTGAGGTATTATTGAATTGATACTTTAAAGGTGTCATGAAACAACACCCAGCCCTCGTGATTAGTGTGGCTTGCCCCACCTTTCTGTATTCCTTCTACTAATAATATAATCAGCCTCTTGTTTCTAGCTGCGGCTGGCCAACGCCTGTGATCACCAAAATTGCAAAACTATTAAATTGGGTCAGGTCCTCTGTTTCAGGAAAGTAGAGCCCTTTTTCAAAATGTAATCGATTTAAATAATACATTTAATTAAAAGTAACTATAGCTCTGAAGCAAAAAAGACAATATTTCCGTTCATATTGGCTACTGATAATAACATCACACACATAGGACAAATAATAATACAATACAATAAAGGGTTCTAGTAAGTTCTGGAAACTTAAATAAATGTTGACATTTTGTCAGGGCGGTCGTCAACCATGCTTTTTCCCCAAAACTTAAATAAGTGGTTTTGATGCCTAAACCTAACTTCCTGTGAAGACAGAAGTTTATTTTGGGAAAAAGACGATGTTACGAGCAGCAAACTGAAACACCGTCCCTGACAATTTCAGAACTGACAGAAGGGAACCTAGAGCGCGATAGTTTGAAGCTTAGGGACGCTGACCAAGCGCCGGTATTTGACGAGTTGGGAGTGAGAATGTGTTGACTATGATGAGCCTGAACGTAGGAGTTTCGTCTTTCCATTGAAATGCACAGAATTCTAACACATCATAAACAATTTGTCTGAACTCTGTCTGGACCGGTTTATACGGTCCATATAATGGTTGTTAATGTGCTGTGCGTGGTCCTGTTGATGGCTTATGCTGTGTCCATCAAAAGCCCTGCTACACATCACACTGCAGGCAGGAAATGTCTTAAGGACACTTCTTATATTCAACCTCATTGGTTGGTTTTGTGTCATTCACAGGCTGATTGTCGATGACAAAACCCCTCATTTTGAGAGTACGATTGGCTCATTTTACGCATGAACTCGCCTCGGTAAACAATGCATGGTGCAGCACAGTTGCAGATAGATAGAGGTGTGCTCTAAACCTCGACGTGTCCTCAAAGTCCCTTGCATAGCCTACATCTACGATGTCAAACATGCAAACAAGTCACAGTCAGTCTTTCCCTCTCTCTTTGTCTCACACACACCCTCACAAATCCGCCTCTTGGGCGCGCACACACACACACCCACCCAAGGAGACACACGTGGGAGGATTGACGCCATGCTGTCTGCAGTGCGTTGACGAGTATTGTTATTAACTGCGGTGTGAATAGAGGCAGCAGTACATCCCCTGCTCTCCGGCTGCTGCAGGGCTCGCCTTTGTTCTGCAGTCCATAATGGCACGGCATAATTACAGTCTAAGCCGAGAAGGCACACACAGCAACATCTACCTTACCGTTCGCCTCACCTCACCTCGCAGGGGAACAGAGGAACACACGGGCATGCGCTGTTTTCATGTGTACTCATGTTAATCTGTTGAGTCTGTTTGTTGTTCACCGTCACTGGGTCTCACTGTTATTGGCAAATTCTAAAAAGGTGCTGCCTTGCTTCTCTTCATATAGTGATTCATCGTCATACACAAAGCTCATCAGCATGAACTAAAATGACTTACACTCGTAAAAGAGCAATCACTAGTGCGCTTTTTTTCCCACCTCAACTGCCCCATGATTGGCTACTGATGACATCACGCGCGTGGGACAAATAATGATACAATTCAATGACGGGTTCTAAATATAATATAGATCGCAGTATGCTTCAAATAAACTTGTCTGACTCATTTCTACACACAAAAAGTGATTGAAGTTTCAAAAGTCCGAAAAAAGAGAGCTTTATATGTAATCACGCAGCTTCTGAATTTCGCCTCGGGATTTACGACGCACTTCGTTTGACGCCTCTAAAATGTTCGTTGTCGTCGTTGTTTGTACCGACAGCGCTGTTAGCACTGTTAGCTGCAAGCCCCCGGCCCATCCGTCGCCAAGTTGAGAGCCGTTGAGAGGCGAAATGCTCCCAATCGCCTATTTTGCACCTTTAAGGTCTTTACCAATCCACAACAACGTGAAGAAAACAGAATGTAGACAATTTTCCAGCAGCAAATTTAACCCATCACATATATTCACATCAAAATATAGGACGTAAATAAAAACATTATACCATGAGCATTCATTTAGTAGCTAGCAGGCCAGCAAAAAAAGCTTTCATAAAGTCATCGTCTGCAAAATAAAAAGTTAGGCCGTAACGAAAATAAGACGCCAGACGATCCACCGTGTTGAACATTTTTGTGTGCGATTACAGCAAGCTGTGCTGTGATTGGTTGCCAAGGACGAGTTGGAAAAATGTAACTTGATGCGAATAACAAATGCTTATTTTTTGCCCGGGAAAAAGGGGTCAGACATGATATTGGTTCAAAAACTATAATTCATTCTTATTATCAAAATGATTAGGAACTGCGCAAAGCTCGTCTCTGTCAAAACTGTTTCTGGAGTATACCTTTAGAGTCATAATCAGTCAAAAGAAGAAGAAGAAGTCCACATCAACTTCTATCGGACTTTAAACTTATATCTTTGTATTTACAGACTGGGTATTATCATCATCCGGTCATTATTGCTATCCGTTAATAACTTGATTTGCTGAGATCTGGAGGAATATTGCTCCTAGTTATGACCAAATCTGTCCATGGAAAAATCCATTACAGTTCTAGCTCTACTGATCTACTGTTTTTGCTCGAATCGAATGTGCACACATTGTTTTTTCTATCCAGCGTGTGATCATGACTGGGATTTCAGGTGTGGTCCCTTTGGGTGTCACCCAGAAGTAGTTAGATTAGAGAATCTGGCTAAACTGGAGCATCCAACCTCTCCGATCAGCTGACTGGACCTGCTTCTATTCAACAAATGGGTGCACTTTGTTACACTTTTCATGTCAATAATTTACAGTATCAACTCTGAGAACCTGGTCATCTCAGTCGAAGCGAGTGTAACCTTTTGACATTTCTTGCCCTTCCTCATCCCTCATCG
The DNA here is from genome assembly GCA_032191485.1 of Leptoclinus maculatus. Classification (NCBI taxonomy): domain Eukaryota; kingdom Metazoa; phylum Chordata; class Actinopteri; order Perciformes; family Stichaeidae; genus Leptoclinus; species Leptoclinus maculatus. The sequence continues at coordinate 2,196,026 of JAVDOI010000002.1, forward strand.
TCGTCATCTAGTCTCGACCTCTCTTGAATAACAATATTTTAAAGGTGCTGTGATAATACTACAGTAGATACACGTGTTGGGCAGAGTGCTGCTGCATCTGAGGAAATGCCTGAGAATAATGAATAGTGTAAAAGTCTGAGTAGAGGGTAAGAAACGGGAGGAGATGAAGAGGACGGAGGTTATAGAAAGGAGATTATTTTTGGTTTGCTTCGAGTGAAAATGCTTTTTTGTTGTGATATAATTCTCAAAGAACAGTCAGAGAACACATTCACCTCACAACCACATTATGTGTTATTGAGTATTGCTGTTGTGCGGTCAAGATTTACTGTATTAAGTAGAATACAGAACTTCATTGATTTTCATCTGTAATCTATTTTACCTATCTACGAATGAGTTGAAGGGGCTAGATTGAGAGATATTATGTTAAAGCTGCTCTAATCAATATTTTTATATCAGCAATGGGTCAAATATCTGTATGTAAAGTAAAAATGGGTCACCTATAGTGAAAAATAATTATCTTCCAACTCCCCACTTCCCCCTCAGCTCTACGAAGAGTTTTAGCATCTCTCATCTCTCTGTTGTGGTTCACTCTCACAGCCCTTATCAACCTGTTTAAAGCAGCAGCAGCCAGCTTTAGGAAAATGAAAACACTGTTCACTAACTGACCATCACCAAAGAGCAGAATAAACAAAGTCAGCTACTAGCGGGTGAACACAGTGAAGCATTTAGCAGCTAAAGAGCCAGATATCTCCACGTGGAGACCAAAACAGAGCTAAAAAAGAGAGTGAATATTGGACTTGCTCTTGCCAAGTGGCCGTATGAACAACTCCAATGGCCACATCTGTAGCCAGTGTTTGGTTTGTCCGTTCTGGGCTACTGTAGAAACATGGCGACTGGCTCTGTGAAGTTTTTGCTGCGGATTAATCCACACGAGGTGTTCTAATGAGCTCTCTGGCAGCAGACTCAATCCTACATACACAGTGTAGTTTTGATGGTTATTTTGTTCGTTTTTGTATTTTATTACAACAATGGAGCTCTATGGCACAGATTAAGATTCATCAGGCTTTGGTTACACATCAAAGCGTAGTTTTCTATCACAACATCTTTTGCTCAGAATTTGTTAGCCACGGGACAAACCCGAGAATCACCAAAATAAATATTAATACATTTTGAAAAAATCACTTTAAACTCCTTGAAATGGTCTGATTTTTTAAATGTTTGTCATCTCATCCTCCTCCTCCTCAGTGCCATCTTCTTTTTCTTTCTCCCCTGAAGGTGTAAATTGACCTGCATGTGTTCCCACAAGCTCCTGTGGTTGAGCTCCGTCTCTTGCTGTTGGACAGTAACTCATCTCCCTTTGACGTCGGATGACAAATTGCCTCACCGCAGGCCAAAACAAAAAAATCTGTGAGCTTGTTTGAACACGGTCATTAGCTTGTGTTACTTGTTGAATCAGAGGTGGTAGCACGGAGAACAATTCATCCATATCATGTTAAATGAGATGATGCGTAAATGCTATGAAGTCTTGCAATTGCTTTCATTGACAAATGATTTAAGGAGAAGAATTCTTCATGTTTAGGACTTTATAATCCAGGTCAAGTACTTTTCCCGGGACTAAGATTGAAGTCAATTTGGTACCTGTTGGATACTTGGATACCCTTGTCATCCCCGCCAAACTGTCCGCTTTGCCTTCCTCAATACGGGCAAAAAAGCAAGACATTTTGACAACATAGCAAGACCATGCCTCTAAATAACAGCGCTGACACAGCGAGGAGGGTGTGCCCGGCGCCCACAGAGGTGAAATCGGGGAGGAGAGGAATGTTGGCCGCGGATGAAAGCAGGAGTGCGGCCTGCGATGTGTAATAACTCTCCGCACATCAGCTTGTTGGTATAATAAGACAGATCCTAGAGGCAGGAGAGAAACCAGAAGGAAACATGCCAAAACATCTCTCTCTTTCTCTGTCTGTCTCTTTCTCTTTCTCTCTCTCTCTCTTTGTCCACAGTGTGTTCTAATGATTATCTTTTCCAGTTGTCACGATAAAAGTGATGCCGTCAAAGCTGCTCAACATGATGCTGAAGGGAGTGCCTGGTTTATTCTTCACATTCAATTCGGTCAACGTTTTTTTTTTGGCACAATAGGCATTTTAGAGACTAAAATAACTCTTTTTATTTCTATGTGGGGGGGGGGGGGGGGGGGGGGTGCGTGGCTGGTCAGAGTGACAGCACAGTCTTTAAAGAGTGCTGTCAAAACCAAGATTAGTGACTAAAGAGGGACCCGCAGGCCTCGGGAGGCCTGTCTAAAAACGTCTGTAGAGCCTTCCTTTTACCTCCAGCTGGTAGGATGAAATCCTGCAGGAGCAGCGATGCATTATTAAGTATTCAGATCCTTTACTTAAGTACCAATACGACACGTTAAAAAATACTTCATTGCAAGTAAACGTCCTGCGTGCGCAACCATGCTTAAATAAAAGGTATTATCAGCTGAACTTAGTTGGAGCGTTAAAAAAATAAAAGGATACACAATATGTAGAAAAATGGCTGCTGTGGCTGATATATTATCTTATATTTAGATTAAATTGGCATTCATGTGTAAGCAGCATTTTTCTGCTGTAGTTGGTTGAGGCGCAGCTACTTTTAAGTACTTTAATTAGCATATAGACCCATGGGTCGGGCAACCTCTGGAGGTCAGGAGATAAATCTGTGGGGCCCTAAGAAGAAGAAACTTGCTACACAAATTTGTGTGTATGTATATATACATATATATACACAAATATATACAAATATATATATATATACACAAATATATACATATATATACAAATATATATATATATATATATATATATATATACACATACATACCCATCCACATATATACACATACATATACACACATACATACACTTTACATACAAATTATTTCACCGTAAATTAACGGTAACTTACTGGCAGCAGGGACGCCAATAATTTACTGTTTTTTACGGCGCACTACCGTAATTTACTTTTACGGTATCTTACTGTATGCTGGATTACGGGATGTGATAGTAGGATAACTGGGTTTTACCGTGATTTTACGGTACCCAGGTAGCCTGCTGTACGTCTGCATTAAGCCGTGATTGGTCAGTGTGCCAGCGTGACTTTTGTCAAACAGAAAGCTAGCTAGCAGATCTTAGTATTTAGTAAGAGTTCAGGTTGAAACATATGTAAGAGAAGTTATGACATTTTTAGCGTTTTGCTTGGTGTAGATTCTTTTTTTTTTTTCCTAGCTTTGTTTTTTTAACACTCAATGGCTGAAGGAGGAGAAATGGATTTGGGAGTTACTGACTTTGTTAACAAAGAAAGGAGGATGGACTTTGTCTTTAAGTGAAGGCAGCTGTGGTAAGTGAACTGCTTTTGCGTTTTTACATCTGCAGTAGCGTTGCTACTGTGTTCATTTGTCTATCATGTCGTTTTTATTAATAATATCAATGGCTCGTGCTCTAGTGCTGCAGCGTTGCTGGATTGATTTGTTGTCATATGAATATATGTGACTGTTTCTTGTGAGTTTGTTCTTGTCATTGTGTTAATTTTATAGATTTGGACTATATGCATTGTCCGATAATTACGAAGCATCCCGTGATGCGCAGGGTTATTGTCCGGACAATTGAATCCGTTCGGGCTGTTGTTTTCTTTTTACAAAGCAAGAATGATGGTCTGGAAAAATGGGGATTATGTGGCGATTGCGTTAGCCCTGTTTGAATCAGTAGGGAACAGCTAAATGCTGCGGGGAGAGTTCGTAGGTTGTGTGCCGCAGTTGTTTCCCTGCTAAGCTAGTTAGCTTAGCCTCCCTGAAGTGCGGGGCCTCAGCAGTTTTTTGTTATTGTTCCGGGTTCAGAGGTCACAAAGCCCGTTGTCTGTTACGTGAGCGCAGTCCACCGAAAACATTATATTTCCCACAATTTTCCAAATGCACTAGTATTATTAAAACGTATTGTTCGGTTCTAAAGCCTCGTACCGAACGGTTTAATACGAATATGTGTAGCTTGCACGTCATAATGAGATTATTAGGAGCTGGCTCAAGTGTAGTACAGCTCAGAAGGCCCATATATAAAATGCACGGCCCGCCACTGATATATACATACACATACATACATACATATATACATACACATATATATATATATACACATACATGCCCATCCACATATGTACACATACATACACATACATAAATACATATATACATACACATATATATATATATATATACACATACATGCCCATCCACATATATACACATACATACACATACATACATACATACATAAATATATATATATATACATTATATATATGTTTTTTTGTGAAATATGTGATACTTTGGTAGAACTGGAATATTTGCTCCTGAAATGTAGTGAAGTAATAAAATAAAAAATACTCCTCGAAATTGCACCACAGTGCGGAACATGAATATCTGCAGCTGAGCACCAGTACTCTCACTACCACGGCATGACTCCGTGATGGGACCCCTGTGTGCTTTTTTTCACACCCGACGCAACGTTAGTACAGGTCAGACTGCATCTCGTGTTAATTGCAGTGTTATAAAAAAAGGTAACGATGCGTTCCAAATGTCGCCGATTTCCTCACACTGTGACCGGAAGTAAAGGGAATTTAGTATAATAAAAGTAGGCTATACATTTAGCCGAGGCTTGACTCGGTTATAAAAGTGTTTAAATATATCGCGCCACATGGCCCGCATTACACCGCAGACTAATAAATCCCATTAATAGCCTACACGCAAAATAGCACGTTATGTGAAACATTTAAAAAAATCTATTCCACGGAGATGACTTGCTCCATCATCCTGTATCTGTGTGGGTAATGCTGAGGTTTAATTTGAGAGCGGGGCCCACGGTCCGGGATTTCCACCGCAGATGAGCGTAATGACCGAGTTGAGTGAAATTACAGTGTCCGCGCCTCCGCTCTGCCAAAATCACAACGTGGAGTTTCTCGAGAAGGCCGATGTTTGTTGTAATTCTCCCTCGTGCGGGACCACAGGCAGTGCCCTCAGTGTGTGTGTGTGTGTGTGTGTGTTGTACTCTATGGTGGCGTAAAATCACGTTGATCTCGATTAGGTTTTCAGGCACAGTCTCGTCGCTTCAGCTTCATTATGAGCAAAATAAGAGATAAATAGAACACACACGTTTAAGGTCTGCGGCCTTTCAACAGCAGTTTATGAAGATCCGCCTTATTTTGCCTTTGGCAAGCAGCAATCATTTTATTTTGGAAGGGGGATGCGTTTCATGAGCCATGAACCTGCCAATGCCTTTTTTTATGAAATCATGACGCACGGCATTGATGAATCATTATTTTAAAATATATCCTATACTGTCCGCGTGACAGCACAATTCATTTAGTTTTTTTCTAATATAATTTTGCTTCTTTAGATGTGTCTATATTTTGTATAATGATGCAAAGGTAGAATCAAGCAAACCACAGGTAATTTACCTCCTCATTAATAAAATGACAATTGTGATGCATCATAGTAACACATAGCAACAAAGCTAACATTTTTGCAGTCATCTCCATTTATATTATTGTCCTCAGTTGTCTTTTTATCTACTAAGTTACCTCATTTGAAAAACAAAACGACGGCCTTGAAGGCCACTGAACATCTCATTGGTCCAGATTTTCACACTCGCTAAATTATATTTTAATGGTTAAACTGGCTCTTCCCTTCAGACTTCTTTTTTACTGCGGGCATTAAGGCCTCCGCTCTCCGCCTTAAAAAAAAAAAGACACCCGAGAGGAGCCGGGTCCACCGCTCGCGCTAGATTGTCATTAGTTTGACTCGCGTGACACGGCGAGGCGCTGCAGCCAATGAGCGCGCGGTGTGCGCGCCAAGGGGGAGGCAGAGAATGTTCGATGCAGACGCAAAGTGCGCTCCGAGGAGGAGGAGGAACACACTCGGCCGCCACACGCCTCTTCACAACACGAGAGGAAACGAGCATCTAAAGGCGAGTTGTTTTGGAGGGAGAAGAAGAAGGAGGATAACCCGACTGGAAGGATATTAAAAATCAGTTTAACGGCCCTTTTTTTGTCGGAACTTCCTGTTGTTGTTTTCGTATCGAGTCTGTGCTGCACGTCGGCCCGTCCTGCGTCTCGTCCCCCTCAGTGCTATCGAACACAGAGTGTCGCGTTTGAGGACCGTTCAGCGGGGATGTAGCGGAGGGCAAACCCACCTAAAGCCGCTTAATTCGTTCAGCAGGAGTGTGTTGACATTAGTCGAAGGTAAAGGACATTTTTTTTTAAGCTGCTGTTGGTTTTTGGGAACTTGAACACGTCTCTTAAAGTCTACAGACCTTTTTTATATTGATGGAGGGTTGCTTCATGGTGACCCCCGCCTGGAGGTCGTAGCTGACCCCCTTTCTCATTTCCCACCACATCTCTTGCACATCTCCCCAATGATGACTATGAGCTCTATATCGGACTCTTTGGTCCCGCCTGATCCCTCCAAATCAGCGTTTTTGGAGTTCGGCGGCCACGGCTACCCCGGACACCAGCAGCCGTCCCCCGGCCTGTCCCACAACCATTACCCGGTCCACGGTCTGCACGCGGTCGGCCCCTCGCAGCACGAAGGACCCTTCTCCTCCGGTGCCGCCTCGTACGGTCGCCCGCTGGGATACCCGGCCTATCACAGCACCGTGAGCGCGCACCACCACGGTGCCTACCTGCCCTATCAGCACGGGGGTCACGGCGGCGCGCTTGGACACAGCAGACTGGAAGATGCGGGTAGGTTTGCAAGGACGTTTCATAAAATATTTAGCACATTTTTCTTTTACATCTACAGCGTGCTCAGTGGTCGATCCTGTAAATATTTACTAAGTGGAATCTTAGCACATGAGCCTAACGACCGCGTGGACATCGCTCATTTATGTAACGGCTTCTCGGGTGCCGCTGAGTCGGAGCTGACAGATCTCCAAGAAAATAAAGCAAAACAAAGAAGGGAGAGCTCTTAGCCAATCAGAACCGTTTGTTTCATTAGGACGTGACTTGTGACATTTTAATGGGCCCCACATTTTTATATTTCAATATATTTCTTTGTGTCGCCTTAAAAAAAACGGCCCAAGTCAAAATGATGTTGCGTTTACTATCACAGAAGACCTTAAATGCATCAATACGCTCAAACTGAATTTAAGAGAAATCCCGGGGGGGGGGGGGGGGGGGATTATTCTTCACAGATGTTTTATATATATATAATGGTGGAAATGGTTTTTATGGTGTAAAAAAAACCAACATAAAAATGAACCACAGTGGAGCAGAATAATTGGATCCACACACAGCTCGGCCACAGCGCCGTGTTTAGTGTACTTTGGGGTTGGTCGGGAGATGAGTTCAAGGCCCGCGGAGACCGTGCGACTCTCCACAAGCAGCAGCCGACACCGGGCCTGCGGTGTCCCGCAGCGGCCCGGGAGCTGCGGCCCCTCCGAACCCAAACCCTCAGCCCATCTTCTCCCGGATAACATCCGCCCCGATGCTGCTCCACACACACACCAAGAGGCCTGTAGTAATAATAATAATCACGCCTGACAAGATGACCAGAAATAAAAAAAAAATGTAAAGTTAATTGAACCAGAAATACTTTCTGTATTTTATAGATTTTTATTTCTTTCAAAATAAAATACCACACCAATAACATTTGAGACAAAACAGTTTATTTTCATAATCAATTTTAAATATGCATTAAATTACTTTTCAACCTTTTCCCGCTGTGAGAGATAACGATGACCAGCCATTTAAATATAGACTGTAGAAATTAGCTTTTATGGCTGATGGCGTATGTCTTTAAGAAAGTGACATTGCTTAAAAAAAAATGCAACAACCAAAACAATTATGAAGTTGATATGATCCACTTAGACCCTTCATTGTTCTGATAATTGGTAGTGAAGAAGAGCGATCCGGAAGTGGCTGCTTGTCAATCGTCATAGGTTTATGTTCACATGTGTATATATATATATATATACACACTTTTTTGGGGGGATATATATTTATACTTATATTGTATATAGCTGTTAAATGTTTATACCTACATCTGTTCTACTTTTTTGCTGCCCTTTTTTATTCTTTATATATTTTTTCTTGTTTATTGTAAAATAGTGTGTGTACATTGAGAGCGGAGTGGAAATCGGCGACAAATTCCATGTATGCGTACGCATACATGGCCAATAAAGCTGATTCTGATACATGTTACATTATTGTTAACAGATGTAGATTACATTATCATGTACTACTACTGCTAATGCTAATAATCATGATTATTATTATCATAATTATTATTATAACACCGGTCCTTCTTTACATATTCAATTAGAGAAATATTGGACTGAACGCACACATCTTTTTCGTTCCTCTTCTTCTACTCCATGTGCACGGCCTCCGTTTTTCAGCACAAACTCAGTAATAAGTCTGACTTCTTATTTTGTTAATTTAAAATAGTGTAAAGTTGCCACGCAGCCAAAGTACAAGAAAAACAGTGCCTATGAAACAAACAAAAAAAGTACAAATCTTTAGTGATAATCAGTCAAAATATTATTATAGAACAGTTCAAGGATGTACAAATATTGTTACACATTTATACATTTAAATAGAGCAGAAACTAAACTATAATCGTCTATTTATTTTTACGTAAAGTGATTTCATCCCAACTCAAATTTGTGCCATTTCCATTGTTTCTATATCTACGACTGTAAATCATTTAATTCAAAGTTAAATTAAAAATTTCTTTCAGAACGTTTTTTTTATGATCAATAGTGAGTGAAAGCCCCGCCTCAGCACTTTCAACTGGCGTTCTCAGCTCATCTCTACAAATAAAGTGCCGTCACTAGAAATAAAAAAAAAGACCCCAGCACAAGAAACACACTTGATATTGCTTTATTACAATCATACTTCAATTTTCTAATCTTGCAAAAAAAAGTTGCTTCACTTTGAACTGACAACATATTTCAGAAGTCCGCAACAGAAAATGCTGCATTACTTCCGTCAGCTGAGAAACATGGTTCGACACAATAGATTATCATATTCTTTGGGAGTGGCGTCGACAGCACAGTACTCTACATGCAGCACTGCTCCCAGTTCCCAAATAAATCTAATTACATTTTGTAACGGTTATGAAGTCAAACCTCGCTGGTGTTCAACTGAACATAGTCATCCGTTTGTCGAACCTTTAGAGAAACAAATATGGTTATTTCTCTAGTTTCTTGCGAGGGGGCTCCACCTAAATACCTCTCTACATGTTTGGTCTTAATAAGGTAAGACCCATAGAAAAATTAAAAAAAATTAAAAAATCAATAAGGAGGAGGAAACAATGGTTTATTTTACAAGCAGGGTGGTCTGAGGGACCCTAAACAATGAAGCAAAGCCAACAAAACACACAAGATAAAAAACACAGTTGTGCTGGTTGGAAAATGTACACTCTCACATTTTCTTTTCCAAAAAAAGTGGCCCATCTCGGAGTGCCCTTTGTGTCTCCCCCCCCCTTCGGTGTCGCGGCGCTGCCGTCCCTCCCGTCTCTGTTACAGAACCCGAGCGTCTTGTGGGGCCCTCGGCTCGTCCACAGCTGTTCTCTCCTGCCACTGCAGGCTATGAGCTCATGTCATAACAGAGATCAGCGTGGGCGGACGGACACGGTTGTACGGAGAGAGAGAGAAAAAAACAAAACAGAAAAAGTGAAAGAAGTTGTCTGGGCCGAGCCGCACGTAAAAAGAGGATTCATCTTTTCATTACACTCGTGACGTCATATTTCATGACACTGAATTGCACTTCGTGGCATTTTAAATCCACCAGAACATATGTTCTCACAGGATTGTTTTGTTGTCGCAGAATTTTACAAATTCTATGTTTTGAAACATTACAAATTCAGATTTTCGCCCACTGCTGACACCGCAGTTTGATTCCGTTTTGTGGTTGAATCCTAGACGGGGTATGAAACTAACTCAAAATCAGTACTAGTCCCAAGGACTAGTAGGTTCATGAAACTACTAGTCCTGAGCAATCTTTACTAGTCCTTCATGAAGCTTTGGGGAATGTACCAATCACGGGGTGTAGGGATGTGTGTGTGGAGGAAGACTCTATAATGTTCATTCAGCTAGCATGGGTACATCAAGTTCAGCATCTATGTCTGCCTCCATTTGCTGCCAGTCTTCTTGAGAATGAAACTGTGCCAAGTTGAGGAATTCCGCTTGAGCTATATTCCGCCGTGGGGAGTAACGGCATTTCACCACGGCAGTTTAAGCAGTGAACGCTCGGTGCCAAAAACAATACGCATTTGTTCTAATTTTAGATGACGTATTTTTGTTAGATCACAAAAAGATATTGGGTGTTAGTTCATGTGCTGCAGTGATAAGAGCTTCACCATCTATATTTCTTCCGCGGACGAATGTTGGCGGGCCGCTGGTGAAACTGAGAGAGAGGCCCGGCCTGATCGATGGATATAGTGCCTTTCGCATTGCGTAAACAAAAAATTATAATCGAAACAAAATAGTCTAATATCCTCAACAATTTGGGGAATAGTGGAATGATAATTTAGGTAGTCCCTCCAAAAATCCACTCGCGGACTAGCGTTAGTTTCCGACCCTGCTAGATGAGTTGAACTGCTTTGCTGTAATATGGTTGAGCCTGAGTGTTCCTACATAGTACTGACGTGTTACGTAACTTTTTTATGGGATTGAAATGTTGTTCATAAGCAATCATTAAAAAAACAAAACACATATGATGAGGAAAAAAGGCACACAAAAAGCTAAAAATGTGTCACAAAACTTGTCGGTAGATAACAAGCAAAGACATTTTAAAAAGGGGTTCAGTGTCTTGTTGAAGGACCCGTGAGATGAGACACTTTTTGGGGGTTTTCTGTTGTATGACGGTGTCTGGTACTCTCAGGGTAAAATTCTGTCCCACCACAGAAACCCCCGTGTTGACATTTATCTTGGTGCAAATTGTGCTCCTCTCCCTCCAGAACACGAGAAGCCCACGACGGTGATCGAGAACGGGGAGGTGCGGCTGAACGGGAAGGGGAAGAAGATCAGGAAGCCTCGCACCATTTACTCCAGCCTGCAGCTCCAGGCCCTCAACCAGCGCTTCCAGCAGACCCAGTACCTCGCCCTGCCCGAGAGGGCCGACCTGGCGGCCAAAATGGGCCTGACGCAGACCCAGGTACACTTTGAGCTGGATACACTCTTAACTTAAATAAAAGGCTAAAAATTAGTCATTGTTGGAGAGGATTCGTGGAAAATTAAAAGATGATTTCCCTAATGAACGCAAACACAAAAGGACAAAAATTTAGCAAAATTGTATACTTGTATGAGGAATTAAAAAATAAAAACCCACATTGGTGAAGGTGAAAAATGCAACTCATCAGGAGCAGGAAACTATTAATTTGAACTAAGTGTTGGCTAATTTCTCTAATTTAGGGCGTATGTGTATCATCTCACTCTAAGAGTGCATGACTCACTGAAACCCTGCAATGCATGACTGAAACATCATGAGTGAATCATCAATCTGAATCCATCCCGTCGTCGTTTGAACTAAAGCGCTCCTTGGTTCTCAGTGAAATATATATAGAAGCCTGTGTGGGTTGTAACTGTGAATCTACATTAATATGTCTGCAGTCGAGGTTAAGGGGAAGACTTGGTTTGCCTCTCAATGCTTTTTTTATCCGTTTCTTTTCTCCCACAACGTGCACGCACACACGTGCTGTCAAAGCCAAATAAAAGCCTCATGGTGGCCATTTTGTCTGTCACATAAAGTCAATGAACCCAACACAATGGAGGCTGTCTTGTTGGATGAATCATGTTTTTTAAGCCATTGATATTATCCATTTGATTATAGCTCTGGAAACAATCCCCCAATCAACAGGACAGAAATTGGCTTTCCAGGTTTATTTTTAGTTTTGCCTTATTGCAAACAATTTCGTGAATCACAATCTCATTAATCCGAGTTAAGACGAACGTGTCCATGTGGCCTGTAGGGAGACTGTTGGATGACTTTAGACAGTCACGGTTGGTTTCTCTGACTGTTTCCTCATTTTCTTTAATGTAGAGGGTAATAGTTCCGTTTCATAGGAGAGTTTCTTTAAAGTAGGATCTATTTTGAAAGAACTTGTGCCATTATTAACAATAAGCAGAGAATAAAACATATGGACTATGTCCAGATAGTCATAATCTTGCTTTGCCTTCCCATTTATTCGATTCAGACGTCATGCTCCGAGCAGTAGCAATAAATACAGAAGCCCCAAAGTTCAGAAGAAATTATATTAAGTTTCGCTATGGAATATAATACCTTAAGAATGAAGATACTGCACTCTTCCTTTGGTTAATCCTCAGGAAGTAAAAGAAGGAAACACACTGTGTCTACTAACAGAATGTGTTCTTTCAGCTTCTTTGATTTGTCTTTGCTAACATGTTAGCCATAACAACTTCATAGGATAGAATAAGTATTTTCAGCTATGCTATCAATGTTTAGCAAGGTATCTGTCTGTCTGTCTACTAATGTTCAGCTTTTATCAAAATCAATATGCAACTTTAACAGTTTAATATGTTTAAATATGTAAAATAAAGGAACCTTAAACTTACCAAAACATGAGATAGCAGCTAATGAGCGCTGCTAAGCTAGCTACCTTTAGCAGGTGTTAGCAGTTTTTTCCCCTTCTTCATGAATAGATTTAGCTACTGCCCATTTAGGTAAATTGAAGAAGAAAAAAAACAGAATTACCAAGATGTCAGTTCATTCAAATAGATACTTTTCAATTTTAGATAACAGTTTCGGGAAACAGAATGGGTAAATTCAGTTTCAGCTTGGCTAGCCGTTAGCTATTTCAACTTGCAGCTAGCTTTATTTTGATATAACTCTTTATTTAGCACTTGCTCAGCATTCAGAGTAAATTCAGATATTTTCACAGAATAAATGTTTCTATGACATAATACATTTTTCATAATAAACGTGTCGAAAAGACCAGGTCTCCAGGTCTCGACTCAAATTGGACCAAATACGTAAGCTAGTTAGGCTACTGTGTTTCTGGCTTTGTAAGGCCGTGTAGATATTACATATAAATCACGAGCACATTCATTCTGGGACATCAGCAACAAGTTCATCAAAAAAAAATGAGAAACTGATTTTTGCACAGAGTTACGTTTGGAAAGCCGAAACCATTTTCGTCATCGGTACCACACAGCCTACGCGTTCCCAATGTATAGACCTATATACATGACTATGTACGTCATGTATATGTAAATACAATAATTGTTTTAAAAGTCATATAATGCTCTGTAGCATTATCAAAGATGGGCCACATTACACGTGTGGAAAAGTGAAGGTTTGAGTATTGGACAGGTGTCCCATTGGGATAGATGCAGTAGGATTGTTTAAATACGATACACGCATGTGCACTGAGTAGCTATTAAAAGCATCTGACGTCATCAGATGAGCCGTCCTGATGCCGTATGAATTAACCACCTCAGCTATGTTTACACTGGGAGTAAGAGATGATCCGCTCAGTTGCCTTTGCCTTTTGTAGTGGCGAAGTGGTTTGGAATGCGGTCGGCTGCCAGCCAGCCATACTCGCATGCACGCTTGCGGAAGAAGCACACTGTCTGTCTGCTTTGAGGTGTTTTGGGATCAGGGAAAGTGGGCTTTGACTGATTGTATTATAGTCTTTACAGTGTGTCAAGAGTTCCACTGATTGCAATTCAAGGATCTGGCTGTGGTTGGAGGAACGCAGACACATTTTCGTGGGCTTAGGATAAACAGTATGGGTCCCTCTTTTCTGTGATTTCTTGACCTTTTTTATTTTAGTTCGAAGATGGGTGTGGTCTGAGCATGGGTGCAGGAAGTGTGTGTGGGGGGGGTAGGAAGTGGGGAAGGGCGCCTTGGCCCGATTTGGCGGCACGGCTGATGCACGCCTCCAGGAAGAGGGCGGGGCTTTTGAAGCAAGTCCGTCACGTGACGGCTTTTCCCCCATAGACTTACATTGGCCAGTGTGTGCTGGTTCCGGGGACATGGAAAGCCGGGAGGGATGTTTGAGACGGTTTGAGTTGTAATTTTACTGGTCGCCTTCATTTTCTCAATGAAAAATAAAATTGGTCATAATCAAAGATTTTGCAGAGTCATCCGATGAGCCATCGAAGTTAGTGGTGGAAGCTAGAAAGTCTAACCTCGAATAGTTTGTTTTAATAATCTTGTTGCACACCACCAATTAAGTGCAACGTTAATCTGCTTTTCTCATGAGGAGTTAACATTTTATATTTTTAAACAGCATTTTTACCATTTATGTATATTTAGTGCTGAACCCAGGCTAAACGCATTACAGCTTAAATGATTAAACATTGTAAATATGGACATTTGTGAGGGGAAAAACACGATTACATGTAACGTATAACACAATGTTGTGTGTTTCAGGCTTGTCCCTCTCTGGTGGTGACACAGTAAATAGACGGAGACACGGAACAGCTTGTGTTGAAACACTCAGTCCGCTGTAATTAGCCGACTGTGCATATATGTAGCTGTACGAGCTCGTAGCCTACGGTGCACATACACGCATTGCTCACATGCATGGAGACACACACACACACACACACACACAACCATGCATTTACTCAGACATATGTTGTGTGCATTTTCATACACGTATACAAATGGAAACTCAAACACACACACACACACACACACACTTGCAGATAGCGATCATGCGCCACATCTCGACCCTGCCTTCATGCCATTAGGCCGGCAGCCAACCGCTTTCCATCTACATCTCCAATGCTCCCAGACGCTGCTGAGAAATGGCACGTAGCACGGTTCTAACATTTTTCCTTGAAACGCTCTCTATCTCTATCCATCTCTCTCTCTCGCACACACACACACACACACACACACACACACACACACATTGCCCATACAGCTTAAACCGCCCGCCAAATGGACGCCTTCTATTTCTAAAAATCCCAGCAACCGTTTTTCGCCCAGTATTCAAGAACACACACACACACACACACACACTCATGGCGGCACCTGGCCTGCCTCTCAGCCACCCTCCTCCGCTAATGCCGGTGTCATTGGCCCCTGCCGTCGGGGCAGCCGTCGGCTCCGTGTTGCTGCTGGAATATGAAACCAATAATTACGGCAGAAATCCTGTCACTGAGGCTGCATTAGCTTAACGTGCTGTTGATTGACTCCCGGGCTCATAGCGCTCACTCGAGGGTTTCATTAGCGCTCTGCAGGCGCTGACGCATGACAATGTGTCTGTAGATTATTGTACAATAGGGGCTTACAATTTATTTTTTTTAGATATGAGTGCAATTGACTAAATATAGAAATTGGAGAACTTGGAGAGAGAGTTTAAAGCGCGAGTTAATTTCTTAATAAAAAAGCATTATGTGGTGTAATTACAATGGCATTGCGTCTTTATGGAGTGGTGCTTTAATTTTATGCATTTTTGCCAGCGTCCATACTAAAGTCTAACCGGCTGTGGTTGACGTCAGCAGATACACTGGAACAATAGAGATCACATTAAATGTCAAGTTTCGTTTGATGATGGCGTAGAGGGCTCATTTATTTCCACATATTTAGAGTCTATTAGAGCAGTCTGAAATTAGAGGGTTTTTTTTTATCGAATAAAATATCTTCCATAGACCACTTCAACCGTCTTCATAAATACCTATAAAACTCCCATTGTAATCATTTCAAGGACTTTCAGCGCGGAGGAGAAAACACTTTTGGCGCCAAGTGTGTTTTCTCTTCTTTTTCCTTCTTCTTCTTCTTCTTCTTCTTCTTCTTCCTCCTCTTCTTCTCCTGCCGGCTGCGCAGCACCAATCCACCAATCCCCTTTGGGCGTTCGCTTTCTTTTTCCTTCACGTCAAAAACCAGTTTGATGCAACAGTATGACTGCATGTAATTATTTATGATTCATTTTTGTTCCCGCTAAACTGACAGGTTGCCCGAGAGGTGTAGCTGTGTAATTTAATGCTCAATCAGGAAACTTGAGAACGCGCCAATTATGTCAACAACGCAACTGAACTAACCACAGACAAATGACTGAAGTGATATACTGCTCAATATTCTGTCATCTTCTCATAGTATTATCTGTCCTATCCACACACAGACTTAATACTCTCATGATGGGACCGCTGCCTGGTGTGTTCAAAGGAACCGACAATAACTAACCATGTGTCTCGAGGAATCACAGTGTGTGTGTATACTCTCATCATTCTGAGATTCTAACCTATAGCATTCCTACAGAGGCGGTGTCTGTGTTCGTCACAGGTACAGTGATATTATTGTAGGCACACTTACACTTGATGCTGTTTTTTTATCTATTATATTACAACTCGTTACGCTAGAACTTTCTACAATCAGCAGTTCACTTGCACAGCTCATTAGAACCTAACTGTCGGTTCCTTTACTGCATCGTCATCTGTAGCAGGTGTGTCCGTGATTGGTGTGGCGCAGTATAGTCGGTGAATCATCATTTTTTTGTCTCATTATTTCGTGTTAACTTCCCTGTGGTAGTGCTGATTTCACTTCTTATTCCATGGAAGCTGGGCTGGGTTGACACACCTGTTCACTTCCTGGTTTGGGCACCAAGAACAGGAGTGATGTGGTGCAGACGGATAGTTCTAGTTAATCGCCTGGCCGCTGCATTTGGAACCAACTGTTAGCGATTTAGAGCGGCCGATGAGACGAGTAGATTCTAAAGCGGTGGAATGGATATTTGAGTGAAATGGCCCGATAACCCGATCGACTGCCGTGGCAAAGTTATCCGCTCCAATTAAAAGAATTTCTGCCCGTTTCTTAACTCGCACTCAGTGATTTTATTATAATGAACTAGAACATGGCTTGAGTTTACGTCCTAGTTTAAACGCTAGAGTAAATATAGTCAAATGTATCTCCGTCTTGGCACAGAAGCCAGTATTTTCTTTGGTTTGGCAGAGAAACAGATCTGCGTATAGTCGGCGTAACAATGACATGACGCATCTTGAAAGCGAGATGTCGTCAGGTCCCGCAGATACTCAACTCCTCAAGAAGATATTTTGGGGGTTTTATCGATCAATAACGACACTGTGGGATTTTCCAGATACAAGCAGGACGTTATACAAGGCTGCAGTATCACCAGGGTTTTAAGAAAATATCGAGTAGCGCAATATTCTGTTTTGTGATTCTGTGTAGATTATTAATCAATAGTGTACATGCAAAGATCAACTCAGTCAATACTTTATTTCATTGGCAAAGATATGTGTACGTGCCCTCTCAAAGTTAGAAATCACAATATATATCGCCTTGCATATGCACCATATGCAGTATTTCGCAATATATTGTCTGGTAACACCTGTATCATGATACGTATCGTCAGATTCAATACACAGCTCATATTAAATTGAACTTGTTTATTCGTCCGTCTTTCACATAATTAAGTTATTCTTGGTTGACAAAAATTGTAATTTGTTTCAACATATTTTTTGTTATCAAAGTTCCACTCGGGGTTTGTAACACTGGCCGTGTAACCGCAGGGTCCCCCGATATGAGTGTTAACTCTTTCCCTTTCCTTGTCCTTCAGGTGAAAATATGGTTCCAAAACAAACGGTCCAAATACAAGAAGATCATGAAGAATGGGCCCTGTGGACCTGAGGGAGACCACCTCGCCCCCCCACCCGCGTCCTCCTCTTCCCCCTGCTCTCTGTGGGACATCAGCATGGCCGCCAAAGGCGCGCCAGTGCACTCGGGGGGATACATGAACAATTTTGCTCACTGGTACCCGGGACACCAGCAGGACTCCATGCCGAGGACTCAGATGATGTGACGGCTGGAGGACGCGACACTTCAGGACAAATTATGGATTTATGCCAACGAGTTGACTGTTTAGGGACACAGACATCGTCACGGATCCGAGCCACTCTGGAGGCAAAAATAACATAACTGGCAGAGATCGATTGCAATAAACAGATACTGTGGCTTTCCTTTAAGCTGGAGCGGGGGGGGGGGGGGGTCTACTAAACTACTATATAACATCTTAACCATGACTATTTAAGGCTTTTCGCACTCCCAACTTGTCAAATACAAAAGCTTAGTCAGTTGCCCTATGCGTCAAACTATGAAGCTCCACATACCCCCCGTAGTAAGTGTGAGGGGAGTCAAAGAGGAAGTCAGCCGACTTAAAAGAGAAAACGTCTGCTGCGTGGGGAGGAGATCGGGTGTAGATGTGAAAGGACTGTTCGTGTCCCGAGTGAAATCAACTTGTTGTGCATGAAGTTTTAACTTGCGCAACATACTTAACCGACGTCACGCACGTAACGTACTTAACTTGCGTCACATAACTAACCCATGTATGTAACTTTAATTATGTAACAAACAATCATTTCAACCCCAAAACAGCACACAAACACAAGACTTTCACCCAGGAGACCACTCTTCATGTCCTGCTTGAAACTGACTTGTTTTAACTCACACAATGTACTTTAATCTATGTCATGTATGAAACATAGCGTAACAGTAGCGTAACAAACGTACTTATTTTAACCCAAACCATGATCTTTTCCTCAACCCAACCAAGAAGTCTGGTTTCCTAAACCTAACTTAAGTAGTAACATAAACTTAGCCCCGTGTTGAGGTCTATCGGACTACAGATACTACGTTCAACAATGACACTAAAGGGGTACTCGGTGTGTTAAAAAGTGACTTCAAGGGGAAGTGACCAAGCGTCCGTATGTGACAAGTTGGGAGTGAGAACGTGTTGCGGTAGCAGCAACCCCAGAGTGCACTGAATAGAGCAAGGGCTTGTCTAATAACAAACTTATTAATAATAATTTGTAAAAAGGGTGAGCGTGTTATTTCTTCTTTCAAAAAGTGAACTTAGTCTGACTTCATTACAGCCAGTCAAGTTATTTCTGCCTCCAGAGGAACTCGGCCTGCCAAGACATTTGTGATTAAGCTACAACTCAAAGCTAATGCCAGCCCTGCGTCTCTGATTCTGGACATTTCAGGGTTTTTTTCCGTCTATTCAGCGGCTTACGGTGTGGCGGGTACGCGTGTGAAACGAAGGGTTCTTCAGGGCTTCTTTATAGTTGGTCTTTATGGATCTGAGTCAAAGGACCTTCTGGTTTGCTAATGTTGAGAGCCAGATCAGATTAAAGAACTAAAGGAAAGAAGAAAAGTTCTTTTGACTGTTGTGTGTATTTTTGTAATTCTGACAGGGTGTAACACTATTAAGGGTCTGTGGAGCATAGAGACCTTTAAAGAACCATTATGGGACGTTGATTACAGCACCAGCAGACGCTCTGATAAGGTGTATGAACAAGCAGACATTTATTTTATGGTACTTATAATCCCCTTTTTTTTTAGGACCATATGGGAAATAGGCACTGAATCCACACGGTTACTTCATTGTATGAGTCAAATTTTATAGATATATATATATTTTTTCATTGTAATAAAAGATCGAGTCCAAAAAGAAGATTCCAGAAATGTATTTGAAAGCTATAGTGGGGAAAAAAAATTACACCAAGGTCATTCAAGGCCAATGTGAGTTTTTGCCTTACCCTCCAGCTCATCAATGTGCAGTTAGTGCCCAGAAAGTGGATTTTTCGGAGGCTTCGGTGGTACATAATGGGCTACGTAACAGGGATGAATCAATTGCGGCTCCATAATTGTAATTGTGAACATTTCATGTTTGTTTTTTGATTTTAGTTTTGGTTGCGGTCAGTTTAAATGTTTCATACCAACACTTTCTTTTTCTGCTCACCTCCTGAAGTTTAAATATATATATATATATATATATATATGCTATGATCTGTTGACCTGAATTTATTCAGCAACCTCTTAAAATACTGAATTAATATTTTGCCAATAATCTATTGGCTATGAGTCAGGACATGCTATGTTATTTGAAATAAATCAAACCCAGTGATCATTGCCACCCTATTTCACTTTGTTTATTTAACTTACATCCAACGTTTGCTTTTGCACCTTTAACTGACGATATCAAACTGAGGCTTCGGTGATGTATCGCTGAAACAACATGTTCCTTCTCAGTGTATGGGTTCCTGTGTGCTCCAGTGGCCTGGAGCCACTTTTCTCTGAAGTCGTAAATCAGAAGAAGCGGGTCACGTCTTTTGCCCCGCAAACATCTGGAAAAGCAGAAAGAGTCGTCAAACACCGTCAATGATTTTATAAAATGACCACGTCAATTATAGGCAATTTAGGACACAGCTTGTTAAATAAAGCTTTCACTCTGACGCTGTAATTATCTGTAATTGTCAGTCGAGGGAATATCCTTCTGCCTCGGGCCTTGAAGGAAAAGGCTGGGAAGTAGTGGATTACATCCAACTGGATTACTGAGGGCTAATCCTTTCACAACAAAATGGATCTGAATGAATATTACAAAAATGCATTCGTACATTATTGTATTATGCTGCTATAGGCTAGGTTGTGTTCTGTCTGGGGTTTCATTCCAATAGTCCTTTTGGAGATTATGTAACAGAGCAGGAATCATCACTTCATTATCTTGTGCTTTTTTGTTTTTTTTCAAGAAAAGAAACTTTGCGTCTTCAAATATTTTAAAATATTTTATTTTATATTTTTTTCCTGGCAAAGGACTCCATGGGTTGAAAAGTATGTGGTGCCTATGAATATATCAAGTCATATCGCGCTGTAGTGTCATGCTGTGCATCCCAGTGGAAACGTGACGATCGTCATGTGTGCTAATAGAGCAAAAGGTTTGTTTAACACACATTGATGGAATCAGTACAGTTGAGATAAAAAACTATAGGGCTAGTAAAAATAATGAACTGTGTAGGTGGTCTGTATACTAGCTAGGATCTATCATGGCTGAACAATGTTAAGTCTAATTCAGCCTCCTGAAGATCCTGAAAAAACTACAAATGCTACTTTTTTCCATAGATATTTAAGTAGTCTGTTAATATACAAGCCTGGGACCCACGTCGTCTGCAGCAATCACCCCCTTCCATCCTCAGTCAACAACGTACAACCCCAAAATACATCCCCCTGGCTATTCCCCGTTGTACTGACTGTATGGGAGCACACTGAGCTCTGGATGTGATAACATCTAAGATATATATATAAGGAAACATCTCTTTCAACGTATTTTGATAGCTAGGGTTGGTCATCTCTAAAAGAATGTTTTGTTAAATTTGTTGAAATTTTCTTTTACATCCTGACAGCAATCAACAACTCAAACGCTCTGACAAACAAAAAAGAAAAACCTCTGGTATCTGTGGCTGTCGCAGAGCTGTAATAAGCCCGTTAAAAACCTGCCTACCTGCGGCCAAGCTGCTAGCTTGACAGCTGTGAGTATTAACAACAGCCATGTTCGTTAATTGTTTACGTTCATTGTGACAATTTTGCACACAGGTAAATTCAGCAAGTGTGGCCCTCATTATGTGTATGGAGCCTCCATGCAAAACGATGCTGTTTGTCCCTGCGTGACTACTACCCAGTTCCACCGGGGAGTGTCAAACGTCCTATCAAAGCAGATTAATCAGCCAAACCGATCAATGCGACGACCTCTAGTGTTAAATGAAGCTCAGCGTTAGTTCAATCAGGACGACTGTCTTCATGCTTCATTCCTACACAATTCCCAGTATTTGATAAGCTCCGACATCATTGGCTCCGTTATCGGTACTTGGTGCAATTTACCATCACGCTGCAGCCTCTACCCGAGCCCTCTGTGTCACGGCTGAGTGTGAACCAGGTTAAGTGAACTATGACAACTACGCTCGTTGCTATAAGTGTAATAAGACTTTCCCGTCTAATAAGCCAATACTTTATCAATACACCTGTTCAAGAAGCATAAACACGATGTGAACATGTACAAAAGAGATATGTTGATCGGCTCTGTCCACAGTCTCTCATCCTCGGCAAATGGCAAAACAAGCTCAAACAAAAGATGTCTCTATGTCGACCAACTGTTTAGCTTTAGTTTGCCACGTATCATAAAATGATTATAAACTTTTCTGCTGGCTGAGACAAAGCAGGAGTTTATGTCTGTGTTCTTCATTCTTTATATACTTCACTCAGAGGTATCATTTATTTTATTGACATTTTTGATTTGCTTCCTGTGAGATATCATTGACTTTATATAGCAGTGGTGGGCTGTCAGGGCCTGCAAAGCCTACACTACATGTATTATAATTTATACAAATATTTTTCCCATTATCTTATTTTCTCATTGCATAGCTAGTCTTCCTCAGTTGCTCTGCTTCCAGTGCAGCTTGTTTTAAGTAGAGCTTTTATCCAATCAGATTTCACCTCTGTGTCTCTAGGTAAGAAGAGAGGCCCCAGGCCTGCAGACTCACAAGTGAATCCCTTTGCAGTTTAAGTGAATGGGGACGATATTGTTGATTGTCATTGTGTTCAACCAATCAGATCTTTAGTTTGACATGTTGGGCGTATTCTTTGACGTGCCAGAGCCTGCTAGCTGGCCTAGCCATACGTGATTGGTCAGTGGGCTAGCCTGACATGTTGGGCGGTGACAATTCCAATATCTGCTGCCTCTGCCGAGCGGACATTTTCAGACCTCAAACACATTCAAACGTATTCAAGAAATACAACTGGGGAGGCTCGACTGTCTTCACTGGCGTCCATGAATCGAGAAGGACTTCTTACTGGAACTAAAACGCACGGATGTACTGAACAACCGTGAGATTAAACTCTTTATTAACAAAGAAAGAAGGATGGAGTTTGTTTACGTCCTATGTTGCTCTGGGGACATATTTAGCCGGTGCCAGTGTTGCCAACTTGGCGACTTTCTCGCTAAATCTGGCGACTTTCCAAACCCTCTGGTGTTGTTGGAGACTTTGCTGGTGTTTTGACTCTGACGTGAAAGCACGTACCGTTCTGCCCTGTCACGAACGATCAGCGCGAGGCTGCCGTGAGCCGCCCCAAAGCACTCACAGGCGAGGTACTCTCACAGAAGCCTCGCACAGCAGTCCCAGCTGCAGTCAGAGAAGAGAGGAGACGCACTCTCGGCGTATTCATATATCTGCACTCTGCAGTTAGTGCATTTATAGGAGTTGAGCTTCATTTTTACACGAAACACATAATAACCGTAGCTGTGTTTCAGCTGCAGGACAGCAGTGAAGGCCCAGGTATAAAATGCACGGCCCGCCACTGATATATCGAGTAATAACTGAGTTATAATTGAGTAATAACTCAAAGAACCAAACCGATAAGGAGTATCAACAAGAATAGTAGTATCAATAAAATCCTAACGATACTCATCCCTAGGCATAAGGCATTTTACTAGTGCACTTTTCAAATGTGAAACTGATCATTTTAAGTCACAATTGGTGATGAAATTGTATGACTCCAGTATAGCTGCAAATTATTTATGACATTTGTTTCATTTAAAACTAGATGCTTATCTAGTTTTAAATAAAACAAATGTCAGGTGTGTGTAGTGTTTGATGAATGAATACAATCCACAATTGGCTCCCGTCTAGACCACAAGCACAACATGTTCTTCACATCTCACGCAACAGTTATGCCCTCATTATCATCCACGCAGCCGTCTGCACGCAAAACTGCAGTTCACTGTTCATGTTGACTTAATGAAGCGTGCAACTAGTTCAGCAGCAGACAGAAAGGTGACTGAATACTTGATAACAGTTTGAATTATACAAAACCACATGTTTTCAATAGCATGTAGATGCAGCGGCCATGGTGATTGGATAAAGTGCAGCCTACTCGTGGCTGTCTGATCAATTGGAGGAAAATCAGATGGATGAAATAAGACTTCAGGTGAACCCAGCAAAGGGAGGCCGGGGACTGTTGTGGCCACATCTTTATAGATACTTGGCTCCATCGCGAATTAAGATGCACTTGGCGGGCGGACGCAGGACTTCCGGTGAGATGAGAGGAGGCGGACTCTGTTTAAATGAACGATGCTTGGTGGTTGGGCAGCATCGCAACATAAGGAGGGACACAACACCAAGTTAGATCCAAAAACCAAAGGTGACAGTTTATTACAGGACACGAAACAAACGTAATGTGCAAATCCAACTGAAAACTGGTCACCTTCCTGGTCTGGTGCAAGGAAGATGAAAGAGCGAGGGCGGAGCAAGGAGGCGCTTGTATATGTCAAACCCACACCCTTAATCCAGGTGCCCTCAATCACTCATCAGGGAGCTGCACCTAGAACTCATAGACATAGAATTCACATGCACAAACATTCACAGCAGGACATATAATTATACGTAACAATGTTAAGGTGTCGGCCGTATTAGCTGCCCAGAGAATTGTGTAAATGCAATACTGGATTTTTTTTTTTACTTGTGTAGAAAATGGGCTACTTCACTTCGTTACACAACCCAGTGTTGCATAATAACAATAAATTATCCTTGAATCCTCAGTTTAAGTCATTACATAAAGGTCTTATTGTTATTTAGTGTGAAGATTTTTAAGTACCCTTTCTATAATATAGACATTCATTCATTGTTAAATTTAATAATGCAGATGCTTCTTAGCCAAAGTGACTTACAATATTTGCGTGTCCATCCAACTATTCATCCTCCTGTTTTTAAAAAGAAAAGCACTTGTCTTTCTTAGTCCCCAGCCTTTAATTTATTACTTTCCTGAAGTGTACTTTCAGACATTACTTAACCATCTGAGACCGAGCGAGGACCAATTGGGGTTCTGGTGGTACCGAGCGGTACCGTAGAAAGCAATTTTCAGAAACAAATATAATAATCCTACAACCATGTTGCATACCGGCTTAACGAAGAACTTCTGATGAACAGAACCATGTATAACATTTTACACGCTGAAAACACAATTAAACACGATCTACCAGAACCTACAACAACAGCTACCAAAATATCGTGTTTTTTTCGCCTTCACTCGGCCAGATATGCAGTCCAAAAAGTGGTCCGAACACGAAGCTAGAAACTACCATAGCCGATGTTGCTATTAAACAGCATTAGCATTCGACACGGAATCAATCGCTAGATTCAGATTTACTCTCCGTCAAACCGTTCAAAAGATAGCAGGAAACAAGCACACAAAACTCAGCCATTCACCCCGCAGAAATATTCATAAAACTCACTCACTTTGAAATGAATCATGAAGAAAAAGCATCCATTATCCATTTTTAGCGCTGAAAGCTACTTCGTCTATCTGTTTCCTGTCTAATTCAACTGTTTCCTGAAGAAAGGGGGGTCAAACAAGGCTGGAGGACCACGTTTCACATTTGCGGAATCCGTTTTTTATGCAGGCTCCGCTCAGCGTGTAACTGGATTTTACGTAAAACTATTCTGTCAATCAAAACCACGTTGCCACCACTGCATTCGCTAGATCCTAAGGCGTGTTTAGAGGTCTCATGGTATGGGATTGACCAACCACAGGCTGAAGGAGCCTCACTCAAACACAGGCAATAGCGCATGCTGCCGTAGGTCGGCGGCCCTGAGAGGCTTTGGAGAGGATTCTAGCTCTCAAAAATGATGCCAGACTGCTGTATGTGATAGATTGTGCATGTACAAGGATAAAGGAAGTTAAATATATAGTTATTTAGGTTGTAAAAGTACAATGGAACAGCTGGAGAAGCTGTTTCCCAAATGACGACCTTTTGTGACCTCTCGTACGTTTATCTCTCTTGCTCTAGCCTACTTCACTCTATTCACTCCAATTATTTTTTGTATGACTTCTGCCATTCTTTGCTATGATGCTGGGTGGTTTTTGGGCTGAACAGGGCCTCATTTAATATAGTATTATCAATAATAGTGCTTTTTCACCATTTGTCTTTTTTTTGCGAACCTGACATTTTCAAAATGGAGCTGTGTTCCATCTTCATTTGCTATTAAACAGTAACATATACACAATATGTACACCTATCACTAAAGCTCACCCCCTTGACTGTTATTAATCATTTGAAATTATTCAAATAGACCTTGTAGTTAGAGAGATAAGCCCCTTTGAGTATGGGTATAGTATTTTCGAGCAGAAGCCAAAAAAGGGCTAGGTTTCAAATTTAATAATAATAATACATTTATTTTGTATTGGGCTTTAAAAAAGGTACTAAAGGCACTTTAAATGGTAAAAACAAACAATAAAAACAATTACAATATGAACAAAAGAGATGACATAACAGTAAGGAACAAAAACACATATAACTAAATACATAACTAGAGGTTACAGGTTAAACGCAGATTTAAATAAGTGAGTTTTAAGTGCAGTCTTGAAAGTGGCGAGTGGCGGAGAATGTCTGAGGTGCTGAGGGAGGGGGCAGCGATGGAGAATGCCCTGTCCCCCCAGGTCTGATGCTTGGACAGAGTAGGTGGGGTAAGGAGGTTGGCATCGGCGGATCTGAGGTTGCGGAACTTGTCGTTGCAGGAGGTCTAAAGGTATGAAGAGGTTCAGGGTTATGAAGGGCTTTGTATGTGATGAGGAGAATCTAGAACTGGATTCTTTGCTGTCAGTGGAGGTTTTGACACAACAAAGTCTGTGTTCTGTATATTTAGAACTAGGACCTGGTCCAAGAAGCAAGTTTACTGAGTTATCTGGATAACTTTGCCAAGTAAAACTTGTAAAACATCTGTTAAAGATGCTCAAAGTATTTCTTTCAGTGTTCATACTGCAAAGCTGACTAACCTCAAAAAAGAAGAATCCGCTGAGTGACATCTTTCACAATACAGGTCTATGGGATTTTTTTTTTTTTAATTCTACAGTTTGTCCACTATGTCGAATTTGCCTCAAACCTCATCGTCTTCCTTGGGGTTTGTGTTACATGCACACTAATATTCCAGTATTATTCAGAATAAGTAAATATTCAGAATACCCCGTTTGTAAATAGGATCTTCCATCGGTATATTCCAAATTAAGTCTTATTCTGAAAGGATAATTTTCTGATTATGTAACATCCCAAAAGAAATGCTCATAGAACTTGATTGATATCAACATGTCCCAAAACGCATTCGCAATATGCATCTTAATTGGGGTATTTACTGCAGTTTTAGCCTGTTTATGGCCAGCTCTGTGTGTTGTACACTGGTTGTACACAAACCAACTAGCCAACAGTCTGCATGTCCGAAAGAAAATATCACATTTTGGGTGGAAAGGAAAACACACCTACTTTCAAACATTATGAAACACTTTGATATCAACAGGTTTTTGGATATGCGCATGTATTGCAATGCTGACCATTTAAGGAAAGGTGGTTGGAGTATTGCTGGGTGGTATGATAAAAAATCTGCATCACAGTATTTTTTTTTTATTATTGTTTTTATATCTGGAGGTTTCACTGTATATCACAGTACTTTCTCTTTTGCATGACTGGGTCTTTTTATATAGGTTCATAGTGAAACATTTGTATGTCACCATTTATAAACTGAAGGTTTAAATGACTATGGGGTTTCTTTGGACACACAACATTTTACAATATAGGAAGAACCAGAATGCATGAAACTAGTGCAAAATGTAAACAATTCTTATTGTACAAACTGCAACATAATACAAAAAAAAGAAATACGTAAGTTATTCCAACAACTTTCTTTTCAAAAAAAAAAAATTGAAGACAGTTGTATAAGTGCTATAGACTGACTGCAGGTCTGTTGTTCTAGAAAAGTGAGCGACTGTACGTCGGTGTTGGTATAATGTTGGGATAGCAGTTTGGCTGAAGTATTTTTGCCCCAGCAAGACATAACGAGACCTTGAATCCAGTGTTTTAATCAGTGTCCTTCTCAACTGTCTGTAGTGAGACCATGTCCTTTCATGTTATTGCCTTTCTAATATCGCTCCACCGCTTGCTTTTTCCGGTCATATGTAGGGCCTCGTGGATATGCCTCTTGAAGCGATGTCTGACCCTTTGGCTTCCCTGGTTCACTGTTGCAACTGGCTAAGTAGGAATATTGACTTTTTCAAACTAAGGGCAAAACTGGAATAGCAACAGTATTTACAGTAGTCATTGAATACTTTATACCTAACTAACTGTGTAGCTGCCATAACAAGCAAACTTAAAACATTTTGTTCATCGAAGCAGATATAGTACAAAACCATTATTAAAAATGTCCTTATCTATGTTTTGATATATTGCTTATGAATGCTAAACGGGACTACTAAAGTGTGACCACATAATAATATTAACACTGGTGCCAGCAGTCATCTGAACCTGAACATGCACTGGCTTCATGTTGGTAAGAGACTTGGGCATAAAAGTGAATCACTACACCGTTGGCCTCGCATGGGAAACCTTCTTCCTCTTTCTCTTAAATCTAGCGCAGACAGTTGACTGTAGTCTTTTTAAAGGGAAACACATGTTGGGGAACCTGAACATTTTGTCCTGATACCAAAGGACCACAGAAATATAAATGACGTCACTTAGGTGTAATTATTTACATATTGAAAAAGCTGTTTAGTAAAACAATGTTGGAGGAAGCCATATTTCTGTTCTCCTGTCCCTTATAGCCCTCATAATTATATTCTGCTATTCTTCTTTTCTTTTCTTCCGAGGATCAAAAATGCAGACAGGCCCCTAATTATTGAATCTGCTACTTGGAGCAGCATCCTGTTGCCTCTGGCTAAGTTCACACCATAGAGTTTTATGGAAGACTTTGTTTCACAGACTTCAGACACAACGTATTGTCCTAATGAACTGATGGAAGGCTGGGAGGGAGAGAGAACATGGCAACACGACACTGTCTGCTAAAAAGAGGGCAAAAGAGGAAGACGGCAAAAAAAAGGAGAAAACAAAGGGCCACGCACACACACGCACACACGCACACAGAAGTGATGGAAACTTTTAAAGCGATATAGTGAGAATTTGTTCTCAATATCCTACTGTACGGGATGAATGAAAACAGACTTATAACACAAAACTCAAGACTGAAACCTCCTGAAACAATGCACAGTTCAAAACAAAAAAAATGCATCAGACAAAAAAAAAAAGACCTAGACAAATAACTTCCATGGACTTTTAAAGTTAAATGTGTTACCTTATGAAATATGTTTACTGTCTTATTATCACTGGTTTGACTTTGCTGTATAATTCTCACTGGCTCCAAGTTCAAGTTATGTTTTGGATAGTGTTAATACTGTAACTCTTTTTGTTAAATATCTGACACTCAGTGTTGTTATATGAAACATGAAAGTCCATATTTAAAAGTAAATCCATCCATCTATTTACTTCCACTTATCCAGGGCCGGGTCAAGGGGGCAGCAGGTTTAGGAGGGTATTCCAGACATCCCTCTCCCCAGCAACGCTTTCCAGCTCTTTCTGGGGAACCCCGAGGTGTTCCTAGGCCAGACGAGATGTAATCTCTCCAGCGTGTTCTGGGTCTACCCCGGGGTCTCTTACCAGTTGGAAGTGCACAGAAAACCTCTAAAGGGTTAGGTCTAGGAGGCCTCCTGTTCAGATGGCCGAACCACCTCAGCTGGCCCCTTTCGACACGAAGGAGCAGCGGCTCTACTCCGAGCTCCCTCCAGATGTGTGAGCTCCTCACCCTCTCTGTAAGGCTGAGCCCAGCCACCTTACGAAGGAAGCTCATTTGGGCCGCTTGTATCCGGGATCTTGTTCTTTCAATCACTACCCAAAGCTCATGACCATAGGGAAGGGGCGGAACGTAGATGGACTGGTAAATAGAGAGCTTTGCCTTCCGGCTCAGCTCCCTCTTTACCACAACGGTCCGGTACAATTCCCGCAGCACTGCTGACGCCGCACTAAATCACCTGTCCATCTCACACTCCATTTTACTCTCACTCGTGACCGAATCCACAAGATACTTGAACTCCCTCGCTTAGGGCAGTGACTCACTCCCAACCCAAGAATCATGGCCTCAGACTTGTAGCTGCTTCAGACTCAGCTGCAAACCGCCCCAGTTCATGCTAAAGGTCACGTTCTGAAGGAGCCAATGGAACCACATCATCTGCAAAAGACTGGGATGCAATTCTGAGGTCCCCAAACCGGACAGCCTCCCTGGTCCTAAGGTTGCCACCACGACAGGCACCAATGACCTACCAACCACAGCTCCTAGCATCCTAACATGGCCCACTTGGATTGCATGTCCCCAGCCTCCCCTGGGATTCACAAGAAATTCCTCCGGAGGTGGTGCCTCAGCCAGACGTTCCCAATTCCCCCTCACGTGCTTGGGTTTACCTAGCCACTTACCTAGCCACTATCTGATCCAATTCACCACCAGTTGATGATCAGTTGACAGCTTTGCTCCTCTCTTCACCCAAGTGTCCAAGGCATGCGCCCGCAGTTCTGACAATTCCACTACAAAGTCGATCATTGATCTTTGGCCGAGGGTGTTCTGGTACCAAGTACACTTATAAACCACCCAGACATGGTGTTTGTTATGGCCTATCCATGACAGGCACATTAGTCCGTCAACATAGCACCACTTGGGTTCAGATCAGGCAGGCATTCCTCCCAGTTATCCTCCTCCAGGTTTCTCCATCGTTACCCATGTGAGCGTTGAAGTCCTCCAGCAGAGCTATAGAGTCTGCAGTAGGCACCGTTTCCAGAACGCCACCCAGAGTCTCCAAGAAGGTTGAGAACTCCAAACTGCTGTCCAGTGCATAAGCACAAACAACAGTTAGACACTTCCTCTCAGTGACTTGCAGTCACATTTGAGGCAACCCTTTCATTCCTTGGGGGAAACCCGTGCCTACAACGATCTTGAGCACAACCCACCTTAAACCTGGTGCTAGGTTAGAAACTGACCAATTTGGGTGCCCGGCAAGCCGCATGTACAGCTTGACAATTCAGATTCTATCACATTTCTACACCGTAGGCACAGCTACGGGAGCAATTTTGGGGTTAAGTGTCTTGCTCAAGGACACATCGACATGCGACTAGTGGAGCCGGAGCCGGGGATGGAACCGCCGATCGAACCGCCGATCCTCTGATTGAAGGACGGCCCTGCTACCCTCTTAGCCACAGTTGCCCACATACTGTAACTGTAACAGTATGTAACTCTGTAACTCACAAACTCTTGGAGACTCATCTGTTGTTGGGATGTCAATGTCGTAGACGGCACCAAAGTGTGGAGCTGGGCCAGGGACTCGTAAGGCAGGTTGAACACGTAGTGGGCCCAACGAGCTGGCGGCTTGGCAAGGAATGGGCAGTTTAACCATGTAGAAACTATCGCATCTGTTCTGGGTTCTGCTAACAGCAAGGATGTATGGTCGTTGGCCCTCTCTTACCCACAGGTGTTCATCCATGCTGCAGCATGACTGAAAAACAGACCAGTAACATCACTACCTTAAATCGATCAGATTCTTCCCCATACAGTGGTATTTGCTGCACGATGCTATTGTAATAGATCTTCCACTTTGACCAGTCAACTGCTTGGGCAGTGAGAACATGTGCTTTACTGGGAGTATGTTACTCCTAAATTAATGGGGAGATACTACTGACCAGCAAGTTTTTTAACTGCTCACTGCATACTTGGGTCTGTAGGACAACAGAAAAGTTGAGTTGCCACTGTGTGTGTGTGTGTGTGTGTGTGTGTGTGTGTGTGTGTGTGTGTGTGTGTGTGTGTGTGTGTGTGTGTGTGTGTGTGTGTGTGTGTGTGTGTGTGTGTGTGTGTGAGAAAGTGAGTTAGTGAGTGAGAACAATCACAGCCAAAACCATTATTTTGCCAATTGGATGGTGATCTGTCTTTTTCTTGAATACTATTACTTTGGTCATGTACTTTGTCACAGTAGTCAAGACTAGTGGTGCAATGGATCATAAAACTCATGGTTGTTTTTTTTTGCCACAGATACTAATTGCCGATCATTGATGATCCATATTGGCAGATACAGATCCATTTGTTGCTCGTGTATAGCAGCTGGTCTACAAGGATCCAGACTACTTCTTTTATTCCACACCATCCCAAAAATCATTTCAACTTTTACTTTGTTATAGTAATATTTAATGGGTTTTATTCTTCACAATAACACACAATTCAAATGATGAGGAAATAAAAGATTGTATTTTTATTATAGATATATAAATATTATAACAAATCTTGTCATTAGTAGTTTTAATGACGTATTATAAGCTGCTTAGAGCTAGTGTTAACAGGTCACAATTCATCTCGAATATCTTTTTATGTTGTGAAAACATCTCCTTCAAACTAGATTTATTCAAGTTTCACACCAACACTACATTTTACAAGATTACATGTGAACACATCATGATAACATTATAATTTACCTTCGCCCAATACTAATTTTCACTGAACAGAGCCTGAACGCACCATAATGTAACTGAACGGAACCTTCGTTTGTTAGCCGTTAGCGATGCTGCCATCGTCCTGTCAATTTAAACCTTCTTACATACAGTCTATGATTTAACACGGATTGGTTGTTTACAATGTAACATTATCAGAGATCGGCGACTAGAAAAGCATAAATGATATCCTGATTGCATATTTTACTGAACATTGGAGGATAACGATCGTCAGTAAAACACTGTAATTAATCTGCAGTTCACATGCGCACTGAACCGTGAGGGGGGATCCGCACGGATCGACAGTGGTCCGTTACACCACTAGTCAAGACAGTCAGGGACTTAAAGAGGTCTCAGCTTAACCATATACGTGAAGCAGAAAAACCCTGAGCATTGATTACACCACATTTAATACGGAAACCTACCTTTATCTGAAATGCTGTCACATACGGTCGAGTATAAGTCTAGATTGGCCTCCGTCAGTTCAAGAAGGATGTCTTCGTCAAAAGTTCAGCTGCATCAGGAAGCACCAATTTGTTTTTGACGAGGACAGGGGTCGGCAACCCGCGGCTCCGGAGCCGCATTGCGGCTCTTCAGCCCCTCTGTTGCGGCTCCCTGAGGCTACATCTACTCTACTACTGGAGTGGAGTTTGGAGTTTTAAAACGAAAACGATCTCCGTCCACACGGTGTTTCAGCATCATTTTCGAGATGATCTCCGTCCAGACTAACACGCCTGAAAAACGAATATCACGTGACTATTCACGTACACTGGGCATGAAGGTGCCGGTGTAAACAGGAAGTAGATTGGATGCTTAGTTAAAAAAATACGACAGAGTAATAAAGTAGTCTTTAAGAATGAAAGGTCGTGCTTGATACTTTGCTCTGCTGGTGACTGAAGTCTCTGTCGTTCTGGAGAGCAATCAATGTTTAGCTCCTTTATAGTTTATATGTTTGGACTTCACAATAGTTAAGAAACATTAATAAGAAAAGGAAAGTCCTCCGTTTTGTGTCCGTCCTCAAAGCAGCTAACCCTGACTTCAGACGTCCGCTCCGTCGGGCTGATAACGCAGCCAAAAATAAAAAATGTTTTAATAGTTTGTCAACTAAAATGTGCGCCACATCCTATTGACGGTTGATCCTATTAAGGCTGTCAAGTGCCTTTCCCTGCAGGTGGCTAATTATGATTTGCAGACCTCCGCCCTCGGTAAACTATTGTAAACTATTATGTTGAACACATTAAAAGCTCTCTCAAAGTGTCACGCTGGAGATGAGCGACAAAGAGCCATTTCTCAACTGCTGCAGCAAACTCTCCTCTTCATAAGAGTTTGATATTGTTATTACGGGTAAAATAGCAATAAAATGTCAATAATTGTCTTTATTCTTGTTCTATAATTTCACAAATACAACAAACTATAGTTTTTGTATAAATAATATAACCAGGGCCATAGGGGATATCGGGGAAATCCCCGGTAGGCCGACGGGGTTGGGCTGGTCGAATACCGGCCCACGTCCATCACCAACCGGCCCTCCCTCTGACATCGCCGGACACGACTATGTTCTATGCTTCACAGAACACGTTAAATTTACTCTAATACCTAAAATCAACAATCACTGACTGAGAGATTTATACTACTCCTTACGATCTGTATTCACACTCATGGTTTCCATCTTCTTTACTCATCTAATCTCTTCCGTCAGTCTAGCCTACTCAACACTTGCGTCACTCGCTCGCAGACGAAGCCGTTTTTGAGCGCGAGCCGGCAGCATGGCACCGGCACCCAGCATGCAACACTGCTGATACCACTGATGTTCACACCCCATCGTATGATCTGTTCTGTTCATTTCTACATGTCTTTTGCTTTCTCATTGTTTGTCACCACTGTAATATTCATAGACACTTGTATTACATGTCCTTTCTTTCCATATAATAGGTCATGTATTTCACGTATGTGTAGAACATATTTAGTCTTGCTGATCTGACAGAAACCGTAGTGAAGAAGCAGAGGGGAGGCACACAGTACCTCTGCCTCAATGAAGGGGGCGCGTGAGAGCCCACGGGTCGGGTTCATGCTTGTAGTTCCGTTACTCTTCTTCTACACTTTTTGTCTTCTTATATTTTGCTTTGACTGCAAACATTGAAGATTAAATATCTAAGCTTTAACAATTCTCAAAAAACAGGGAAATATGACCAAATCAACAGCAATTCAACGTCGGACAGGTAAAATAACCTTTGATGTGTTTGTTGTTCTCTTTATAAATCCGTGGTTGTTACACAGATTATCGCGGGATCTCGCGATTTTCGCGGGTGGCGCCCGCGAGCGCTCCGCTTCTGAAACACAGGTCGGGGAGGCAGGTCGCAGATCGCGGAGCAGACGCTCCTCTGGTGCAATCAAATATGTACCTTACCTATGTGTGTGTAAAGAATGCTGATATGAAATATGAAAAACAACCAGTAGTCAATGTGCAAGCTGCCAATTGAATGATGATTTAAGCTGCTCTATATTAGGTTCATATATTTGAAAGAGTCGGTGCCTCACCAGCCACGAACCTCACCGCACGTCACTGGTATAACCATCTGATACTAGCCCAGAGTTAAGCATATGCATCTAGCATATTCATATACCTACCTTGGAGTGTTACAATAGCCAGTATCATTTTATTCCATGTGTCCATCCAGGCAAATTAGTGGATGCAAATGTTGTAAAAAAAACATATATGATGTAATTTCTTTGTAATCATCCAAAATAATGTTAAGTGTATGGGTATTTTTCCAAGTAGGCCACTGACTGGTCAATACGTGCGATGCATTGAGTGGGCCGGTCTGACAGTAACTCCCGGGCCACTTTTTTCCCCCAGTCCGCCCTTGAATATAACTATATACAAAACTTAATAAGCTGTGATATCAAATAGCTTTTGCGGCTCCAGACACATTTTATTTGGTGAAAAATAGGGCAAAATGTCTCTTTGGCTAGTAAAGGTTGCCGACCCCCGGGTTAGGGTAACCCAGGGGTCGGGAACCCGCGGCTCTTCAGCCCCTCTGTTGCGGCTCCCTGAGGCTACATCTACTCTACTACTGGAGTGGAGTTTGGAGTTTTAAAACGAAAACGATCTCCGTCCACACGGCGTTTCAGCATCGTTTTCGAGATGATCTCCGTCCAGACTAACACGCCTGAAAAACGAATATCACGTGACTATTCACGTACACTGGGCATGATGGTGCCGGTGTAAACAGGAAGTAGATTGGATGCTTAGTTAAAAAAATACGACAGAGTAATAAAGTAGTCTTTAAGAATGAAAGGTCGCGCTTGATACTTTGCTCTGCTGGTGACTGAAGTCTCTGTCGTTCTGGAGAGCAATCAATGTTTAGCTCCTTTATAGTTTATATGTTTGGACTTCACAATAGTTAAGAAACATTAATAAGAAAAGGAAAGTCCTCCGTTTTGTGTCCGTCCTCAAAGCAGCTAACCCTGACTTCAGACGTCCGCTCCGTCGGGCTGATAACGCAGCCAAAAATAAAAAATGTTTTAATAGTTTGTCAACTAAAATGTGCGCCACATCCTATTGACGGTTGATCCTATTAAGGCTGTCAAGTGCCTTTCCCTGCAGGTGGCTAATTATGATTTGCAGACCTCCGCCCTCGGTAAACTATTGTAAACTATTATGTTGAACACATTAAAAGCTCTCTCAAAGTGTCACGCTGGAGATGAGCGACAAAGAGCCATTTCTCAACTGCTGCAGCAAACTCTCCTCTTCATAAGAGTTTGATATTGTTATTACGGGTAAAATAGCAATAAAATGTCAATAATTGTCTTTATTCTTGTTCTATAATTTCACAAATACAACAAACTATAGTTTTTGTATAAATAATATAACCAGGGCCATAGGGGATATCGGGGAAATCCCCGGTAGGCCGACGGGGTTGGGCTGGTCGAATACCGGCCCACGTCCATCACCAACCGGCCCTCCCTCTGACATCGCCGGACACGACTATGTTCTATGCTTCACAGAACACGTTAAATTTACTCTAATACCTAAAATCAACAATCACTGACTGAGAGATTTATACTACTCCTTACGATCTGTATTCACACTCATGGTTTCCATCTTCTTTACTCATCTAATCTCTTCCGTCAGTCTAGCCTACTCAACACTTGCGTCACTCGCTCGCAGACGAAGCCGTTTTTGAGCGCGAGCCGGCAGCATGGCACCGGCACCCAGCATGCAACACTGCTGATACCACTGATGTTCACACCCCATCGTATGATCTGTTCTGTTCATTTCTACATGTCTTTTGCTTTCTCATTGTTTGTCACCACTGTAATATTCATAGACACTTGTATTACATGTCCTTTCTTTCCATATAATAGGTCATGTATTTCACGTATGTGTAGAACATATTTAGTCTTGCTGATCTGACAGAAACCGTAGTGAAGAAGCAGAGGGGAGGCACACAGTACCTCTGCCTCAATGAAGGGGGCGCGTGAGAGCCCACGGGTCGGGTTCATGCTTGTAGTTCCGTTACTCTTCTTCTACACTTTTTGTCTTCTTATATTTTGCTTTGACTGCAAACATTGAAGATTAAATATCTAAGCTTTAACAATTCTCAAAAAACAGGGAAATATGACCAAATCAACAGCAATTCAACGTCGGACAGGTAAAATAACCTTTGATGTGTTTGTTGTTCTCTTTATAAATCCGTGGTTGTTACACAGATTATCGCGGGATCTCGCGATTTTCGCGGGTGGCGCCCGCGAGCGCTCCGCTTCTGAAACACAGGTCGGGGAGGCAGGTCGCAGATCGCGGAGCAGACGCTCCTCTGGTGCAATCAAATATGTACCTTACCTATGTGTGTGTAAAGAATGCTGATATGAAATATGAAAAACAACCAGTAGTCAATGTGCAAGCTGCCAATTGAATGATGATTTAAGCTGCTCTATATTAGGTTCATATATTTGAAAGAGTCGGTGCCTCACCAGCCACGAACCTCACCGCACGTCACTGGTATAACCATCTGATACTAGCCCAGAGTTAAGCATATGCATCTAGCATATTCATATACCTACCTTGGAGTGTTACAATAGCCAGTATCATTTTATTCCATGTGTCCATCCAGGCAAATTAGTGGATGCAAATGTTGTAAAAAAAACATATATGATGTAATTTCTTTGTAATCATCCAAAATAATGTTAAGTGTATGGGTATTTTTCCAAGTAGGCCACTGACTGGTCGATACGTGCGATGCATTGAGTGGGCCGGTCTGACAGTAACTCCCGGGCCACTTTTTTCCCCCAGTCCGCCCCTGAATATAACTATATACAAAACTTAATAAGCTGTGATATCAAATAGCTTTTGCGGCTCCAGACACATTTTATTTGGTGAAAAATAGGGCAAAATGTCTCTTTGGCTAGTAAAGGTTGCCGACCCCCGGGTTAGGGTAACCCAGGGGTCGGCAACCCGCGGCTCCGGAGCCGCATGTGGCTCTTCAGCCCCTCTGTTGCGGCTCCCTGAGGCTACATCTACTCTACTACTGGAGTGGAGTTTGGAGTTTTAAAACGAAAACGATCTCCGTCCACACGGCGTTTCAGCATCGTTTTTGAGATGATCTCCGTCCAGACTAACACGCCTGAAAAACGAATATCACGTGACTATTCACGTACACTGGGCATGATGGTGCCGGTGTAAACAGGAAGTAGATTGGATGCTTAGTTAAAAAAATACGACAGAGTAATAAAGTAGTCTTTAAGAATGAAAGGTCGTGCTTGATACTTTGCTCTGCTGGTGACTGAAGTCTGTCGTTCTGGAGAGCAATCAATGTTTAGCTCCTTTATAGTTTATATGTTTGGACTTCACAATAGTTAAGAAACATTAATAAGAAAAGGAAAGTCCTCCGTTTTGTGTCCGTCCTCAAAGCAGCTAACCCTGACTTCAGACGTCCGCTCCGTCGGGCTGATAACGCAGCCAAAAATAAAAAATGTTTTAATAGTTTGTCAACTAAAATGTGCGCCACATCCTATTGACGGTTGATCCTATTAAGGCTGTCAAGTGCCTTTCCCTGCAGGTGGCTAATTATGATTTGCAGACCTCCGCCCTCGGTAAACTATTGTAAACTATTATGTTGAACACATTAAAAGCTCTCTCAAAGTGTCACGCTGGAGATGAGCGACAAAGAGCCATTTCTCAACTGCTGCAGCAAACTCTCCTCTTCATAAGAGTTTGATATTGTTATTACAGGTAAAATAGCAATAAAATGTCAATAATTGTCTTTATTCTTGTTCTATAATTTCACAAATACAACAAACTATAGTTTTTGTATATATATAATATAACTATATTCAAAACTTTATAAGCTGTGATATCAAATAGCTTTTGCGGCTCCAGACACATTTTATTTGGTGAAAAATAGGGCAAAATGTCTCTTTGGCTAGTAAAGGTTGCCGACCCCTGGACTAGGAAGATAAGCATGACAAGAGATAAAAGATACCTGAAGCAGATTTTTAACTGCATATAATGAAGCCAAACAACCAATTTGGAAACTGTCTCACAAAGTAACAGTGAGAGGTAGCATACATGTTCAGTGCTTCCCCATGTAATGAACCCAACAGGCCTGCAGGACGAAGCATAATGCCCTCTGCTGACTGAAGCCGATAATGCCAATATGGACTCTCATAAGAGGGAAAGCACCACTAGGAAGATAATAACAACACATTATGATATTCCTAGCAATCCAGAAAACTATACACAGCACAGAAAAAAAGCCATCTTGAAATAATTACCACATTTTGCTTCCATTTGTTTTTAAGGCAGCTATACTGCACATTGTGTTACCAACTGTATGTCAAGACAAGTGGCCCCAAACAAAGCTATTATATTAATTCTAATGGGTAAATGTTTGTAACAAAATGGTCTCATGTCATGAAAAAAACTATGCTGCGGGTCTCTTAACAGTTGTCACGTGTTGGAGTGTGACACAGGCGCGCGCACACAATTATGTCCCATATGGTGGTGAAGACCATAAACTGGGCCGCGAAATTATGAATGTCTTCGTGGCACCGTGCACCACCTCTCCCGCCTTATGCCGCGTTCACACCAAACGCGGCACGAATTATTCGCGCGAGTAGATAACATACAAAGTCTTTGCACACACGCGATGAGACTGGAGTGACGCGAATTTCCGACGCCGTGATTGGCAAGATTTACACGAATGGCGCGAATTTGCGTCAATTGCGCCATTAACAGTTAAAGTGTTAACTGTTATAACAGCATGTATATGTCAATTTATTTGGTTCTTAGCTTCTTAAATAGTACATTCCAGGTGCGGGGGTTTCTTAAACCGGATGTGTAACTATTCCAGTGAGGATTGTGCTCAAATTGCTTGATTAGCTCAGAGCGACACCCATCAGCTGAAAATATAGTTATCACAGGAAACTAACTTGTGAGTATAAAAATACTCACAAAAATAAATGAAATCAAAGCATGAAAACTTTGACAGTGGATCATAGAAGCACCCAGTTTATCAAATCTGCCATACCTCCATCCAATAGCTTATGTTTGCTGTAATAAGAATCAGGCTTACTGCCATATGTTTTCAAAGTCATTTGAACTGAATTTAATCTGATCAGTTTATTTGATACAGTGCAATGGCTAAAGTGTACAGCTAGGGATAAAATACAAAGAGTTAACCCTTAAACCCTTATTTAGATTTAATTATGTCCACGTTGCAGCTCCATGCTGCTCCTTTGCCCTTTTTTATTTTAGTTTTCCTTTGCTCTCTGTCTTCATGCTGTACAACGTCAGCAGGATAGCCCATCTAGTATAGACAGGCCAAGTGTTGTTTTTTTATATACGCCCCTCACTAAAGTAGTAATTATTATTATGATACCTTTTTGCATTAAATCCCACACGTATTTTTAACGTCAGATTGAGGTCAAACAAACGCAGGACTTTCACATGTAAAAAACAAAAGTTTTGTTTAGTTTTTATACAGACTGATACAGTAGGTCCGTCTATCCATAACAGACAGAACAGCTATGGTAAGAAAGGGTTTACTCACTTTGTTTCTTAGTTCTTTACCTCTTTAAGATGTTCATAAACGGTGTTTTCTATAAGCTATGCTTTCTCATACGGAAACTTAAAAGGTCCGGAATAAGACTGTGGACGAGTGCAGGTAATATTGTTTGTGTGGAAAAAGAAACACAAAGCGCGTGGAAGATGAATAGGAAACGGAGGAGCAAGACTCTTGCGTGAGGAGGACAAAAAACTTGAAAACTATAAAACTGAAGACTTCACAACTTGCTACTGGGCAGATGACAGCATGTGACCCCCGTAGAGTAGAAAGCAAAGAGAGAGAGAGATTCATAGAGAGAGAGAGAGAGAGAGAGAGAGAGAGAGAGAGAGAGAGAGAGACATGGAGAAAAAAAACACATTAATTAAAACAAGTCATAAACAGTAGGGGGTCACTTTATATTTGCTTGTTAAACTTGACCCATGCGGTGCGAAAACACATCGGCGCTTAGTTTCGAAGTGCAACTGAGATACTGCAGAGCTTTGTGTCTTTGTGTGTGTGTGTGTGTGTGTGTGTGTGTGTGTGTGTGTGTGTGTGTGTGTGTGTGTGTGTGTGTGTGTGTGGTTGAGAACATCCGTATGTGTGTGAGGGTTGGCATCATCCACTAATGCAACCGAGTCAGACCGATATCATTGGCTGATATTGGTCGTCTCGTTGTCCGCCGCCAATGTTTGCGAGTGGACGTGTGAGAATATGTGATGTCGTCGCTTTACTGCTTTTTTTCATTTGTTGATTTTACTAAATTATTTTATTAATTTTTTTGTGTGTTTTTATCAGTTTTTCTGTTTATTATCGTCTTGCTTTTGCTGCTTCGTCTGTCAAAGCACTTTGTAAACTCTGTTTTTAAAAGGTGCTATATAAATAAAGTCATTATTATTAATATATTGCCTGCTTACTTCTGTTAAAGGATAGGTGTGTGAGATGTAGTGACATCTGGTGGTGAGTCGTAGATTGCAACCGACTCTGAATTGATGTGTATTTGGAGGAGCTCGGCTCTGACAGGGAGGGCAGAGGAGATGCGGCGTGATAATAAAGTACACTTTAACATTAAAAATACTTGTAAAAAGCACCAGTAACGTCGAGGCTTATCAATACTACGTTGCTGTCAATAGCTCTTAGGTCTAAGCTAATGAAAGCACAACGATTCTTACTTTCAGGTGATTACACACTGATGAAAATATAGTTCTGAATATTTGAATCCCCCTAAATGTTCCACACTGTTTCTGTAATATAGGAGACGTAGGAGTACCGAGTCACCGGTGTCCTTGGTGTCTTGTTTTGTGAGTCGAGTCAAGTCAACGTCAATCTGGAAACAGTAAGATGTGCCAGATTGTAGCAGCATGTTTTTATGTTTCTTTGGTATCGGCTCTCATAAAAGCACACATCGGTCCGGGGCGACCAAGCTCATGGCCGGAGGCAGCGAGAGGAAAGTAACGTCAGCTCCAAACTCTTTCACGACGCGGTTATAAACTTTCCTTCCGCCGCTGAGTTCAGCTCGCAGCAGCAGCAGCTGATGTCATCACCTCGTCTCGCCCCCCCCCTCCCCCCCCCCCCTCTCTCTCTCTCCAAGCCCGGCTGTGAATGCCAACGAGCTGGCGGTGCAAAGCTGTCACCTCAGCTCACCTTCCAGGCGCTCGGTCCAACTATCCGGGGTGATTTGCAAAGCTCGTGTTCTCTATACATGCTTGAGCAGAAGGGGGAAGAAACACAGAATACACAACACGTGAAAAGCCACAAGTCCACCTGGTTGGTCTTTGGAGCTGTATTGCTGTTAGTCACATGAATATAAGGTACTGTTCGTTTAAAAACCCAACACAAACCGTTTCTCTCCCCCCCTGAGGAGAACCAGTCAACAAGTCGCTACAAGTACCTGTTGGCCCTCTCCATCTGTCTCCCTGTGATGTTCAGATACATTCCTCTCTGACACCTGGAAGCTGAGGGCTCAGCACAGGAAGGTAAAGGGCCTAAACAAACACGGACGGTGTCCCGGTGGATCTGTGGTTTAGGGTCCACACCCTGCACACTGGTGGGTACGGAGGAGAACGTGGACGTCTGTTTTTGCCCTTCCCCAACTGAAAGTCACGTTTTTTTCTTCATTCCTGTTCATGGAGAAAAGAACCACACACACACACACACACACACACACACACACACACATCTGGGAGATGACTTTGTATAAAGGGCAGTTGCTCAAACTGCGGCCTGTATGCATTTTGTTGAAATCATCCAAAGTCCACTTCAACACTTCACTCTCAAACGCCTACAGGTGCGTCAGAGGAAGGTGTAGAACAACGAGAAGAACGCCCATACAATGTCTCGCTTACTGCAGGAAATACTTATTGGACTACAACTTTGCAAATGCTAAACCGTTCCTTTAAATGACCAAAGTCACAAAGCAAAATATTCGGGAAGTTTTCTACGGTCGTTGTATCCGCAGGCCAAGTCGCCGAGACAAAAAAACATTGGCATCGTTATTTTTGTCTGCAAGTTACGGATGGGCTTGAACGCATTCGGTCAGAGCAAGTGATGTAGCACAACAAGCGGCGCGCAGAGCAATTTGACGTAATATGTCGTGCGACCGTTATAGTGAAATATACGTGACGCAATAACGCGTATAACCAGCAGTGAAGTGTGGGTGTCAAACGCAGTACTTTAAACATAACGTTCCTCACCACGCCCTCTTTTTGTTGGCTAACCTGTGGGTTTGGTTGGTTGAGAGGCTGGAGAGCAGATTGTTTGTTGCACACACACACACACACACACACACACACACACACACACACACACTCTCCTCCCCTCTCCAACTGTGTGCCACATGAAAGCAGTGTACACCCGTCTCTCTCTGTGTTATTAGTATCCAGAGACTCCAGAGTGTCTGCTCCACTGTCACCTCCCACAACCTCCTTTACACGCACTCTGTGTGTGTGTGTGTGTGTGTGTGTGTGTGTGTGTCTATAATATATAGATGGGTGCAACCTGTATCTATTGTCTGACTCACTCTGACGGGCAGACCAGCAAAGCCCCGTCAGCACACTTTCAACACCTTTGTGTGTGTGTGTGTGTGTGTGTGTGTGTGTGTGTGTGTGTGTGTGTGTGTGTGTGTGTACTGCACAATAATACACTAGATTCAAACATAGGCATTTTTATTTTTTTTACTGAAAAAAAAGCTCCTAAGGCACAAACTGCGGTGCCACCTTTGCTCTACAGTTGACACAATAAATAAAAAAAACCTGAGTACAGCACATGTTTTAATAAAATAGAAACAACTTATTTTTTTTTTAATGTTTTAGCACCAACTCGCTGTTAGCTTTTGCTCTCGATTGTTTGTTTTTTTACAAGAGGTCACTTTACTTCTGGTGAAGGAGAGCACTGCTCCGCCTGTGAAAACAGTGGTATGATGGCCTC
Organism: Leptoclinus maculatus; assembly: GCA_032191485.1. Lineage (NCBI taxonomy): Eukaryota > Metazoa > Chordata > Actinopteri > Perciformes > Stichaeidae > Leptoclinus > Leptoclinus maculatus. The sequence goes on from JAVDOI010000002.1 coordinate 2,239,676, forward strand.
TGTGGCCCTGGAGGAGCTTTGTCAAATGACCCTGATGATGTCATCGCGATGTCATCAGGGTTAACTTGGTTGAGGGTTGGAGATTTAAAATTTGACAGGACACATGGAGTTTGAAGGATTCGGGCGTTTATCAAGCAAGGGAAGGGGGGGGGGGGGGGTCTAATGAAAGACTCGTACTAAGGGATTAACGGTCGGGATATCTCGGCCGACGGGGCTTCAGTTTTGCCCGTTCTTTTTCAAAATGGGAAATGCAAAGTGAGACACTAAACATAAATCAATCAAACATAAATTATGGGCAGATTCCAATAATCCGCCAACGATAAGCTGCACAGGCGGTAGAATTCTCATTCTGTCTTCTGCGTTTGGCTGATATCAATGTTATATTTTAAAAGGTTATCAGCCTTTCAGTGTTGTCCACCTCTCCAACATGAACCGTACATGTAAAGCCCAACACATCTTGAAGTTTGCCGTGCTGGCGGGGCTTTAGTTTGCTGCAAAGTCTGGAAAATGTCAGTAGTATTCCGTTTTAGAGGGAGAATTCTATGTCAGAGGTCCCTTTCCAGAAGAAGAAATGAACCAAAGACTTTTTGTTTTGGCATAAATATGGTCATATTTAAAATATTAATATTGTATTATCAGCGATTTCAAATGACAAAATCTGTCCCGGCACTGAAAAAAGGACACGGCAGTCGCCCGCTAATCTCCAGAAGTTCATATGAGTCAACGCGTGTTGTGTCTGAGTTTTTACAGTTATGACTCGTGTCTGATGATCACTTGTCAGGTGTTTCTGTTCCCAAATAGCGCTCCGAATCACCCCCCCCCCCCCCCCCCCCCCCCCACAGGTGTTCGAGCGCAGGGCTCCGGTCAAACTGTTGCGCAGAGCCCGTGTTTCAGCGTCAGTAGACGGCTCCCAGACTCTGTGCGGCCGACGGCGCCGTCGGTGGCGTGTGGTGCGTCGGGCCCGACTCCTGCAGACCTAAATGTGCTCCCTGCTGCTGGTACCAGTTCTGGTGCGTGTAGTCTCCCATGCAGGCGGGCGAGGGGTCCACGGGAGGCTGATAGGGCCCCTGCCCTCTGGCGGTGGGATCCACCAATGCACTACTCTTGATGCCGCTGCTTGTGTTGTTGTTGCTGCTGCTGCTGCCGCCGTCGTTGTTGTTGTTGTTGTTGTTGTTGTTGGTATTGCCGTTGCTGTTTTCCCACACAGCTGGGGATGGAGGAGAGTTGCAGGCCATGGAATCGCTGGCATCCGGACTGTGCTCGAGAGGCATTTCCCCGAGCGGAAACTCTCCGTTCTTGTAGAGCTTCTTGAACTTGGAGCGACGGTTCTGGAACCAAATTTTGACCTGGAAGGACGAGCATCACATGGTGAGACGACGTAAAGCAGTTAAAGAACAAACGTCAAGCAACATCATCTCAGCTTAGATTTAGCTCGCTCCTCTACCACCAAGTACGGCAGCAATCTGTTCTGTTGGTTTGCTTTATTAAATCGATATCCACTACCAGGTGCAATATTAATCCATGTTGTACTTGTTTTCTGATAGGTTCCTTCATTTAAACTGCTCCTCAATTGGATCTACTTAAAGAGTCGTTGCCACAAAAATAAACCTCCTTTCAAAAGGTTTGTTCATAACAATAATAATTAATAATTAATGCGTTTTACTCGTGATAAACCAGCTTTCATGCAACACGAGACATTATCTAAGAAGCGTTTCTTGCCAGCAGAGTTCATGTTCGACTAGATTATGACAAATTACGGCACAACGAGCGCTATTGTAATACTGTCATTTGTATGAATTGTTTACACGGATTGACTAGCGTTACAATAGCTCTGCATGAGGGCAAACAGATCAAATGACACCACAATCCTGTGTTTGAAGTTGTGTTGCTTTTGGCTTTGTTTTCTTAAGAGCTCGTTGTCTGCAGCCCGAGCAATGAGAAGAATGATTTACAGCAGCCGTGATAACACAAACCCGCACCGCAAGTCAGGAGGATGATTCATGAGGCAGTAAGTCATTGAGGCAGCACAGGTATGACTGCATAAACAAGAGCAAACCACAGTAATATCATCTCAATTTCATTCATTGTTTCATTCATTAATAAAAAATCTCACATGCACAAAAAAACATTTGAACTTGTTTTGCAGCGCTTTCTTTTTTTTCCCTCCTTGGGGGCCTCACCTGTGTCTGCGTGAGGCCCATCTGTGCGGCCAGCTCGGCCCGCTCCGGCAGCGCCAGGTACTGAGCCGTCTGGAACCTCCTCTGCAGCACTGCCAGCTGGTAGCTGGAGTAGATGGTCCGGGGCTTGCGCACCTTTTTGGGCTTGCCGTTGACCATCCGAACCTCCACGTCGGGTTCCTCTTTCACTGTGGAAAAGGAAACAGCAAAGAAGCCCGTGTCAAACTGGTGCGACTACCCCCTTTGCAGGGAGTTTTTTCCGTGCGTTAAGATAAAAAAAAACGTCACGATACTGAAAACTTTCCTTTTCTCCCAAACAATGAAAATGAACTCGCATTGGCAGTTTGTGCAGAAGAAGTTGTAGCACAAAAATAGCCGCGGCCTCTGCAACCCCGACATTTCAAAGAAATTCCGGCAGCGCTCTGAACTTGTAATTTTGGTCTGAGTGTCTCCCACAGCCGGGGAGGGAGACGGAGATTTATAGGTGCTGTTCATGGAGCAGAGTCCTGCTTGTTTACATCTCTCCCCGTCTGTGCCGTTATTCTCGGAACCAACTTTTCTTTTCTTTTTTTCCCTCTTGCAGATATACAGACAACCGTACTCTAAAAAAAACAAACATTTGTTTGCATTTGATCGACACATTTATTTTTTTATCAACTTAAAAATGAGAAACAACACTTTTTTTTTTTTTTATCTGTATTCAAACTTTTTATATTCAATCTTTATATTAAATGCAAGGCAGTATTATAATATTTCGTATATTTATGCATTTACACCTACTTTCAAAATATTCTGTATTTTTTTTTTTTTTCAGCATTCTATACTTTATATACTCTATAAACCCTTTTTTTATGACTCTTCTCAACATACTATACCATACTTTGACATAGTATAGTGTGCCAGTATTTATTACTAATGACCATACATGTATTCATATTCAGTAGAGACTTTTCTTTATTGATTAGTGAAGGTTACCATTCTGTCTACTGAGGTAATGTGTTCAGTACGACTTCGCTGAATTTTAGTAACCTTAAGGCGATTAAAAAACACACTTATAGTGGGTGTTTTTAATGGCGGATTCCAGTGTTTTTACACTAAATGTCTTTAAATTGGAATGCTATTGGACCAAAAGAATTCATAAAGGAATTCATATCCAGGAATTTGAGGGTTTCAGAAAGTATGGTTACTAGAGTAATGACGGAATCATTTGAGGGGCTTTGACCTCAGTGTTCCTGAAGTTCTGGCTACACCCCTGTGCTGTTTAATGTATTTATAGTTTTTTCTCCCATCTATTTATCATCATTTATTAATTTACTCACATTTAACCAATTCTCTTGTTTTGAACATGTCTTTTTTTTGTTGTTGTTGTTGATCAATTTGCCACTTTTTCTTTTTTTCGGTGTATTTGTTTATGTATTTGCGTGGGCGTGGCCACAGCCAATGGCACGATAAGGAGCCTGCGATTGTCGGATGATTCAAAGGCCAAGGCTGACTGACATGCCGTGACACCTGAGGTGCGTGACTGAGGGCCAAAGTCCCCTGGGGCCGTTTCCAGGAACTGGAATGTCAAAAAAACAGTAAACCAGCCCGTCGAGTTGGTTTTCCCCATCTGTGGTTCTTCCCCGGCTTTGAAGTTCCAACTGTTCCTCTTTAGTGTTGTGATATTAGTTTATTTATGCGAGCGTAAACTGTTTAGGTTACCTATTGAGGGCGCTAATGTGGAATGTTAATTACTTCTTCATTCCGAATGTGGAGGTGCAGTTGGGGAAAGTCTCCTGCTAGAACTAGGCCATGGCTTCCATCCAAAGACCTTTCGGCTGATCTTCCTATCCAAAATCTAAATCTGAAGGAAGTTCAAAGACCAGATGAGCTTACATTGACTGTGAATGATAATGAGACACAAAACAAGTCGAACTCGGGGGTCTTTTCTCTTTTTATGACCTCCATACAAACCCATGGGACACTTTCCCCTGTACTTTACTCTGAAACTGTGAGCCACACATGTATATATATGTATATACTGTATATATATAGATATATATATATATATTCCTCTGGCAAACTTGAGTGCAATGGCGAGGTTTAAGGGGGAAACATCCGGGGTAAATAAAACCTGAAGCTGCTCCTCTTAATTTATGAGTTCTTCCTCCAGCCTAATGCAAATAAAGACTCTACTTTGGACCTGGCGGCAGTAAGAACTACATCTAATACCCCCAGATCTAGTGTTTGTGGAACCCTAAGTACCATTTATTTTGAAATTATTTCACATATAGTTTCACATAAGATATATGTGACATATATGTATTTTGTTTTAAAGAAAACACTGTGAGAGGGTCAAAGTCCCCGGTCTCCCATATTCACATAATAACAGAAGCACACTGTAATTCTGACTCCACTGATCATCTTATGGAGATCTAGAGGCTCGAGATTAAGACAGCATCTTCCCAAATGCTCCAAAAAGATATATAAAAAGCAATGCAGACAGTTAAAGACACAGTGGAAACCTTTTCTCCGTGCGTAAAGACTCGAGCGTAATTATTGGGTTTATGTTGGCTAGACGTAAGCTCTTGCCATGCATCAGCCTCAGGGGGGAAGGGGGGGGGGGGGGGGGGGGGTGACGTTTTTTTGGACAAAGATGGAGATGGTGTTCTTTGAAACGACCCAGCGTTAACAGCCAACGCAGCGATCAGTTTGGTTTGTTGTTTGTTTTGAACTCACCGTCCTGCAGCGCTGCCTGCGCCTCCCTGCTGAACGCGCCGTGCTCTCTGTACGCCGAATGGAGGTACGGGTATTCCGCCTTGCCGACCGGGTAGGCGCCGCCGGCAGCCACCCCGTGTAAGTTGTAGTGGTGGTGGTGGTGGTACGCGTACGGGTTCACGTGTTGCGCCGGGTACGGCTGCTGCTGCTGCTGCTGCTGCGCCGGGTAGAAGTCCTGCGCGCCGTGGAGCACGCTCTGGCCGCTGTAGAAGCCCATGTCCGTGGACGAGGACTCCGGCAGGGTCGGGGACTCCTTGGTGGCCGAGATTGAGCTCCCAGCCATGATGGGGAGGGACGGCTTCTTCTCCTCGAAGACAGGTGAGGATTGCCCGTTCATTTTGTATTTATTTGTTATTTTATTTGATTATAAATGCGCGTGAGTTGTCGCTCTCTTAAATAAAGGAGCGCTCAGATGTCCTCTCAGTCCGGAGCTGGCGATTCCGATAGTCTCCTTGACGCAGCAGCCCGGGCTGTCCACCGTGGCGGCGCCCAACCCAACTAGAGCTCCTAATTACAGGGCGCGCCAAGCCGAGCCGAGCCGGGCAGGACAGAGAGGGAGGAGGGGGGTGTGTGGATGTTTCCTTCTCATTGGCTCTCGCCCGCCCTCTGCCTCGAGGGCCAAAGACGGCGCAGACTGTCGCCTGTCTGGCTACGGATCCTTCTCCCCGCAGAAACCTCCAGCAAAGCCCTCTCTCTCTCTCTCTGTCTCTCTCTCTCTCTCTCTCTCTCTTTCTCTCTCTGTGCCCCCCCCCTCCCCCTCCCCTCGGGCCAGTTGGCATGTCCTGGAAGCGGCGTTTCTACCTCGAGGACTTTTAACAGCGACAGTCAGCAGCAGAGCAGTTAAAAGAGTTAACCAAAAGCGCGCGTAATGGTGTTGCGATAAGGAGTGTTTACGCATCGGCTTTGCGGCGCTGCCTCCCATTCACATGCAGATATACAGATACAAGTGCTGCTGTCGACCCACGTTGGGAGTTGTTTACAGTTAATCAAGACTTACTTCGAGAAAAAAAACCCGTCTTTGCACGTGTTGACTCGGGCCCCCGGGGAAAACAAACAGTCACCATTAAAACCAGCCTACAATAAACTGTAGGTGCACATCAGGACACCGCAGCACGGAATGGTGACGGTCGAGAATGTCAAAGAAGAAATTAATCATTTTCATGTTTCATCTAAATTTGCACTTTTCAATGATCTATTTGATAAGAGACACATTCTTGTTGCACACTAGAAATAATAACTGCAACAACAATAAAATGTTTGTTTTTTTGCACACAAAGTGGTTAAATGTCCCTGAAAGGTTTGTTTCCTTCAGTAAAGTGACATGTTGTCATCTCTCCACCAGATGTCGCTGGTGAGGCTTTAAATGAGAGAAGTTCTGCAGATGTTTAGGGAACAGAACGAGATCCCAGGTGCATTAAAGGCGCCGATATGAAAAAGGAATTTGAAAATATATCTAATCGAAATGAAAAACTAAAGAATAATGAGTCTTCCACTGTGTTGTTATGCAATTCATTCTTTTGTCCAAAGCAGTGGTGCCCCAAATGTGTTCATTTCTAAAGTGGATGAAAAAAAACAACTGATTATATAAAAGCAGATATTGTTAAAAAAAAATCATATACTTGAGCGGCAGATGGATTAAATTAATTCCAATATGTTGTTTCCGTGGGCGATGAATGAGTCAGAATCTGTGAACATGAGCTGGAACCTGTGACGTCATCGGGTACAACGTGTGGAGCTGCTCCAAAGACGACGAATGATGAATGTTGTTTTTTTTCTTAATTCTATTGTCGCGTTCTCAGTTGAGAAACAGAAAATGTTCCCCTGGGTGCTCTCAGCATCATCTGTAATATGGATATTATATATTATACTATATTTATAGAGGAGCTCCGCACTTTATACTCGATGACATCACACGTTTGAGTTTCAGCACTGTTGCCTTGGAAGAGTTGGAGTAAAATTTGTGTTTGGACTGTTTTATTGTATTGGAATATGTATATGAATTATTTTTCCATCACTTTCAGGGAACTATTGAGACTTGTTTGCTTGCCGACTATTTTCCAATGTGCTCTCCATCACAGCGCACTGATCAGGTGATGCAGACTCAACATGGAGATTATTTCTTTTCTTTCTTAAATCAAATTGTTATTGAAGTTTTTCCTGAATTAGTTGTGCTGCTCCACAATCTTCTGGTTTAAAGTGTCGTATAACTGGAAATACATCTGAAGCACATTGCTTCAGGGGAAAAACCTGAAAGCATTTTCATTTCCAGGAACATAAAAACTTGCAGGTTTACATTTTTTTTTTATTATTAGCATTTGTCTTTCTCCATGTCATATATGGTAAACCCTCGAGTCCTTGCAAAAATTAAGTTCCCAAAAAATGTACAGCTTGATTTTCTTCAGCGAAACCCACTGCTTCTTCTTCTTCTTCTTCTTCTTCTTCCTCTGAAAGGACCGACGTCGCGTCTCAGAACGCAGAGTTCCCTCTCCGGGCGCGTCAAAAGCACTTTGTGTGACGGGCCGAGCTCTCAGTATTCTGTTATTACGCGTTGTAAAAAAAACAAAAAAAACAGAGGACATGTGTGACTTTATCAGGCCTTGGATGAACAGAGGTGCTTGGCAATGTTATATACAAACAGGAAGTGGGGGAGTGCAGGAGGCGGAGGGGGAAAAGGGGGGAGACCCCGCTGTGTCGATGAATGTCCTCTCCTTTGTGGCGTGGTCCCGTGTGGACGGGAGAGAAAATTCCCTGTGGGGTCCACGAATCCCAGAATGCCTTGTGAGTGGGTGGAGGTGGTGGGCGGGGCAAAGGTCAGAGTAAGGACTGGGGGGGGGGGGGGGGGGGGGGTTCAAAACCGTTCTCCAGGTGCGCTGTGGGCCGTCAGCGAAGTTCAAACATTCAGTTCCAGGGCCAAGCAACCCTCACCCCGGTTACACTCTTCATATATAATACATGTGTACAGGTACTGTATGTTTATTGTTATTTTACAAGATTCCCTGATGGCCAGCGCAGAGAGGAACAAAAACAAAATAACAATAAGGGGTGGGGGGGAGGAGGGGGGGCAAATTTGTCATACAGTAGCAGCCGGAGGTGGGAGAAGAGCAGAGAGGGGCACAGTGCCTGAATTTGTCCACGTCGGGTCGGATCAACCCCGGTCTGATTGGAAGGGAAGAGAGACAGGAGGGGGGGAGACAGGGGGGGGGGGGAGCAGAGAGGCGAGGGGTTTATCGGGGGGGGGGGGGGGGGGGGGGGGTTCTTCTTCGGTTTGGTCGGCTGGTTTCATTTGAAGTGTTCGTGCTCTCCTCGTCCTCTCCGTCCCTCGTCCCTCCCGGGCCGCCGTGAGCGAGCAACCGGAGGTCCTGATTGGCCCGCGTCGCTCCTGACGGGAGGACCGGCGGTTTCGCTCTCTGGGGGGGGGGGGGAGGTTGACATTTATGTTACCAAACTGTGACAAATGTTTTAAAAGCATAAGGTGAGCGTTATATTAACGTTATAGTCAGACTGCATCTTTCTTGCCGAGAGTCAGATGAAAACACAATAATATGAAAATAATCTTCAGACGTCCTGGTAGGTGGATTTTATTTTCATTGTCAAAACATTAGCACTCAAACTGTGTCGTGAGTTAAGTGTTCTAGATAAATAACAAGGTTGAAACTGAGAAGTTTGGACTTCTCTTTTACTTTTAAAATTACATTTTTATTACTAAAAAAAAAAGAGTAAAGTACTGAATTCCACTTGGATTTAATTTTATTCCATTGAAGTTACATTTTTGCTGGTTTTACTAGTATTGTTTAATAAAACCAGTTCACACAGATGTGGTTTAAGTGAGAACGAATTGTTTTGGTAATTTTCATGGAAATTGTTGACAATAAGAAAAATCATCACCAGCCTTATCCATTGAATTCATTTTTTTAACAAGAAACTAAATTAATATTTTGACAGTTTTGGCAAATATACCCAAATAGTATATCTTGTTCTAATGATTAAATTAAAGAGAAACCGCAAATAAGTCGTCTTACTGAAAAATAATCCATTACACATCACGCATTCCCCCCCACGTCATCAGTTCTACTGGCGCTGACCTTATCTTATGTTAGCTTCTTGGCTTTGTTGTAGAGCGAGTCCACCACTTTGCTCATGTTCTGGATGGTCTCCAGGGCCGCCTCGTACGTCTTGTCCACCACCGGCTCGTCGAACACGATCAGCACGCCCTCGCCTTGGTCCAGAATACCTTGTCAGGTGAGGGTGGGGGGGTAACAGAAGGAGAATGACAGTAAAAACACTGTTGGAGGGCCGTCGATTACAGGCGCACTCACTGATTTAGTTCAGTTGATTTGAGCAGGTAAAAACAAAACGAAGCATTGTGAACCCTGGTAACACGCAGTAACGGCAACATAAAGATGCAGGAAACAACCGCAAAAACCTGACGAGGAAATATGAACTCATATTTAGCTACCTAGCGTGTGGTGCAGACTTGGAAGAGCTGCAGACACTTACCGTGAAACTTCTCGTCCAGGATCATCTGTGATAGTTTCCTCTCCACGTCTGCCTGCAAAGAAAACACGCAATTCCACTGTGGGTATTTTTTATTGTCAAAAAACCCAAAGGAGCACTTACAACAGCCAACTGTTGAACTATAATAACATGTATATAATATAATAATAAGTCTAAAAAGGAAACATTGATGAAGATGAGCGAAAACCGTACATTGGATAGTTTGATGAGGGAGGAAATGTGTGCCATCTGTCGGAGAAAAGAAGGACAAGCATAATGAATAAAGACACTCAAATTAGTGTACTGAAAGTATATTCATATTATTAGTGTGCTTAATATTTACTGAGTATATTTAGTCTGAATGAACCATTGTGGAATATTATGCGAGTTTCACTACCCACGTTGATTATTTCTAGGCCTGTCACAATAATTACTGTATTGACTTATCGTACGATATATGGACATGACCTCGATCATTTTTACGTTACCTACTTATCGTACGATATATGGACATGACCTCGATCATTTTTACGTTACCTACTTATCGTACGATATATGGACATGACCACGATAATTTTTACATTACCTACTTATCGTACGATATATGGACATGACCTCGATCATTTTTACGTTACCTACTTATCGTACGATATATGGACATGACCTCGATCATTTCTACGTTACCTACTTATCGTACGATATATATGGACATGACCTCAATCATTTCTACGTTACCTACTTATCATACGATATATGGACATGACCTCGATCATTTTTACGTTACCTACTTATCGTACGATATATATGGACATGACCTCAATAATTTCTACGTTACCTACTTATCGTACGATATATATGGACATGACCTCAATCATTTCTACGTTACCTACTTATCATACGATATATGGACATGACCTCGATCATTTTTACGTTACCTACTTATCGTACGATATATGGACATGACCTAGATCATTTCTACGTTACCTACTTATCGTACGATATATGGACATGACCTTGATCATTTTTATGTTACCTACTTATTGTACGATATATGGACATGACCACGATCATTTTTACATTACCTACTTATTGTACGATATATGGACATGACCTCGATAATTTTTACGTTACCTACTTATCGTACGATATATGGACATGACCTCGACCATTTTTATGTTACCTACTTATTGTACGATATATGGACATGACCACGATAACTTTTACATTACCTACTTATTGTACGATATATGGACATGACCACGATAACTTTTACATTACCTACTGATCGTACGATATATGGACATGACCACGATCATTTTTATGTTACCTAACCAACATGATGATTTTTGTTAACAGAATCCGCGAGTCAACTTTTATTTATTGTTTTGGATGTGTGGTTTAGTTATATTTATTTAGGATATTTAAATGGTCTTCACACTCCATTTACAATGTCTGAATATCTTTAAGAATTAAAAGTTCACTACTCTTTGAAAGGGTGTACTTGTATTATTATGCCATTATATTATCATCAGTGGCATAAACAATAATATTGTCTCTTGCAATTATTTCTGGGGCAATATATCGTCCATCTAAAGTAGATATTGTGACAGGCCTAATTATTTCTTTAGATTCCTAACTTTGTCCAGTCATGCCCGTTTTTCTACTAAAACATTTTCTTTATCTAATAATTGTATATATCCTGGATACGGTTCTGTATCTGCCTGAACTAGCTGCGGTTGAACACGGACAGGTGTTGAGAGGATTACCTGGACCCTGGAGAAAGGTTCGATGACCCTGATGAGGTTCTGCTCCAGCAGGTTGTCGTACAGCGTGGTCAGATGGGTGCTGATGATGGGGTCATCCCTCAGCTCCACTTTGTACTCTGTTAGTGCCTTGGGGAAAGTGGGATAAATGGACAATTGAATCACGAAAAAGGCTAAACATGCAGAAAGGCAGACAGTATAAACCGCAGTCTCATTAATAATGTTGTTATGGAAGATATAAATAGTTAACAGCCGCAAAAAAAGTCTGAATACAGCATGAAAACTCGAGACACAAACCTTTTCAAAGTCTGCCAGCGACCGGTTCTTGCTGGCTTGTGCCACAGATTTCAGGGAGTCCGTCTGTAGAAACAGAATACAAACAAAAGGTTATCGGCACAAACATCATAAATATGTAACTACAGTATATCCAGCAACAGCCATCCATCTAATCTAGTTAAATCCAACTTTCAATGACTGTTTCACTAAGCCCTGCCCCCTTTAGTCACTGTTGCTACAGCTGTAGAGCTTTCTGTTCTCTGATGGCTCAGTATGCAGTTAACACAGTTATTTTGGAAACGTACATGGCTTCAGACAAAGGTAGACAAGGCAGCATCTCATTTCTAGAGGCAACCATTGATTTTGCCCGCTGAAACTACAATTGTGCCTGGCAGATGTCCTCCGCTGTAGCCAGTTAGCTAATTACGCTGTTAGCCCACTGGTTCAAAACACCATCTCTGTGTTTTTATGTTTTCCAGTGGACTCGTTTTAAAGCGAATAAAAGGTAAATAAAAGGGCGTCGATGTGCACTTGATGGCTATGCATGGGAGGTTGTGCAAAAAGGCTAAAACTGCATGCAGGTGAAAAAGGAGTCAAGGTCAGCGTAAACCTCCCCAGAGTGGATACAGAGCAGGACAGAGCTGCCAACGTTAGCTCAAACTCCCGGAGCAGGCTTAAACTGTAACACCACACGTTAACATATTTTGTTAATGACGTGCTCCTGGCCTCTGGTTGGGCTGAAGCTAGGTAGCGCTAACGCGCTAACGTTTGCGGCTCACATTAGGCCAGACAAAAATACTGTTGTTATTTCTTTTATTTAGCTAGGAAGGTCCCATTGAGATCCAAGATCTCTTCTTCCAGGGAGTCAAGGCGGCAAGCAAGTTTTACATAAAAAAAGATTTCACATGGTTGGACAATTTTGATACATAATAGCGGCTCAAGGGAAACAGTAAAAGAAGCGAGTCGTACCAGCGACATCCATAACACGCATTCCGCCTGAGTCGACAGTTATGTAAATCAGCAACATGTTTCCCTCAGGGCAGTTTGCAAAAGACCTTTAAAAAGGTATTCAAAGAAGGGAGCACCTCTAGGGTTAGGATATGTAGCAGCTCATTCCATTCACAGGGTGCACTGGAAGAGAAAGCAGCTTTAACAAGCTCTGAACGCACCCTGGGGACATTCAAAAGAATCCCATCTGAAGAGCAATCTAGTGCTATAGTTGCTGGTAAAACAGGACAAAAAGCCGGAGATTTAAGTGGTAAGTTCGCCAAACAATGTCTTGGCAATAGCACATTCACGCCTGTGTTTGATTTTGGTTTTGGAAAGGCTACAAAAGACACCACCCTCCACACGTTGGGCAATTGTCTTTCAGGGGAGTTTTTTTATTTTTTATTATTACAAATGGTTTGAGTTACAATTTAGATTCTTAGGAATGTTAAAATGCTACCTGTCTGCCAGCGTGCCGCAGAGCTAGCTTGCCACTGACGAGGGACTGGACATCCTCTAGCCTGAAACAGAAACAATACGCATCAGACACATCGAGTCACACGTCTTACATTGAATCTTTTACAAGCCGACATTCTGTGAATAACGGCTGTGTGACCCCGATAGTGAGATTTGATCCGTGTGCCACTTACAAGTTGAGCATGATTTTGCAGAGCAGCATGTATTTGAGGGCTGTGATGGCTCGGGGGCTGTCGATGGAGTCGTAGCCCTCGAAGGCCTCGTAGAAGTAGGAGTAAGCCGTCTTCCAGTCCTTCTCCGCTGCGTGAATGATCCCTGGAAACACCCAAACACACAACAGCAATGTTTTCAGAAATACATCCAGAGCGGCCTGCAGCCGAGCAAACAGGTCCCTCACTGTCCTGCCTTGTACCTGACTGCATGTCTAAAGCCGCTTGTAGCTTCGGCGGGCAGTAGATGGCGTTGGCGGTCGTCCTGGCGGAGGTGAGGGCGGCGCGGGCCTTGGGCAGGTTGCTCAGCCTGTGGTACGTCTTGCTCTCCAGCAGCTGCACCTCCACCAGCAGGGCCTTGTCGTCCATCTTCTTCAGCTCTTGCAGCAGCTGGGTGCCTGCGGACGGGAGGTTAGGAAGTCAACGCAATGCTTTTCAGTGCGTTCACTGAGTTTTTGGTTTCCAAAAGTGACAGATTTTCCCCCTGAAATGATGAGAACTAAAAAGCAAACATCCTCCAATCCCCTTTTTTTTAATAAGTTTCATACACAAGGTTTCTTTTAATTCTCAAGGAACTGCAGGAGACTCGACACTCACCAAGTTGTAGTGCCTCCTGGTAGCACTTTGTGTCGAAGTAGAGTGAGATGAGACGAGCCTGAGGAGAGAGAAAAATAAATAAATAAAAATGTCAGGGCCCGGTTGGACAACTTGTCTGTTTATGGGTCAGCCCATAAACAACAAATGCATAAAAATAAAAATGCAGCACAACGCTATACGTGTTGGTCACTTTAAAGTTTGGAACATGCTGTTGACCTGAAAACGAACGTTGCACACGCAGGAAGGGTCGTTATGTTTCAAGTAATGGTTAACTGTTAAGTGGTTTTTAACGACCGGTCTGGCTCAAAAATTCCCAAAGCAACAGATTTTATTAACATCATGCTCACAGAGTGCTCTTACTCACCTTTGTCACTGTACAACCGATAGCCGATAGTTTAAAATAGCAAATATAGCAAATAAAGACTTCCTTTAGGACATTAAGTCTGTCGTGTCAGATAAAGCAACCGAGGGATTCTTCCAACATTGGATACAGTGAAGGTGGGAACGTCCATTAGAAAGTTCACGGCTTTTGTTTTTGGTGATGTTGGAAAGAACTGCTTGTCTCCGATGTTCTGCCAGTTTGGCATCAGCATCTGGCTCTGGACAGCTAGCTAAACCCAAACACTGCATAACTGACCCCTTCGCTAAGCTACCACGGAGCCCACACTGTCACTAACTGCACTCCTTGAAGAAATATCATCACATTTTAGGAATAAACTAAAAAGGTGATTTCAGAGAGAAGCAAACAGAAGGGTCGACAATATGTGTTTTAAGGGTATATCCAGGATGTTAAGCAGCAAAAACAGGTTAAAAAGATAAAGATAGAAGCTAAAGCTACAGATCTCAGTATAAAAGTCAAACATCACACATCACCTGATCGAGACAGAAGACAATGAAACTAAGGAACAACAATGTTCCTGTAAAGCTGGTAGGTCTTTATCCACTGTTACAATCATTTAAAAGCTAAAGCAGCATGTGTAGCTAGCGTAGCATAGAAGTGCTAATTAATGCTTTGCTAACGTACTCTGCTAATGCTAGCTCCACAGGTTTTTACATAGAAACATAACTTTTTAGAAACGTATATCTCTTTACAACCTCTCCGGATAACAAGTATCACTATTACACAACGTTTAACCAGGACGAGCTCTAAATCCACTGAACCAGATCGAACATCAAGAATATCTGAAACATTGCATGAGAGTCTATGGAGCAGAGCCAGATAGTTGGAGGAACCCTGGCCGGAGCTACACTATGATTGGCCAGTCTGCGTTCCAGGGGCGGGACTTGGTGAAGGGCCAATTGGTGAAATAAAGAAGAGTCTTCCAGTTACTCAGCTAGTGTTTATGAGTTGTTGTTTTCTTACATAGATAACTAAACCAGACAGCCGCCAAACAAGTCGATCCGAATCTTGAGCCTGTCTGTTTGGGTTGCCGGACAAAAGGGGAGACAATGCAACCACAGACCCACAAATTCGGGCATCTTGTCGCAGTTATCTGGAGCCATATCTTGGCCTGTTTTCAATCGCCCAAACCAGAAAAGCAGAGCTCGCGAGGCTGAGCAAACCGCTGGGTGTGAACAAGCCCCGCGACACCATCACCACCACCAAAAGTCTCACCTCCAGCGCCTGTCTGAGGAAGGTCCTCTTCTCCACCTTGGCCCACTCTATGCACTCCAGGCAGAGCTCGACCTCCTGGCCCGTGGCGGCCTCCATGTCCAGGAACAGGTCCAGCAGGGAGCGGACCAGCCGGGCTGCCTTGGCCTTGGAGATGGAGTTGAGGAAGGGGCGCACATATTTCAGCAGACCCCCAAGCTCTGAGCGAGAGAGGAAGAGAAAGAAGTACGGCACACGAGCATGAATGAATAGAAAATGGACCATCAGGGACTGTATCTAACCCTAGACATAACAACATATTCCTCACTATATCGTCGTATTTCTGCACACAGAACGGACAAATAGCCGACCACGAGGAGACATTTGCTGAATTTGACAAAGTGTGCATTTGATAAGAATCGCTGACTGCACCTTTAAGTGCCTTGCTGCTCAGCATCATCAGATCAGAGACAACAAACACAAGTCACCAATTGCTAAAATGTCAAGTGATGCTCCCTTAAAAAATACAACACATTTTGTCAGTCTTTTCTTGACAGATAATGAATCAAAATGTCAATATGCGTGAGTAAATCCATCCAATTTGGACCAAAAAAATGTCAACACCCTCAACAACTTTAGAGTCAGGAGTCTCACCCATGTGGTTGGAAGACTGTAGTGCTACAGCACGACATAACTAAAGCTGTGTGTGTGTGTGTGCCCACATCAGGCAGATCATGAGCGTCATGTTCCCTTACCTGCGGCCTGTCCCGTCTTGGCCAGTAGGCCGCCCAGCTCCAGGATGCTCTGCTCTTTAACGCGCACCGCCTCCTCATCGCTCTCCTGGATGTCCCGCTTCACTAGAACACACACACACACACACACACACACACACACACACACACACACACACACACACACACACACACACACACACACACACACACACACACACACACACACACACACACACACACACACACACACACACACACACACACACACGATGATGTAATTGGATCCGTATTGACATGAATCACAGTGATGTACGAGTCTCTAGAGACGCGCTTTGAGTCATTTTACATCATGGATAGGTTGAGTGGCAGCCAGCCAAGTGGCTAGTGAAGCTGTGAAATATTAGAGCTGTCATACTAAACAATAAACGATAATGACAGCTACATAATTAGGCTTTAATAGTGAACATATAGCATCACACGGTACATAAGCACACACTAAAGGCTTTGACAGAGTAGGCGGTGTTAACAGAGTCAACTCAGCTCCACATCAATTCCCATGTCGGCCTGACATCTGACAAGGAGAGTAATAGCTGCTAACGACGCTGGCTGCATGTTAACGTTCGCGAGCCCGCTGTCAATAGTTATTGTCAAATGAATGAGTCTGGGCAGCTAGCGTTAGCTCGTCAGATAAGCTAGCCGGTGTGTCGCTAGCCTGCTAGCCCGCTGCTGCTGACTCACTGTGCAAGCAACGAGAGAAAGGAGACGGCCACCGCTGGGCTAGCTAACTAGGCGTAGCTTAGCTGCTAGCCGGCTAACAGCAAAAGCTGACTAACTCAGCTGCTCCACGCGTGATGGATGGGTGTATAGCGTCCGTGTTTTTAGCGTATTGTTATGTCCTTCCTGGTGTCGCGTGGTGCCAATTATATTTACCTATAGAATGTAAGATATCGATAGAGGCATTCCGGTCTGTTCCAAGAAGAGACTGTGCTCTCTGAAACTCAGCCACTGCCGCGGCTGCCATCTTTCCTCTGCCTGCCTGCCTCCGCTCCGAGGTGGTCTCTGCCGAGTTGTTTTCCGGTCAGGACCGTTCACACGGTCGGGACAATGCCGCCCCCTAGCGGTGATGGAGGAGTTCTGCATGCCAAGAAATGCAGGCACTTCCAAAATAAAACTGAGACTACTGAACTGTCTGGTTTATCAATGATACATTACTGTATATGTCATTTATAGCTTATGATACGTAAAATAATCAATGTTTTATTGGACGTCACTGAATCGATCAGCAAGGAATTTGAAGGGTTTCCACGATTAATCCGGCAGTTATTTCCACTCAGATTTTCACCATCCAATAACTGCCTGAGAAAATACCACGGTATTTTTAATAACATTTTAATGACTTAAAAATAGAATTTTAAACCAGATTTGAAAAAAATAGCATGCAACAATGTTAGCAAACCGTGATACAACCCTTGTCCTCAATGTGTTTTTAAGAGTTGCATTTCAGACAATTACAGCATACTATGCTTGATATTGACATGCAGAGTATCAAATCAAGCCCAAGTAGCCATAAACATGTGCTGGTAACACCATTTGATCAGACAGAAAAAAGTGTGGATGCATTATTGACAGTGGATTTTGTAGCTGCAGATGACTGTACCTCCAATCCTCTAGTATTTGTGTGAAGTTAACTCGGTTGAATCACGGTCACACAGGTGGTTACTGTGACTAGGAGACAAACTGAAAATGGTGGAGCCACAGGCCAGACTCCAGAAAATGGGCAGCATCCAGTAAGACAGAACATAAACACATTAAATATAAAAATAGTCTTTATTTCACGAAACATAGAGAGAGAGAACAAAACAATAAAAAAAAAAATCAAATATCATGAGTTAAGTCACTCATAACAGCCGCGTCTGCTTTCACAGGACGATGGAGAGGTAGTCACAAACCTGAACGCAGAGAAAACAACAGTTAAGTTGTGACTGAAAAGAATCCATCGGACACAAGTGATGCTGCTCTTATTGTGATTTTACCATGAGGGGAAACTGGGTCAGTCATGTAGCAGAGAACATACGAGGGCAACATGCCAGTACATACGCAATAATAAAAGGAAACAGAAACTGTGATTTTTTGGTGTTCACATCCTGAAACTTAAGACTGTGTCCTACCTTGCAGCTGATCATCAGGTTGGAAGAGCAGTCCGTGTCCAGAGCTACAGAGAAAACCGGGTTGTGGAGACAGTCCTCCATGTGCTCCGACACCCTGGACTCCAGGAGACTCCTCAGGACGTCGGGGGTGACGTTCCGTTTCTGAAGGCGTAGAAGGTTAAAAGCAAAGCCGTTACTTAAGTCACTCGAACCCCGAGCTTTCTCTTCCTTTCTTTACAGGCTCTTAGCAGAGTCGCCACATCTCGAGCCAGGCATCACATGATATTTTGCAAATACGTTGGGGCTACTCAAAAAAACTTTAGATTTAGTTTGTGTCTTCAGATGTTCAATACAAATATCTGCGCGTGACTGAATATAGAATCACATTTACGGGACTTTGTGACTTAGTAATGTTGTTTTCTTACTCCTGTTTTGGGGATGAACCTGCTTTAAGTTTTAAAACCACTGATGTAATTGGAAAAGTGTAATGTTTATGAATTAAAAGCATGCCGAATTAGCTATTAGCGGCTCCTTTCTGCGCCGCATCCATGGATGTACAGACAGCCGTCACTGGCTTACTTTTATAACGAAGAAAACTTTGAAAACTAGACGATTCTTGGGCAACTTCTGTCATATATACTGAATGTCTGTGTTCAGATTTGTCCGAGTTGTGCGAGATATGAGTGACAAGTGTCCTCATCTAATAGGACAGAGTGCAACAAACAGACCTTAGTGTTAATGTACAGTCCACAGGGGCAGGAGATGAAATGGCTGTTGATGTTCAAGTTGTTCCTGTGAGACAAAAGAAGCATGCAAATCATAAAATAGGTGTCGTTATCAACCGACTCATGGCATAAGCCAGCAGTGACAGATTCCGATATGTTAGATATAACTTAGATCAAAAAAGAATGAAGGCATGCTGTCTGCGACTGGTTTACATTGTGTTTGTGCAACTTGAGATTCGTAGTTGAAAACGAGGAGATATAAATATGGGAAACCCTATTTCTGAGACTCACGTGTGACATATGGGGCAAATAATATACGCGTCCTCCATCCCCTCCACAACAGACGATATGTACTGCTGCTCAAACTGCAGGTTCCTCTCGTACTCTTCAATAATAGACATTTCTGGGGCACAAAGAAAACACGCCGAGTCAACGGGTTCTCTCTTTTTACAGTGTGTCGGCAGAAATATCTCAACCAGACCGCAAGTGTGTTGTCACTTTGATCTGTGGGATTTCCATCTTTTTTGGTGGACATTTGTTTGGATATCTACAGTCAGGAGTTTGGATTGTGAATAAATCAATACATGCATTACCATGAGACACAAGCTCCTGTTGGATTTCTTCCAGTACTGCCAGTTCATCGTACTCCTTCATGACACTGAACATCTGCTCGTAAAAGAAAAGACAAGCAGACCGCCGCTTGATGATCAAACTTGATGATTTCATGTGGAGAGAGACTTATTATGAAATGTTATTTTTAATAAAAGGGTGCAGTGCAGTCTACAAAGGGTAGAGGTTAGCCCTCTCTGGACAGCTAACAGAGCTAAGAGTAACACAGAAAGAGACCCAGGAGTATAGTCCACCTCGTTAGGGAGAGGAAAAGACTAACCGACCTCTGCCATGCCCTCTGGCCCCCACAGCGAGGGCAGTCTCCGGTCCTCGGACTGCAGGGCGGTCCACTCCTCCTCCATCACCTCCTGGACGATGATGGAGGCCCCGGAGCCGCTCCGCTGCGGGCTCTCTCCCGTCTGGCGATATCTCTCCAGCAGCCTCGACCGGCTGTTCTTAAGCCTGTCCACACAGCGCTGCGAAACACGTAATCAAAAGAAAACAGAAGGGTGTTAAACTGACAAGAACCAGCGGCGCACCAACATGCTAGCTAGCTAGTTAACTGTCAAGTTAGCATTAGCTAGCTGTATTTCTCACCTTGCGGTACGTTTCCTTCCATGGCGGAGTAGTTTCTTTATAAAGTGAGCGGTGTCTGTGCAAAGCGTCCATCTTTACTGCTACTGGCGAGTGTAAAGTGACATAAATAAATAAAAATACTTGTTCCAAATGAACTGGCTAAAACTGGGGGACACTTCTAAACCAAAACATCTCAGCTTTTTAACCCCGTGACCCGGAACCTGACACGCGCAGCCTCGGCTTGCATGATGGGTCTTGTAGTTCTATGCTGTTGAAAAATAGTTCCCACCAAAGTAGGAAGGATTCAGAGACAGTTCAGGATTTCACAAAATCTCCCCTGCCTTAAAAGTGAAAATAGTCTTTTGCTTTTTCTGTGTAGATTTGATTTCTTCAAATGATGTAAATGCTGTTTCAAAGCCAGGAATGACCTTACAGTGAAGAAATAATTAATAATAATTAAAACTCTTTATTTTTGTGTTGGCCTAAAAGTGATCAAACACCGAGTCTAAAACTAATGGAATCAGCCTATAGATAATAATTAATCAAATGTAAAATCGTCTCTCTGCGTGAAATAGTGTAGCTGAGTGGTGATGTTAAAGACAGTAGAGGTGTGTAGTTAACAGTACTGTATACATCTGACAAAATGTATATATATATATATATATATGCACCAACACAACTACCTCTGCCAACATTGCATCCATGCAACTATTTGTTTAATACTAAAATGTGGGACATCTCCCTATCTCATACTATTTTAGCGTACTAAATAGCATGTTATGGGTTTTTCAGACGCAGCTCCACTCTTTATACTCGATGACATCACGAGTTCCAGACTTCCATCTCTGGTTTCTGGGCTTTGAGAGAGAGTAGCTCGTGTTCACAGTTACTGACTAAACTTTCCTCGGTCCCGGAAATAACATTGGAATTCTTCACGTAGGGGTTTAACCGGTCGACACCACCACTGAAAACAGGGAGCCGCTCGCTCTCACCTGACGCTGCTGCTCCGGGCCGTCTTGATGAGTGCGTGGCAGCGACGTCACATGTGGGAGGAGTCAGACGCGCCTCGACTGTGCGCTCGCTCGGGATCCTCGCAGACGAGCGCGTGCCATCACCTCGGAGCACTTGACGGGACTTTAAACTAACGCAAATAGGCTCGAAAGCTCGCCCCCCCAGGTGTTCTGAAGCGGCGAATGCATGTTGATATTCCTGCGAGGGACCCGCTGAGCTGCTAACAGGTGTCGGTGCGCGCGCGCGAACCGCACGAGGAGAGAGAGAGAGAGAGAGAGAACATGTCCAATGGGAAAGACGCAAATGCTGCAGAAAAGTGAGTACGGGCAACTGACAGGGTGAAAAAAAAGTTACTTTCTCTAAAAGATTTCATATCTTTAACCTTTTCTTTGCCGCCAGGTTGGAATTCTGTGAAAAAAAATAAACCTGCGCAGGAAATAATTGACTGTAATATTAAATTCACCAGGAAACGCTACATTTAGTCGTCGTTTCCGTGTCTTCTTCTGACGTAATGTTGTCACGAAATAGTCCCAACTCAAGACAGAAGCAGGGTCTTGGTACACAGAACAGCTGACTGAAGACACTTCATTTGGGCCAGAATATTTAATATTATATTAATGAGAATATTTAGGGCATGCCACAGGTGCTGCAGTGTGATGATGCTCATATTGCATCATGTGTTTTGCACACACGCAGCTACGTTCCCATGTTTGTGTTTTGTGCTGCAGCTCCTCGCAGATGACTCTGAAAGAGTGTCTGGATGAGTGCATGGAGGCCCTGGACCTCTTCCTCAACAACCACTTCAATGAGAGCCTGGAGATGCTGCGGCCGAGGTAACAGTATTTACCCACGAGTCACGTTTGGCTCCACTGGAGGGCTTTGAACTGCGCTGTCTTGAGGTTCCTGTTTTGGGGGGGTTTTAGCACATTCACGGTGGCCCGTTTCAGTATGATGTCAGCAGTATTTGGTCTCGGTACTGAGGAAGCTCTCGTAGCGTGCGCTTCCCGTCAGCCGAGACGCACAAGGGTGGCCCCCGTTCAGGCCTCTTTGGTTCTCCAGGATATGAGATGTTTGCTGAAGCTGACGCCCAAAGGTCTAACTGATCCGATAGCCAACAGAACAGCAAAAATAAACAGAGACGTGACTGGGAACGGCAGCAGAGGGGAGATAGGAAGCATAAAGAGCAGAGCGTATATTTCCTCTTATCTTTTTTTTTAACAGGAAAATGCAGAAGGTCGCTCAGGAGCCGGGCCTCTCGCCTCTTGTTTGCTTACAGTGTGATGTGTATTGATTACTGCCACTCCGTCTCCCCCTGTGTAGGGTGAACGAGAGCATGTACCACGCTCTGATCTACGCCACGGTGCTGGAAATGCAGGCCATGATGACTTTCCAGCCCGATGACATCAGCAACGCGGGAAATACCATGAAGAGTGCCCAGGAGGTCTGCCAGAGGTCAGGACGGTCACGTGGATGTGTTTTCAGTATCATTTTATGCTCTAAAAGTGCTGCTATCTTTTTTCATCCCCAAGTCCGTGAGCCATAAGAGGCAAATTTAACACCAAAGTTCATTTACATGGCCCGATTTGACTGCGTTTGCATGAGAGGAGCCATTATAGCCTAGCGGCTGCTAAGATAGCGGTGCTGGACACATGTTTTGATTAGATATGTGGTTCGCGGGAAATAGCAACACAATTCATTTTTTGTTGATGCTGAAGTATTGTTTGGTGTTTCAGGTTTCGAAGGAAGTCCCCGGGTTTGTCTAGCAAGTCAGTCGGGGAATCGCTCACTGAAGGTAAAAAATCCACCCAAAAAAACAGGAAATACAATGAAAAGAAAAAGTGTAATTTACGTAGATTTTTTTTTCTTTCCTTATTTCAATGGCGATAACATGTCCAGTTGTCATATATCCAGTTTCAACAGGGTTTGATTGCTAATTTGTTAAACCCGCAGTATCTAAAAAAAAAGAAGTTCCATGCTAATTAGCTCGGTGTTGTCAACTTCTCCGTATCAGCAGTCCTTTTTTTTTGTAGACTTGCAATTTTCCACATCAACATCAATCAAGAAAACAGCTCTGTGAAGCTGAAGTGAGGCGCGGTGACCCGTTAAAGCCAAAAGCTAGCATTAGCATGCTACAGGGCTGCGACAGTAACAGTTGCCAGGTTGCCAATGGCAACACATTTTTGGCCTTTTTTTGGTGCAGTAGTGTCTCGGCATCTTTGAGTTGGACAGCAACATTCTACATTAAAAGCATGTATAACATACACATGACATGTGCACATGTCACACTTTCATTATTTAGCTAACGAATAACTGCACAGCATCTTAATCACTCGAAAGATAAGCCGACTAAATATGACACCCGTATTTCTCAGTTCCAGCAACCTAAAGCGGATGCCTGGTTTGCCTGGCAGCCACTTTTACAAGTTAGCGTTGAGCCTTGTGCTAACATTGTCACAATGACAATGCTAACAGAGGGTTAGCATGCTAACATTTGAAAATTAGCGATTGACTCGAAAAAAGACCACTGAGGCTGATGGGGAATGTTGCGAGCTTTTGCAAATATTTAAAGTGATCATGTCGCTAAATAGAAGTTCAGAGGATCACCAAATAATTACAATTTATCCTGCAAGGGGGACATGAATGTCTGCAAAAAATGTTTTTTTGTTTTTGTTGCCTTATAGCGGTTGAGATATTTCAGACTAACAGACTAACAGAGCAGCGTTGCTAACCCTAGAGCTATGCAGACAGTAACATCCGGGGCTGGGGCTGATGCTTTGTTGCTTTTTGACTACGGTCATTTTATGTAGTTTATTACTAAATGTGTGTGTGTGTGTGTGTTTTTGCAGTGCAGCTTCATGCTGAGGTGTGTTACGCCGAGTGCCAACTCCAAAGAGCTGCTCTCACTTTCTTACAGGTGCAGTAGGCTAATCCGCTATTTCAAACTCATACCTGAACTGTATGACCTTTTTATATACACATCTGTATCTGTGTATCCTACAGCACACCAAAAGTTCCCACATTATCCAGGTTTTCAAGACTGTGTATAATTCTTAAAGTGTCCCAGTGAATATGTGGCATGAAAATTCTACGAGTGTCATCTTCTATTTGTGGAGTGAAATCTAATCCAAGCACCTTATTTCAAATTCCTTCGCGCCCTCTTATTTATTCATGTATTTCATTTTTGCAGGACGAGAACATGGTGAGTTTCATCAAAGGAGGGATCAAAGTACGAAACAGTTACCTAATATACAAGTAAGTAACGAGGTATTCTGGTGAATGTCGGTGGTGTGTAATGTTAATGTGCAACTTGTTACAAAAGTATTTAATACGGTTATTATTTAAGGGACGCCACCAAAATTTCTTTTCTTGCAAATTTATGTTTTTTTCCTTTTAAATTAACTACTTACATTTTTTTTCTCTGAATATTACCTCAAATCTTAGCTACGTAATGTTTAAAAAAGGTTAATTAAGCCTTCGTACAGAGTATCGGGTAGGGAGGTTATTACAAAGAGATGCTGTTGAGTTGCGTTATGGGAAATGAAGGTTAAAGTCTGGGACTAAAAGTCAGGCACAGAGTTTAAAAAAATTGCCAAAGTACACTTTTTCCATTTTCTTTTCTCGCTGAGTCACATTTCATATACAGTTTTTGATTATAATGCTGAGTTGCGTTTTTAAACAACTGACATGGATACCTTTTTCTTTTTTCATCCAGAGAACTGCATTCCTTCATAAAATCTCACAGCTTTCTCAAAGGACCCAGCCACGTGCACTTAGAGGGAGGAATATCATTTGGAATAGGGGCGTTTAACCTGGTACGTCAGCGGAGCAAAGTGTCCTTTAACCACCATCGGTTGACTGTGTGTGTGATCGTGTTGTCCTCTCCATTCACAGACACTCTCTCTATTTCCTCCACGGCTACTCAAAGTTTTGGAGTTTGCGGGATTCTCCGGAGACAAGGTGCGACGCGTGCATTTCCTCAATTATTTCACTCATTCACTCGCGCTCACACTCATTTTTTTTGCGGTGCCGTTCTAGGAGTACGGTCTGTCTCTGCTGAACGACGGTGCGACGGGGATGAATCTGCGCTCCATGCTGTGCGCTCTGCTGCTGCTCTGCTACTACACCTTTCTCACGTTCATCCTAGGTAGTGCCGGACCTCGTCCCCATCGCAGATTCAGATCGTTCAGATAACCCGTGTGATAACCTGCACGACGTAACGTATCGTAACTCTGTTTCTGTCCTCTCAGGAACGGGCGAGGGAGAGGTGACTGAAGCCGAGAGGCTGCTGAAGCCTTTCCGTCTCCGCTACCCACGGGTGAGTGTCAATGAGGATTGATATTAACTATCTATGAATCGCTTTCTCTGAAAAACAAATATCAACGGTGCTCTATAACAAAGATGACTCATTACAAGCTACGCTAATGCTTTGAGCGACTGTGGTAGAGCGCTAATCTGTGTCGATGTGTCCTCGGGCAAGACACCCCAAATTGCTCCCGCAGGCTGCTCCTGCGGTGTATGAATGAGTAGATAGTCCCGACTGGCACCTTGCATGGTAGCCCCCTGCCATTAGTGTATGAAAGGGTGAATGATGACATGTAGTGTTAAAGCACTTTGAGTGGTCGGAAGACTAGAAAAGCGCTGTACAAGTACGGTCCATTTACCATTTCAAATCAGGTGGCAACCTTTGGTTCTGCCGAGTGAAGTGTCTTAAAACTTGTAATCTCTCTACTGACCAGCAGGGGGCGACTCCTCTGGTTGTATAGAAGTCTATGAGAAAATGACTCTACTTCTCTCTTGATTTATTACCTCAGTAAACATTGTAAACATGAGTTTATGGTCTCAGTCTCTAGTTTCAAGTCTTCTTCCATACAGCATGATGTTCATTTAGTAAATGATGGTCCATTTAGAGTCAAACAGACCATAAAGCAGAGTATGCTTCAGGGCGTGGCCACCTTGTGATTGACAGGTCGCTGCTGCTACCAGAGCTGTAGACAGCGTCTCTACGTCACTCCTCTGCCGTCCAAATATGTTCACTTGGGTTCACTGCTTGCAAAAAAGACGGCCAAAATGCCAAACTCGAGGCTTCAAAACCGCAGTCTACAAACCGATGGGTGACGTTACGACGGCTACATCCACTTCTTATAGACAGTCTATGGTTTGGAAGTGTTGTGAATGTCTAGTGGATGGATGAAAGCAGATCGGGTTATATTTGCATAGTGTAGATGTGTATAGTGTATATATTTTTTTGCTAACGTTAGATATACACACAGCTAACATTCGTTGCCAGATCACGCTAATGTTCTGATTTGTCCGTCTGAAAAATGCCATTTTAGTGTCAAAAATGTTCGGAAGATATTTGGCTTGTGAAAAATGAGTCCAATGTTTTCTTTGGTGACTATGGAGCGAAAGAATCGGTCATAATCCATTGGAGTAAATGGACCCGGGACCTGCTGCCAGTGGGCAGTAGTGAAACCCACCTGACACGGAAACAAGAAACTGACTCAGGGTCGGAAACTAACGCTAGTCCGCTAGCCCGAGGCGAGTGGATTTTTGGAGGGACTACCTAAATTATCATTCTCACTAGTCCTCATGGCGAGTGAAATTTGAGAGGCTTTATTCGTTATTTATGTCCGGAAAAAGACTTTCCCGATAAGTAAATGTAACTGTTGTGAATTCTTCACGGACAGAGACGATAAAGTTTATGCGCTTTTATTCTGAAACTGTATTTGACGTTGCGAACTGTTTCCGCTTCCGGTTGCGCTAACCGTAGATCCTACATAGGACCAACGGTAGTCAGATCGAGTCATTGATGATGTAATTCATCAACTGTAACTTTGAGCCTATGGGGCGTAACTGTTCCGTTTGTAGTTGTACTTATGTTCTTAGGTGCATTTACTGTCAGTAAGTGTTTGTCTTGTAATTAGCCGTTCAAATAACAGCCCAAAGTTGAGCTAAGTGGCTAACCTGGTTAGCGAGCCTGTATTCCTGTGAATGTATGTGTGTTTGCTTTAGTTAAGGGTTTACTATTGCTAATGCTTCGGTTCTGTAATTCGTTTTCTGTGTTTATTCCAGAAACTCGGTCAACTTCGATAAACTCGTTCAACATCTGTAAAATCTGTCACCAAACTATAACACTGTATGCCAGACTGAGTAACTTATGGAACAAACGGATGTCTGCGTGTTCTCTGAACCCTGTAGTGGTCAATAATCATCTTTACACCAGTCTCTCAGGGGTCGAATCCCCAACAGTAACATTCCACTATTCCCCAAATTGTTGAGGGTATTAGACTATTTTGTTTCGATTATAATTTTTTGTTTCCGCAATGCGAAAGGCACTATATCCATCGATCAGGCCGGGCCTCTCTTTCAGTTTCACCAGCAGCCCGCCAAGATTCGTCCGCGGAAGAAATATAGATGGTGAAGCTCTTATCACTGCAGCACATGAACTAACACCCAATATCTTTTTGTGATCTAACAAAAATACTTCATCTAAAATTAGAACAAATGCCTGCTTTATTCATAGACTGCGTATTGTTTTGGGCACCGAGCGTTCACTGCTTAAACTGCCGTGGTGACATGCTGTTACTCCCCACGGCGGAATATAGCTACATTTTTTGCCGGTACGTTCCATAGCGGAATTCCTCAACTTGACATGAATGCTGAACTTGATGTACCCATGCTAGCTGAATGAACATCATAGCCTACCGGACCCTTGACGTTGTTCTTCTGCTTCCTGTGTAATTATAATATCACGACATCATTATGTAACATGCATCAATCTTTGTACAGCCATAATGTTACAAACAATAAAACTCTTGATTAGTACCTTGCATCTCTGCGGTTTCACTGTTAGATAATTGCCTTGGGAGAGTCTTCCTCCACACACACATCCCTACACCCCGTGATTGGTACATTCCCCAAAGCTTCATGAAGGACTAGTAAAGATTGCTCAGGACTAGTAGTTTTATGAACATACTAGTCCTTGGGACTAGTACTGATTTTGAGTTAGTTTCATACCCTGTGACTCTCCTCTCTGAACCGTCTCTGGTGCTATTCAGCTTCAAATGTGGCCTCACAGACCGATGTCATGAGGGCAGCTACCCATTATCTCTAACGAATGTATTCTTCAGAGGAGCTAGCCATCGCAAGAAAGTATATTTGAATGTTAGCAGTTTGGGTGTTATGTTGTTAACAATGGAGAGCCAGAGACGGACAGCGGAAGCTACCGTAGCTTCCTAGCTGTGTGTAGACAACCACTTTGATTTAACCGTCCTCTGCGTTAGGAGACCGGAGTATCTGGTATATTGATGTATTTAAAATAAACTGTAACAACTTGTTATCTGTTAATACATTTATTAAATGGGAAAATGTATAATCAACAAAATCCCAGATGGGAGTAAACCGCCCAGTACAGAGGAAATGGACTATGCTAGCTTGTTCGCGGCTTGCTATTGCATTAGCTGTTAGCTCGCAATGCTACCGCAGCTCACCGACTAGCTTCTAGAACCATTGGGTGACTCTATATTGTCTGGCAAACGGTATACAGTATCCCCATGTAAACTCATCCGATCTGAAGACTCCCTCACTGGATAAAGTATGTAGATAAAGCTTTTTGAGGCTGCAGGGGCTGTGCAATAGATTCATGACATGGTGAGAGGGCTAGTGTAATAATAATATTACTGGGTGTGTAATACGTGCAATTTTTAGTGGTTATGATGTGCTTCAGTACACGTTGCTTTGTTTACATGTTCGTTTTCTTTATTAGTACTTGTGAGGAAGCTATATAAGACGACATGTCACGTGTGCAGCATTTGAGTGCAAGACAGACGTCTCTACAGGGACATTAAAGTGTATTGTAGGGCTGGAGGATATGGCCCGAAATATAATCACGATATGTCGTTTGTTATATTGATTGATGTCAATATTTATCAGGATATATATATATTTGATAATAATAATTTAAGATTAAGAACCGATCCTTAAAGAAACCAGATGATGTGTTATGCTTTATAATATACAATTATTTATTAGGTTTTTGAGGGTTGACTACATATGAACATATACCACACTACTTGTTCTGATAGTGAAACGAGTCATTTTGTGGACAGTTTGCAGCTGCAACAAGTCGTCTGCAGCGGAGGCTACGACGTATCGGTTGTTCGTCTATTTCTTTGTAAAACAAAATGTATCAAGATGGCCCAGTCCTCCTATACGTATCATAAGCAAACATGTTGCTGGTTTGACCAGGCTTTTAAAGGGAACTGGCAGATTACTGGTCATGAGTAATGGCTCCAACGGAAAAAATTGCGAACGAGTTGCATTATGGGAAATGCAGGATCCAGTGTTTTTGGAGCTTCGCCCATACTAGGGAGTGAAAGTCAGGATATGGCAGCCTCTGCTGCATCTAATTTTTTTTAACCATTCTGATTTCAACGTGTCTCTTATGAGTACTCCAACTTTAAGGAAGTTAGTTTAAGGGTTGTTGTTATTTAAGTTTGACTTATTTTCGTCTCATTTTTGTAGTTTGGAACCTCATTTCTGCCGATTAATGACAACGCATTGATTGTACTCGCCTAAGTAATTAGCCGAGATTTTCGGCGCACGGCAACATCGCAAAGTAAGACTGGGCAACTTCCTGGTACAACTTTGACCCGCCGTACGTGCCATTTTTATGCTCGCTTACACATTTCTTGTGCAATGAGGGAAAGTGGTTCAGATGATCTGGATGAACGCCGTCGTTTTCTTTCCCCGTCATACTTTGTTTTTCCTACATCTCAGCAATTAGCTTGCGTGGTTAAAGTGAGTACAGAGTTATCATAAATGTTTAAAAAAAGATCCTTATTGCCAGTAGTTTGTAATGTTTGCATTACATTTATTGTGTTCCCTTTTCTCTGGGTGCCACCTCGTTCCTGTTCTATTTTTACACCTTCATTGTGTCTCACTGTATGTCGGCTCTTTCTTACGGATCCCTCCTTCCACTCACGCGGTTTCTCTTTTCTTACCATCGTCCAGTCATTGTCCCCACCCTGTTTACTTTTGTCCGACGCTCGCTCCACCTTCCCCTCACGCAGTCCCTTGTGCTCCCTGCATTCCTTAGCACCACGTATCCTTCGTTTTACACGCCATCGCTCCTGCCATTCCACCTGACTCACATTCTTGTAAAATCACAATCCCTGTTCACACTCCACCTTTTACCTACATGCCTGCCCATCCCAGAGAACAAACACAATGTGTACCAAACCCCAATGGAAATGTCCTGGTTAAACACTGCCAAGAGTAATTGCAATACAACAGGTCTGCCTGCAGATAGGTGGGTATTTAACACACGGATGATTGACATGTAATACTGTAACACTAAAGCCTCCAAAACATATATTTAATTCATTTAATTTTCTTTTTTTTCTTCTGTCCAGGGAGCAATATTCCTTTTCTTTGCAGGCAGGACTGAAGAGATCAAGGGGAACATTGATGAGGTGTGTTTCATAAAGACGACAAAACATGTTTCCATACAAACAAAATGTATACACATACTGTATATACATATATGTGTATGTATATATATATATATATATATATATACACAGCAGGTAAAATAAGTATTGAACACGTCACCATTTTTCTCAGTAATTATATTTCTAAAGGTTCTATTGACATGAAATGTTCACCAGATGTCGGTAACAACCCAAGTAATCCATACATACAAAGAAATACAAAGAAATAAGTTCAGAAAATAAGTTATGTGTAATAAAATGGAATGACACAGGGAAAAAGTATTGAACACGCTTTACTGAAATGTATTTAATACTTCGTACAAAAGCCTTTGTTGGTAATGACGGCTTCAAGACGCCTCCTGTGGAGAAACTAGTCTCATGCATTGCTCAGGTGTGGTTTTGGTCCATTCTTCCACACAAACAGTCTTCAAATCTTGAAGGTTCCGTGGGCCTCTTCTATGAACTCTGATCTTTAGTTCTTTCCATAGATTTTCTATTGGATTCAAGTCAGCTGATCGTCTGGGCCATTCTAGCAGCTTTATTTTATTTCTCTGAAACCAGTTGGTATGGTTGGTTTGGTGTTTTTGGGGTGATGTGCAGTGCCATTTGACCTCCAAACATGCTGTGTATTATGGATCCAAAGAGTTCAATGTTGGTCTCATCTGACCAGACTCTATTCTCCAGTATTTCACAGGCTTGTCTAAATGTTGTGCAGCAAACTTTAAACGAGCTTCAACATGCTTTTCCTTCAGCAGTGGAGTCTTGCGTGGTGAGCGTGCATACAGGCCACGGCGGTTGAGTGCATTACTTATTGTTTTCTTTGAAACTATTGTTCCTGCTAATTCCAGGTCTTTCTGAAGCTCTCCACAAGTGGTCCTTGGCTCTTGGACGACTCTTCTGATAATTCTTTTCACTCCTCTGTCAGAAATCTTGCGAGGAGCACCTGGCCGTGTCCGGTTTATGGTGAAATTATGTTCTTTCCACTTCCGGATTATGGCCCCAACAGTGCTCAACTGGTTTCAGAGAAATAAAATAAAGCTGCTAGAATGGCCCAGACGATCAGCTGACTTGAATCCAATAGAAAATCTATGGAAAGAACTAAAGATCAGAGTTCATAGAAGAGGCCCACGGAACCTTCAAGAATTGAAGACTGTGTGGAAGAATGTGCCAAAACCACACCTGAGCAATGCATGCGACTAGTTTCTCCAAACAGGAGGCGTCTTGAAGCCGTCATTACCAACAAAGGCTTTTGTACGAAGTATTAAATACATTTCAGTAAGCGTGTTCAATACTTTTTCCCTGTGTCATTCCATTTTATTACACATAACTTATTTTATGAATTTATTTGTTTGTATGTCTTTGCATGTATGATTACCTGGGTTGTTACCGACATCTGGTGAACATTTCATGTCAATAGAACCTTTAGAAATATAATTACTGAGAAAAATGGTGACGTGTTCAATACTTATTTTACCCGCTGTGTGTATATATACAGCAATGCAGTCATTGTTACAGATCCTTATTAAAGGTATGCTTCACCCCCAAAATGACCATTTCGTATATCAATTACTCACCACATGTTACCTTGAATTGAAAAGAGTACTTTTTCTCACATGCCTCCACGGTGAATAATAAAATGGATACATTTTAATATTTTTTTATTTCTCATATCGTACCCCTTCTGGTCCCTGCCACCAGTGATACATAAATACAACTCAAGGGTGTGGCTCACTACGTCCCAAACACATACATCGCTGAAACCGTACCATTTAAAACACTGTGGACTCGTCCAAGTTTGAGACTTTTTCTACGTTCCTGTACGTTTTCAAGAATTCGAGGTAACACCGGGGGAGTGATCTGGTATACAAAGGGTCATCTTAGGGGGGGCGAAGTATTCCTTTAATGTGCTGTGTGATGAACGCTGCCGCTGTGCCGCCAGGCGGTGGCACTCTTTGAGGACGGCTGCAAGGCCCAGCAGGCGTGGAAGCAGTTCCACCACATGTGCTACTGGGAGCTGATGTGGTGCTTCACCTACAAGCGCTCGTGGAAGATGGCGTACTTCTACGCAGACCTGCTGAGCAAGGAGAGCCGCTGGTCCAAGGTACAGAACCCAGGGCGCGAGTGAAGACAAACCTGAGTGAACGAAAAACGTCTTGAGAAACAAACATGAGTGACTCCTGTCTTTGTGTTTTCGTCCTGCTAGGCCATGTACGTTTACATGAAAGCTGCTTACCTCAGCATGCTGCGTGAAGACGAGGCCAGGCCTTTTGGGGAGGACGAGGTTGAGCTCTTTAGGTAAACACACACACACACACACACACACTGTAACTGTTGCATGGCATATCTCAGGAACACACTGCTGTTGTCCTCAGGCTCATGACATACTTGCTGGTGGGAAGCTGCATCACCTCTGGCCAATGTCTTCTACCAATTCTAAAATGAACTGGAAGCCAAAGTAACGACGTCATTACAGGTGTTACCTGTAAACACGGCTGTATTTTTTCCTTTTTCTAGTTTAAAGTCTAGCAGTTGCGTTTTGTGAGCACTACGTTACCACTTTGTCAGCGTCCTGGGAAGAGAAAAAAGCTCCGTAGCGTGGCAACATTTCTTAAGCGATAAAGACGGTTTTGACTGTGCGGTTAATGTATGATGAACCCACTGCACACCAACTGTCGGCACCAAACAGCACTGACAAAGTTAAAGCAACTTACTGGTGAACATAGTGGAGCATTGATATTTCTGAGGAGCTGGTGGAGACCAGAAAAGGAGCGAAAAGAAAGTTGGACTTAAATTCATCTGGCGGACCGACACGCGACTCCAAATGAAAGCTGATGTTGCTCTGTGTCTGCTGGATGTGTAAACTGTCGGCCTACATGTTTGGTGTAAGGTGTTAATAATGTCACTTTTGTGTGTTTCTTAAATGTGGGTGCTAGTGACCCAAGGGGTCCTTTAGAGCAGCGGACCCCAACCTTTTTTTGCGCCATGGACCGGTTTCATGTAAGACAATATTTTTCACGGACCGGCCTTCAAGGTGTGGCGACCGGCATGAAAACAAATATAAAATACAACTCATCATAACGCTGAATCGGTGCAAAGAAGCTCTCCAAAGACATTTGTTTTGTTCTCATTTTCGCGGTAACGTATCACGTGACCGAGACAAGCGCGTGACCAAGTGCCATAAACTTAAACCGCTTCAGACGCAATCACATGCACAATTACATTTGTTTAGTTATTGTTTGTGCTGGTCAGGGGATGGATTGAACTGCCACGCCGAACCCCCACGCGTTCTTCTCAAATCTGTCTTTCTTATTTCCCTGTGTCTTTTAGACAGGTGCCCACCTTCAAGCAGAAGATAGCAGGGAAGTCCCCCCCGACCGAGAAGTTCGCCATCCGCAAAGCCAGGCGCTACAAGGCCCGCTGCCCGATCAGGCTGCCGGTGCCGGTGTTGGTAAAAGCGTCGCACAAACACTCAAAATGTGCGTTGCGTTTTACTCCTCTGACGCCCGTCCAACAGTATTCGCCGTTTTCGTTACAGGAGATGATGTACATGTGGAACGGCTTCAGTATGATCAGCAAGCGACCAGAGCTGACCGAAGGCATTATGCAGACGTTGGTGGAGGCGGAGCGCACCCTGCTGGAGTTTCCCGGTAATCCAACTTCTGCTTCCCTAGAAATGTAACCGTAGACAAAGTGAGGTCACTTCACACGTCTGGGTGTCCGCTGCGCTGATGACGTCCGCTTCCTCCTCTACAGACAACGAGTATTCGGTGGACGACCGCAGTTTGATCCACCTGCTGAAGGGTCTGTGTTTGAAGAACCAGGGGCTCCTCCAGGCTGCAGAGGAAAGCTTCCGCAAAGTGTTGTCCAGGTGAGCTCCGGTGGATTCACTTCAAGAACACTCGAGTTGTTCCCCTGCGTGCAACGCGGAAAACGGTTTATCTTCTGTGAACAGACAAAACATCACTTTGTGCACTGCAGGTAAAAACACCTGGATGCAGCACACTGACCATACGTCCTGAAGTCACTTAACTTTCAAATGAAACTCATAAATGGGTCCAAAGTCATCTGTAAAAGGTCTTTAAAGGTCGACTCCGTCTGCATCTCTGAGGTTTTTTTTCAAATGGAAACTCTCACTCTGCTGTTAGCGAAAAGCAGCGGCATAGGTTATCAAAGTAAGCTAACCTAGCTAGTGCTAGCGATCACTGGCTAGTTCAACGTTAGTTGTGCTAAAGTTAGGAAATAACTGTTAGTTTGGATCTTTTGATGTCGGGTTGCACGTGTACTCCTGTGTTCTGCGAGGTGAAAATGACTATTTTAGTCAATGGAGTCTTGTGGCTTTCTGACGGGGAGCCAATGCCGTTATATTGCTTTCTTCAAAGCCACAAATTGACAAAGAAAATAGCTTGCAGAACCTAAGCAGCATGTTTTTGGACTGTGGGAGGAAGCTGGATAGAACCCACGCTGACTTGGGGAGAACATGCTAACTCGTTAACGCACCTTCTTCCTCGTGTTTGCGCAGTGAAAAGAAGATCCGGTTCGACCACTACCTGGTGCCTAACTGCCTGGTGGAGCTCGGTCTGCTCTACATAGACCAAGGCAGGAGGGACGAGGCTATTAAGATACTGCACAAGGCCAAGTATGTAACTCCCTCACAAGCAGCTACACAACGTCGGAGACGCAGTCAAATCCTGCCCCGTGGATCCAGTGAGATGACCGAGTGAAATGTCATTTGTCATTCTTGTGCGCATAGAATATGCATTCAATACAGAACTTTAATTAGTTGTAACGGTGGCAGTACTTTAAACCAGCAGCCTGGTTATTTTGTAATATTAAACACCAACAGGAGGGAGAGAGACTTCATTCCTTTGCTCAGGGAGACATTACTCCACTTTATCTTAACATAGCCAGTAGCTTGCTGCTATATTAATGCTCTGATTTTGGAATTTAGCACATTTTGAAATACACACGTATTTGCTTTCTTGCGAATAGTTACTTGAAAACATTAATAACACTCATGTCTGTGCGGTTTTATAGCAATAATTCAGCAATTTGGGTAATATACTTATTTGCTTTTTTGCCAAGCGTCAGGTGAGAAGATTGATACCCTTCATGTCTGTGATGTGTTAGGTTAGCTTAGCTTAGCATAAAGACTGGAAACGGCTAGCCTGGCTCTCTTCAATGGTAACAAAATCCACCAACCACAGCCATGAAATAGTTTTGCACAATAACCCCCCCCCCCCTCTGAAGAACAGTGACTTGTTATTACACTTTCGTTCTAGTACGTACCACAAACTAAATGCGTGCTAAATAGTGATCTTTTGAGGTGTTAGCAGGTCGATTTTGTTAGCTTTGGCCACAGCTAAAACTAGCCGTTTCCCCACGTGTCCAGTCTTTATGCTAAGCTAAGCTAACCTAACACATCACAGACATGAAGGGTATCAATCTTCTCACCTGACACTGGGCAAAAAAGCAAATAAGTATATTACCCAAATTGCTGAATTATTGCTATAAAATGTTCTTTATCAAATATAATGATCCCCATATTATTACCTATTGTATTTATTCATTGCGATTAGAATTATTTCGCCATCAAAGTTTTTATTTCAGAACTGCTTGGACAGGATCGTACTGTGTCCTCCTCGGTGTATAGCCAGTACAGGAACACTAGAGGTCGCTCTCTGCCTATTAACTCTCCATCTGAGAGGCCATCCACAGGATGGGGGGGGGGATAGTGAATCAACCCTCTGCTCCTATTGGATGAAAGGAAATTTATTCAGCAGATTGCTACTTTAAGTTGAGACTTGACATAAGCACACCTTCTTCTGTCACACTTTAACCTCCTCCACTGTTTCTGACCTGTAGACACAACTACAAAGAATACTCGATGGAGTCCCGCACACAGTTCAGGGTCCACGCCGCTCTGGCCAAACTGAAGGCCGACCCCGGTGAGGACACTCGCATGTAGGACGGCGGCTCTTCACACTCTGGACTCTCCGTTTCCCATCACGGTTATGGCTGCTCCAGTTATACCCAGTTGTTTTTAACCTATATCCATATTCAACAAGTGCATGCTGGGTATTTTATCACTGTGTTCAGGCTTACCATTTCAGTTCTACACTAAGATATAACAGGACAAAGGTGTAACCCGTTTAATCCCAGACAAGAGCTTAAGTGTTAAGTTGAGGGAGTGTATATACAGTTAGTTCATTTACAATATTTTTATGGTTTATATTGGAAATTAAAAAAACAATTTTAATCAGTTGATTGAAAGCCACTATAAATATGTAATGTAAGACATTTTATGATTGAATCAAGTGTATAATGGCTGTATTTTACTGTATTAAGAGCTCTGATTACATAAAGTAACTTCAGCTGGTTTATGGTTTCAACACATTCGATACAAACTGTTTTTAAATCCAGAAGTTTAGAAAATAGTTACCTGGCTTGATGATATGACTGTCAGCAGCCGGTACTCACTTCTCATTCTGTGTGCAAATTAGTGTCGGACATACTCGCACCCTGTTGGTGTGTATGTATGTAACAGTGCATGCACTTTCCAAAAACTTCAGAATGTATAAAACATATTTTTGCATAAATAAATTCATATAAATTGTCTGTTTTGTCGTAAATGATGCCAAAGGTACCAGCATTCTGTAGTTTGGGATATTTATCTTCCATAAAGAAAATATGTTTAGACAACATGCAGTCTGTACAGAAATTAATTTATTTCAGTGAAAGCTAAATACAGAGAAACGAACATATGCTTTCTTTTCTTGAATCCAGGTGATTCCAGATGCCATCAGGTAAAACAAGGACCAAGCTGTCATTCTGATACTCTTTAACAAACGTCCCTCAGAGTGCAGCATGCCTTCCATCTTCATTAAATACAGTTATGTGTGAGACGGCTCAGTCCAAGACTACGAGGAGGCAGCAGGAGGCGTGACGGGGGCCGCCGCCTGCTCCTCTTTCAGTCTGCGCTTCATTAGCTTCTGCTTCTTCTTATCCTCCTTTTCTAACTCGGCGACCATCTCCAAGAACTTGGGGCTGCGGGGGTCCACGGCGTAGCCAAAGCGCTCTCTGGCCTCGGCCAGCAGCTTTGAGCGGCGAGCCTTCTCCTCCTTCAGCTTGCTCTTGGTGTCGCGCTTCTCCCGCCGCCAGTCGGCTATCATCTTGGGCATTTTGGCCATGTTGGCTGCGATGAGTTTCTCTCTGC
Organism: Leptoclinus maculatus; assembly: GCA_032191485.1. Classification (NCBI taxonomy): domain Eukaryota; kingdom Metazoa; phylum Chordata; class Actinopteri; order Perciformes; family Stichaeidae; genus Leptoclinus; species Leptoclinus maculatus. Next base: position 2,277,510 of record JAVDOI010000002.1, read on the forward strand.
GATGGGAGATGTGGGGGAAAGATTGACATGACAGATGTTAATGTGGCACGTGATGTCTCCACAGCTAAGAGGTGGACTGCTGTGAAATTTGGTACGGTTCATGGTCCTCGCAGGATGAACCGTTAGAACTTTAATTGCCGGATTCTTCCTCTGGTTTATTTGAGTCTCTCGTAGCTCAAAACTAGTCGCCCAGTCCATATTATAATCACAATGAAAACATGAGAAATAATACATAGCACACAAACATACATGATTATAAATACCTGTATACACACTCGGTTATATATTTGGGACAATGCACATTAATAAACATTGACTGAACACGTTTATTTTTTACTTAATCGCAATTTGACCCATCGTGACAGAGTGCAATGATAAATAAACCAAAGGATATTAACGATAGTAGCCAGTTGCATTGTGGGTAATGTAGAATACAGCTTTTTAAGAGACTTGAAACTAAAAGGATATGTTATGTGGAAGCGAGTACCCCTAACGTTACATGTTACTTTCCCCTTTAAACAACATGTCCTCAACGGTACCTAGCTCTAACTTCTATTTATAATCATTGTTTAGCAGTAGGTATGTAAAATAAGCTCCGACGTTCTGTGAATGACTAGTTGAAATGAGCTCTCCGACGTCAGGGGGTGTTAATGAGGTCAATGTTGTGGACAAATCCTCGACCTCTATTGGGTGCTGGTTTATCTTCCGCCGTATTCTCTTAGTCCCAGTTTGTGCCTCCCATATATTTACCGTTACATAACGAGAGGTGACTTTATTACGTACACCCTGCCCGGTAATATTCGTGCTATCACAGAACTGTAGCGAGAGAAAAACGAACCAGTTTGACGGCCTGTCCGATAATTGACACAGTAGCTACAGTACCTTTAGCATTACTTACTTTGCCAACCGCTTCTCGGATTGCTCCTTCTCCCTGGCCTCGATGTTCTTCAGCATTACCTCCAATGGAGGGTGCCACTCGTTTTCCTCTGCGATAAGCTTGTCCAGCTGCTCGTGGCTGGGCCACAGCGAGGCAGGGTCGATACCCGACGCTGAACCGTACCGACCGAATAGCTTCCTGTCATACCGGCCCGTCTTCTGCCACTCGGGCGTCTTCTCGCTATCCTTGTCGGGAATGTATGGCTCGCGGAGGTTCCGCTTTAAAGGTTTGGGGTTGTATGACGCTGTCTGCAATAGAAGCCCGCTTTGAGAGTCCGCGGAAAGTACAGTTTTTGAACATGAAAGTCCCTTTAAAGTCCTGCATAACATTGCCGTCCTCCTGCACATCATGGACGCCGCCATCTTTGTTCCTCCACAAGAAGGACCCGGCGGATACACAGAGGTGTCTACCGCAGTGCCTGTTCATCACGGTCGATGAGTCCTCCTATGTTTGTATAGTTTTAAATTATTACATTTTGTCTTATTGGTAAAGTTCAAGAGGTTTACTTTAAAATGTTGCATCGAATATAACCAGCAAACAAATACATTACGGAGATTTATAATTGATATTGAGTATTCTTGCACTTTGTCAAGATGTCACCAAGATAAGAAGGCAATTTAATGTCTTATGTACCGATGAGACATTATTTAGAATTCCAATTTGTATTACTTTTTGTTTCTATATAATATATATAAGTACTTTTTATATGCACCCATAAAAGAGATTACATGAGAAAAATCTGCATATGACATTAAAATAAAAAAGGAGGAAAGTTATGCTGAAACCATTCATCAATTAGTCTAGTTGATCGATAGAAAATGATTCAACAATAACATATATATGTATACCAATTCTAATTGAATGTTTTAGGACTGTTCAAAGAAACAAGCAATTTCAGAACTTTGGTCTTTGATGTGATGGACAATTTTCATAGTTTTCTGACATTTAATAATAATAATAATAATATAACTAATAAAGATATATTGTTTATCACAGGCTAAATCCATCTTGAACATAACTGACAGATTAATGTGATGGTAAATTACTGCTGTAGCTCCAGATTAAAGGAATGAGATGAACACATCAATAAAGGAGACTGCATGCTTCAAGTGCAAGATGGGGAGCGATAGTGCTTGTTTTTAAACTTATAAGGTGGTCAAATATGGGGCAGATCTTACCCTGTATCTTCTCTAGGTTTGTTCCAAATCATAGAGGCAGTATTCTTTTTTTTTAAAAAGCTCTTTATTTATGTATTCAACGTATTTCATTAGAAGTTATTTTTCTTAAGTTTGGTAGCTTTTTTAAATGTGGAAAAAGTCCATAGCTGGTAAAAGAATAGCTTTCAGAGGCCTCTCAGTGACTTTCAGGAGCTCAGATCAGTGATGGGGGGGGGGGGGGGGGGGACACGTTCTTCACGAAACATCCCCGTTGACTTGGAGGTAGCTGTGAGCAGGTGGGCTGAAGCCAGAGCACCAGAGCGATAAGGGGAGCTAAGCCCCTTTTTAACACCTTCTTTGAACCTTTAAGGACCACAGGGCAGGGAAGTAAACCGTCTTTGAAAAGAGAGGATCTTTTGTGTTTAACGTCCTCGGCTTCACCTCCTCCCTTCCTCTTTTTTCGCAGCCTCAGCCCTCCCTCAACTTTTATATTTGATTTCTTTTCAAGAAGCGGAGATGGAACAAATGGGGTTGCTCTGGAGTGCAGCACTTACAGAGACAGATGTCATCGCTTTTGTGTCGTGGGAGCGCGCGGAGCTCTCTATCGTCATTAAAGATTTAGGGTTCCCATGGCAGGGGTAGCACTAGACTGAAGGTGGGGGGGGGGGGGGCATGACAGAAGCTTAATTTGGCTTAGGAGCATTCTGGTGCCAAGCCCGGGGCTTTAGGGATCACATCAACGTCAGTCACAGGCAAATAGGCTTGTTAGCAGTTAGACGATAAGGGCATGGTGGCAAGATGACAGGTCTATTTCTGAGTGAGCATGCGAGTAGGAGGGCCGGGTGGTGCATTAATACATGTTTAGGGAAGTTATGTGGAACATGCCCACCTGAATTATGACCTTCTTTAAATCGCATCTGCTTTTACAGATGTGTTTGGTTTGTACAGAAGCGTACGTTTGTATTGGATGCGATGAGTAGTCGCAGTGGTGCAGAGTGCCTACAGAGAGGTTTTTGGTGTTCTCCACGTGGAGCAAGCACAGCGCAACACTTTGGCCTTCACTGTTGGTGCGAGACCACATCTGGGCACTTAAAGACGGATCTCTCAGAAGAGGTTAGTCAGGGTTGTGAGGCTTAAATACAAGAGCACATGTTGGCAAACAGCAAATCCAGCAGTCCAGGTGCTTACCCTTGGAGGATCGAGTCTCCTTTCAAGTACAACTCAGCGTGGTAGAATCTCTAAGACCACCATCGTAGGGTTGCTCATCAGACTGGAGCCAGTGTTGCCAAACTGGGCTTGCTGAGGTTTAATTCCAACATTGGTGTTCCTTTAGGGTCTTACCGTTACCGTTGAACATTAAAATAAGTAAGGGGTATATCGATGCCAAGCGGCTTGTTTCACGGCTACTTACTAAACAATTTGACACAAAATGTTGATTTTTAAATTATTTCTTTTATTAAAAATAGTTTTAGTCCTCTTGCTTACAGAGTTAAGAACTGAGTCCATAAGAACGGTCTGTTATTCAAAGGCGGCAACCTCCAGGTTTGAAAAGTGAAAGCGATGCGTAAGTGCCTTACAATTGCATTCTTTCTCATTTTCTATCAGGAGGCGACTCCTCTGGTTCTATAGAAGTCTATGAGAAAATGACTCTACTTCTCTCTTGACTTATTACCTCAGTAAACATTGTAAACATGAGTTTATGGTCTCAATCTCTAGTTTCAAGTCTTCTTCAATACAGCATGATGTTCATTTAGTAAATTATGGTCCATTTAGAGTCAAACAGACCATAAAGCAGGGTATGCTTTAGGGCGGGGCTACCTTGTGATTGACAGGTCTCTACCACAGCGTTGTCCGGTCTGGGAGTTGTCGGTGTTTTCGTCTTACAACTTTAACCCTTTTCACAGTACGTTTTCAGTTCATGAAAGTTAATTGTAACATTTTGGTCGCCTAAAAATGTCTTATTCAGAAAAGCAAGAACGGTCGTACTTGAGGCTTCAAAACGGCAGTCGATGTACCAATGCGTGACGTCACTGTGACTACGTCTACTTCTCTAGAGTCTGTGATTATACGTAGCTGCAAGACCGTAGAATGCCATAGTCGACCAATCAGAATCAAGTATTTAACAAAGTCCGCTGGGAGCCAACACCGACACCACAGTGCTGCAGACCCATGGCGGTATTGCTGTGGGCCCGTTTGAGGGAAGTGAGGCACGGTGAGAACCAGAACCAGGACTGAGGGGCAGACCCTGGCGTGGTAACATGAGAGGTTTTCCGAAGTGATTCTGGTTAAACGCACCGCCAAAATCAACACAAATTGAAAGTATACCTCGTTGTAGCTTTAACATATAACCATCAAGGGGTTTCATTTGTAATAAAAAAAATAATAATATTGATGATAATAATGATTACAATTTCTCTCTCTCACACACACACACACACAGGCGGAGAGAGCCATGGTTTGGCGTCGTCTTTCCTAAGAAGCAATTTGCCAAGCCAGGGTTACCATTTGTTGACACAAAGAAGAAATCATAATAAATTGAGTCTAAATGAACCGCTCTTTTGTTGGCCTTAGACAATGACAGGGGGGGGGGTTTGCTCAGAATTTTGGCACCGAGAATTCAATTCGTCAGCATTTCCCCAGAACATGGGATGAGGACAAAATCCAAATAAAAGAGAGCCGAGCCCCAAAAAAAAAATCCCTCCATTTCCTGGTAATGACAGAACTCTGTGGCTTCACTGCACAACCTAAGAGTGGAAAGGACAAAGCAAAGCCCCCTCGGTGAGACGGGTCCCCGTGGCGCCGGTGATGAATCGCAGCTCTCCGCAGGAACATCACACACAAATTAATAATCCAAAAGGTAACTAATGTTGTCCTTGGCGACATGGCTATACATTTCCCTCACAGATGGCTCTACCATGTAAACCCTGAACATTTTGCACGGCATTCCTGATTTCTCAATTAGCGGTTACAAAAAAAAGGCCGTCATGGACGTCATGTGCAGATTTTTTTCTTTTCTTTTACTAGAGCGTAAGTCATGGCCGTGACTCCTGCAGCTCTCCGCAGGCTGCTTTTTAAACACCCCAACCGCCGCCCCCGTCCCCCGTCCCCACTAATGTTAAACTTGGACTTGGCCCAATTCAGAACTGCCAGCGTAAGCGGTCTTATGAAGGGGGGTGGAGGAGGTGGAGGGGCTGAAGTGTGTATGTGTGTGTGTGTGTGTGTGTGCGGGCAGAGGAGGATGGTGAGCTTTCAGCGGGGAGCAGCAGAGTATTTTACAGTAATGGATGTACCACATGGAGATCCAGTTAGTGATGCGTTTGGAGCGCGACGGGGGTCTGAGTTGGGATGGGGAGGTGGGTGTCTCAAGGCTGCAGTCGCCACTGAGTTTGTGGGGGAAACAAACGCAGGGGAGTCTGTGGCTTTGTGAAAGATTCATCCACCTGGGCGTAAGGGGTGACGGAGAGAGACCGGGGCGGCGGAGCGGCGGGGGCCACCAGAGAGCTCTTATTTCTGCTCACTTTGCAGCGAAGAGCGCAGTAAAGACATCAATCTGGGATTCCCCGCCGTCAAATTTTCTCTAAATTACCTCGCATCACAAATCTTTATTCCTCACGTTCATGTAAACACCTGAAGAGAAGCACATTCCTATAAAAACACACACACGCGGTGGGTTTACATAAGAATTTGGCATTTGTTCCAGGTCTGTAATGGCACTGGATTCCCACGCTAGTAAACAACTGTGCCACTCTCTGCCCCTGATACATTAAGAATTTTTTTTCCTGCAAATGATCAAACGGTCTTGGGATTTGAACAGATTGTGGTTTATAAAAAAAAAAAAAAAAAGATGACAGATTTGTAAACAACGACTGCAAAATGTTTCATTATGATGGAGCTCATAGTTTCCCCCTTTCTCTTTGGGGGTCCTCAGGCCCGCACAGCCCCGCCCAGGGTCCTAATGAGATGATGAATGGGAGCATACGGAGTGATGGAGGCTCTCAATCCACCAGCGACTGCTAATTTAAGGGGGAGATTCATCAAAAGCGGGCCTGCACTCCGATGCACCTTCGTGGAGCGGTGGCGGGGTCCAGTGAAGATGAATGGCGGTAATTATCAGCCCTACCTGCTCACAGCCCGTCCTCCTCTTCTCCGCTGCTTCCCGGGGTTCCAGGGCTCGTAATCTGTGTCCACGGAGAGCCGTCGCTTAAATCAAATCCCACTGTTTTTGCTGATGGATCTCAATCAAGTCTGATTTGGGAGATTATTCCACAATATACTAATGCACAAGTGTTGTTGCTCTCACCTGACACAAAATGCCCGAGTGCCACGCTGAATGTCTCGTTCTGCACTCAAGTGATCAAATCACGAGGCCTTCTCCACCACTCGGACTGTAAGTGCTACCTCGATCACTTGGTCAACAGAGCTGTTACTGTTTTCTCTTCCAGTTGGCATTGTTGTCAAATGTCATTGGTTTCTCTGAAATCTCCGGCCAGAAGCACTGAGTATGCTTTCTTGCCAAAGTACCAAAGTAGTGACCGCTGATAGAGCAGTTATCCCCCCCCCCCCCCCCAAACCTTAAAGTCTCAAGCTGTGCCTATGCTAGCATTAGCTTAATTAGGTAGCTACAGCTGGCAAAACTGGCGGCAAGAGATGAGAAGCTTTTGTCTGTCTGAAATCAAGGATCCGTTGTTTCATGAAATGGCTAAGAATTTGGAGAAGTAAAATCTGCCGTTATTATCATAAACCAGGCTGGTCTCATCCAGCATTCATAGCTACACCTACGAAAAATAATGCGCCGTAATTCGTGATATTCCACGAAATGATTTTGTATGTTATCCACGTAATCATGAACGAGGATCGGTCCAACCACCAGTGATCTTTCAGCCAGGAGGCCGCTCTTCGTTCCCTGTGTGACGACCCCTCCCTTCCACCAGGGGTCTGTTTCCTGTCAGTTTGTCTTGCAGGATGTTGATCGGCAGCTAACGAGCCCCAGCTGAGCCTGCTGGAAGTGGCCAGCTATAAAGAAGCACCCTCTTCTTTGGCTGGCTCGTCCTCTCCTCTCTGACTCCTGTGTGGAGGACCTGGCTGTTTGTTGGTTTCATCTTTTAACTCGTCTTGTCTCCCTCATGTTACAGCCTTTTGAGCCGGGTCGTGACATATGGGGGCTCGTCCAAACTTGATGAACCAGGTAACCCAAGATTTGTGTAGAGAAGTTGGCTCTGCTGGTTGTAATTGGCTTGATGAGCGGAGACTGATTTCTGGGTCAGTGGTGGCCTGGTAGGCAGGTGCACCTCATTTAAGTGAGTGAGATGTGCAGTCTGGTTGTTTGGGAGACATGGGACGAGTTTAGTGAGTCGGCTGTTTTCCTGCGTTTGGTTATTGTGAGCAGCTGTAGTGATCAGTGTTCCTGAGGAGTGTTTCTGTCACTGAGCGTGTGTGTTATGCTGGTGATTTTTGTGGAACAGAGTTTGGGTGGCCCTGTATACATGGTGAGTAAGTTGCTGCTGTTCTGTCCCTGTAGGTTGAAGAGCGGATTCCCGTTGGAGTTCGTTGGGGGGTTTCTGTAGTGTGGTGTGAAAGTGGTTAGAGCAGTTGTCTCGGGGGCACGTCCGAGGCTGCAGGTGGGTGGCCGGTTCATGGTTGCTTTACCGGGCCTGCGGGTTTTAGTGCCTAAGTACCCACCACAAGTAGCACCTGAAGACTAGGGGGAGCTTACTTAGTTCGGATTAGGCAGTCAGAGTGACAGGGCTGCAGTGATAGCTGTGTATGGGCTGTTCTTACTGTTAGTGTGTTAAATTCTGTATGGATTAGTTTGGGTTTTGTGTTCAAGCAGTCAAAAGTTGTTTCCTCTGTTATGGTTTCTGTGGAGGAGTTAATGGAGCGCTGTTCGTTGGTGTCAGGTTTTGAGTTGGATTCTGTTGGTCCTAAGCTTGCAGCGTTGGCTGTTCCTGGCTTTACTGAGGGAAACTAGTTTCCTGCTAACTGCATGTTTTGTATTCTGGTTTTGGTGGTCGTGTTCTGGATAATTCTGGACTCGGTAACAAGAGCATTGCAAAGCCTGTTGGGTGTCTGGGTATTGGACCCAGTTACCTTGCAGGTGGAACCTGAAGACTGCTGCTGCACAGTGTGCAGTAGGTATTCATGGTTTATAGGGTAAGCAAGTTGGTAAATAAAGGAGGGATGTGGTGAACTGTTTGGTGTGTGTGTGTGGTGACAGGCCAAGCTTGTAGCTTGGCCTGTTATCTTTCCAGAACATAAGCGCTACAGCTCATGCCTTGGTTGGGTGAGCTAAGTTGTAGTTGGGTTGCCTCTTTGCGCGTCTGTCAGAGGAACCTTTAGGATGCTACAGTTTAGCGCTTATGGTAGTTCAGTTCGGTGCTTTCTATTAGTTGGCAGTTATGAAAATTGCAGTTCTGAGTGTTCACCACTCGTTCATGCAGCTCATTGCGTGAACTGGCCCTCCCAGGAAACCTTGCTTCCCATCATGTGCAGTACCATATCACGGTGTAATCTCTTTGGCCTTCCTTCCGTCTCCACTCTCACTCTTAGATGCTTCTCCACATGTTGGAGTTGCCGGGTTGCAGAGTGGAGATTGGTTGGAGGGATGCACTCATAATCTGGAATATGAAATCTGTACATTTTGAAATCTGTATGCAGTTTGTTGGTATTCCTGGTGGGAACACTATTTTTATGGAGGGGGGTGTGACGACCCCTCCCTTCCACCAGGGGTCTGTCTCCTGTCAGTTTGTCTTGCAGGATGTTGATCGGCAGCTAACGAGCCCCAGCTGAGCCTGCTGGAAGTGGCCAGCTATAAAGAAGCACCCTCTTCTTTGGCTGGCTCGTCCTCTCCTCTCTGACTCCTGTGTGGAGGACCTGGCTGTTTGTTTGTTTAGTTTTTGGTTCATTAAATAAATGTGTATTTATTACTTTTAACTCGTCTTGTCTCCCTCATGTTACGGCCTTTTGAGCCGTGTCGTGACACCCGTGTCCCCAGTGACTTGTTTGTCATGTAACTTGCGTAATGTAGTGGTCTTGCACCACCGGGATTATTTTTACCAAAAAAGACAATCTTTTCGGTTTGTTGCCTAAACCTAACTGAGTAGTTTCCTGTGAAGACCACATGCATGTCACGAGCGGGAAATTGAAACGTGTTGCTGTCTTTTTCAGGAAAAATGCACAAAAAATGAGGAGTAACTTTTAGTAAGATATCATACGAGCTGTTTTATGAGGATATGGTGCATAAACTGAGAACTGAAGTCTGTACCGGCGTAGCGTGGCAGGCCGTGCATTTTAAACCTGGGCCTTCAGTGCTGTCCTACTACAGTTGAACCACCTCCTAATAACCTCATTATGACGCCACAGCTACGGGTTATTTGTTTCTAGGGGTGTAACAATACCGGTACACGTATTCGTATTAAACAGTTTGGTACGAGGCTTACGAACCGAACAATACGTTTGAATAATATTAGTGCATTAAGAAAATGCAGAAGCTTAAATTGTGGGAAATATAATGTTCTTTCGGTGGAGCCACTGTGCTCAACCTGGCAACCCACCCAACGTGCTGTCTGACACGCCCACCACGGAAGAAAAACATTGTACTCTGCTGAGGCACGTGTGTTCTGGGCAGGGATGGGCAGTATTTCTATTGTATTTCAATTATTTTTGAGTAATTTGTATTTGATAGGGCCGATAAAAAATCTAACGTAATTTCCCTGGTTCTGGGAGTCGATGCTAAACTAGCTTAGCAGGAAAACAACAGCAGCACACACGCTACAAACTCTCCCCGCAGCGTTTGAGCTGTTCCCTACTGATTCAAACGGGGCTAAAGCAATCTCCACACAATCCCCATTTCTCCAGACCATAATTCTTGCTTTGTAAAAGAAAGCAGATACATGACGGGATGCGTCGTCATTAACGGACAATGCATATAGTCAAAATCAATGTAATTAACACAATGACCAGAACAAATTCACAAGAACCAGTCTCGTATATTTATGACAAAGCATGAAAATATCTCCAGCAACTCTGTGGTGCTAAAACACGCATTCCACCGCACACTGAAGAGCACGAGCCATTCAAATATTATTCACATCGGGAACAATATTAACCATATCATAAAAACGACACCATAGACAAATTAACACAGTAGTAACACTACTGCAGATGTAAAACAAACGCAGTTCACTTACCAAAGCTGCTGTTCACTTAAAGACAAAGTCCATCCTTCTTTGTTTACAAAGAGTTCAATGACGCGGTTGTACAGAACATCGGTGCGGTTCAGTTCCAGCCAGAAGTCCTCCTGCGAACTTGTTGAAAGTTTTCAAAAGCACCGTAGCTTGTAAGTGTCCTGTCGTGCTATGGTGTCGTGTTGCTATCTTGGTTAGCCAACTCAGGTTAGCGTAGCGTAGCTCCAAACACCGACGCTCAGTCGCAAATAAAACACATTCCCAGCCATAAAATGTGCAACGGTTCTCCGACGCTGTTAGCCACGAATACCGTTCGTACAAATCCTTTTCCTGACTGGGTCAGGGCTGCTAGCTGTGGGGTTGGTCGACCCTTTCTTACGATGTCCAGCTTGTCTTGAAATGGCCTTCTCCAGAAAGGCGTTGCAATTAACTCCCAAATCCGTTTCTCCTCCTCCTTCAGCCATTGAGTGTTAAAAAAACAAAGCTACACCAAGCAAAACGCTAAAAATGTCATAACTTCTTACATATCTTTCAACTTGAACTCTTACTACTACTAACTTCTGCTAGCTGCTTCAGCTTCACAACAGTGACACTAGCCACTGACCAATCGTGGCGCACGTTAATGCTGAGCTGCACGTTAATGCTGACATACTTGTAGGCCACCTAGAAAGCTCTGGTACGTCAACGAATACGCCCAACATGTCAAACTAAAGATCTGATTGGTTGAAGACGATGACGATCAACAATATCGTCCCCATTTACTTAAACTGCAAAGGGATTCACTTGTGAGTCTGCAGGCCTCGGGCCTCTCTTCTTACCTAGAGACACAGAGGTGAAATCTGATTGGATAAAAGCTCTACTTAAAACAAGCTGCACTGGAAGCAGAGCAACTGAGGAAGACAGTAGCTGTGCAATGAGAAAATAAGATAATGGGAAAAATAATTAGAATACATGTAGTGTATTTGTGAAAAATAATAAAATTATAAAATAGCTATAACTTTGTGATTCTGTTTATGTGATTCCCACCACTGGTGGCAACAGTAACTAAGGGGTAGGGCTCAGTGTCAAGTTTACCTGGTGACCTCATGAGCTCTCCGTGACCTCCACATGTCAAAACGTTGAGTTCCTGAAGGGAACAAGCTGCCACCTGATTTTAACCTGGCAACACCACGATCCGGACACGCGGGACACACATTGTGTCGCAGCCGTGCCGTCCCTGGAGCCCTGAGTCACTGCATGTTCACATTCAGATAGATATCCACACACCGGCACAGACACGCATGCACACAGCTATACAAGATTTCTGGGGGGGGGGGGGGGTTCTGCGGTGTAGGGGGAGGGAGGGGAAGGGGTGGGGGGGGATGCATGTGGCACCAGCCTGGCGCAGACATCGTTCCCGTTGCTCCCTTAGCTACGCCGGCGCCATCTGTCATCGGCGTGAACATCTGCAAACCCAAGGTGCCCTTGTCACCCAATGTTGGAGCAGTATGTTTGGCTTTTCCATTAAGGAAACCTGGAGTGATTCACCAGAACAGAGCCTATTAGGCTGTGATGGTGCGGTGGCGAATCAGCTGGACGGCAGAGGCAACATTAAATGGCAAGATTCCTCCTCAGGCAACGGCCCGCCCGCCCGACCGGCATGTCTGGCTAACATGACATCTCGTCTGCTAACCGACAATTAGGCCCGAGCCGCCTGTTTCTTTATGAGCCTCGGCTCCACGGGAAAAAATCAAGCATAATAAAAAATCAGTTGATTTAAAAACTTGATTTTTCTGGTAGAAGTATGTGCGGTCCACCGATATTCGTTGCAGAAAAGTGGTTTTACTTTTTTTTCCGTTAATTATCAATATGTCTTTTTGCAATACTTCCTGCAAAGTGATGCAACTCGCAGCAGATTGGGGCTTTTCTGTTGCTCAGGAACACATGGAGTTGTTTTGACTTCCAACGTTCTAAAAATTGGCGTAAAAACGTTAATATCTATCAGCTATAAATCATCCTGGCCATTCAAATTAACACAAAGACCCTGAACGCTGCGCATTTGTCATTTTGTCATTGTGTAGACTGACCCTCAGCACCCACAACGCTGACTGACTTCCAGCGTCCCCGCTCGGCTCCTCCACATTTCCTCCTCTGTCTCTCTGACTCTACCGCAAAAAACAGATGGCCTCACCCCCATCCCCATTTTCAATCTATCTCCTCTCTGCGCACCCGAGGTTATGACCAAAATTGAAATCATATTCAACTATTAAAAGACTCCGAGGAGACTTGAATGGCTTGTACCATGTTGCGGTGCCTTTTTTTTTTAATCTAAATTTGTAGTTTCATTTTTTTGGCCTTGAATCTTAATATGTTGCCTCTGCTGTTGATTCTAGTGGAGATATTTTCCGGTGGCAGATGGATTGTTGTGCTAAGACTGGACAGTGTATTATTCACCACCGCAGCTCTCTAGAAAGCGTCGCTGTCTATTGCATATGGTGCTGAGCTGGATTACGGCAACAAGATCACAACAATATGCTCATTGTCCATAATCTCAAGGATTACTCTCTAGATGAAACTGGCCGTAGCCTCTCTGGGTGATACAGAGTGATATGGGAGATTTTCTACAAGCCTTGGCCGGGAGCGTCCTCTTTATGAGATTCTCTGATCTTTCAGACTCCAGAGTTTTCTTTCAATTGTCCCCCCGTCTTTGTCGCCGTGCACATGACGCTGCTGGACGCGGCAGCGGGCAAAGCTTTGCCTCCCACAGCTGGCTCTCCAAAAGAAATGGGCAAACACGCTCACACGCGAATAGCTCGAGCTTCGCCGCCATCTGCTCCAGTGAATGAGCAGAGGATGCTGCCTGGTTGTGAATTCGAAACAGCAGCTGAGAGGACACACTGTGCCCTGACCACACAGAGTGGCACCGCTGCTGCCCGGCTGCCTGGCACAACGGGCTCCATCTGACGCACTGATGATTTCACACACAATCGCACACACAATGAAATATTGTGGGGCCACGGCCACAGACGGGATTCATGTTGAGTGGGAATGTGATCTTAACTCACCGGGGTTGTAGCAACATAGTCGCCTGGGAAAAAAATGTTGGCATTGTACGTTGGAATATGTTGAATGGCGACTTTTCTTGACCAAAAATATGTTTCGTATCAGCCTTGTGGCACGCTTGGAGAAACGGACAATGCCATGTGGTTTATGTTGTGAAACGATTGGTACGGTTTAGGAAACAAAACTGCTTGGTTAAGTTTAAAAAAATCATGGTTTGTGTTAAAATAATAACGTAACAATGTAACAATGTAACAATGTCAATAAGTACCAACTGCAGTCTTTCCTACATAATGTTACGTAACAACCGTAACATAACTAGCATAAATACAACGGCCCATAGCAGACTTTCCTCCTTAACGCTACGCAACAATCATAAAAATACAACCTTAACAACGTAACAACATAACTAGCATTTATACTAACTAGATCACTTGCTCATTGTAATAAGTCTAAAACATGGACAAAAACACAGACTTTCAATGAATCCATGGTTTGCAGAAACGCACAAAGCCAACATTTATTTTCCCTGGCGACTAGGCTGGTTGTAGAAAAAATATTGTCCAGAGAATGAGCCATGAAATCAGTAACGTGTACATTCATAGCAATGAACTGTACATTCTGGACGGCTACAGGACTATATATGGCTTGGGAACTTGTAGCTAAAGTCTCCTGTTGCTTCTTTTCTTTTCTCTTGTCGTGAATGGAAAAAGTGACCCCGCAGTCTTTTGTGAGCGGGTTATATGTTTTGGAAAGCCTTGCAAGCGTTCACTTAAATAACAGAAGAAAAGAGGAATAGGTATCAAGCGGGCATAGACACTGCGCATACAAAAAAGAACCCAAACAAACACCCCGGGAGCCCAACATTCAACGGCGGCCAAGAAGTGCCTGGCGGAGAGGGCTGGCTTTGAAAAGAGCACCTGCGTGCTATAAGAGTCTCAAAAACAAAAACTCATGGCCTCAACAAGTCTTTACAACACTGACAGTCACTGGTTTCCTTGTGAGCAACTTTGTATTGGTGGACAGGACCTCCATCTAGACCACTTGCTTATTTGCAATTTGTCACCTGGCTTGTTTACTTTTCTTTCCGCTCATTTAGAACTCACCTTTGTCCTAACGGGCTCATTAGCAGCGGCCTCATTCCAGGGAGAAACCACCAGGTTAGAGCCCCACATTTCTGAACCCGGGCGACGCGGCTCAGGCGCCGCACTTTAAATGAGGCTTGGCCCCGTTTCTCACGGGGAAGCTGCAGAGCGAGGAGCCAACAATGTGTTTTCACTTTTATGTATTTTCATAAGTCATCTAGTTGGCCATTAAAGTTTATATTTTTTTTAACAAGGGATTGCATCTTTTCCAAAAAAAGAAACATGCTTGCGCTAAAATCTAATTCCCTTGCTCTGGGAATACTGTTAAGAGTTTAACCGTCGTGCTTCCAACACATTTCATGCAGGAGCAGGTTTGTACGGAACGTTATTTTCAAAGCCAGAAGTTTCCGCACCTGGCAACGGCCGTCTCTCCTGTGTCTTGGGTTCCTAATATACAGACTTCTAACACGGTGAGGGGACGGGGAACAGTACATGAATAGACCATGAGACAGTTGGCCTCACAACAGCGTAAAAGCCCACCCCCACTACAATACAGCATAGATTTCTTTCAAACATGTTTGCATTGTACAGTAAACTGTTTGGGAATTCAAGTCTTTTTCATCATGTTAGTTCTTTTTCCAAACTGTTCTTGTATTTTTACAAATTAGTAATTTACAAATCCCATTTACACCCAAGTTTAACTTTAATTTGATGTTGTTTTCAATTTCCCCATTAGCAAATTCAGAGGAAAGACCTAATAGAGACAAAAAGAACCCTTACATAATTTAAAAAAATAGAAAATAGATACAATTTTCAGAAATTATTTTTGAAAAAGTTTTTATTTATTTTAATTGTTTTTAAGAGAAAGATCAAATTGATTAAGTAAATGGATGACCAATAAATACATTCATGTCAATATTGTAAAATAGTAGCAGGTTTTCACCAGGTTGTCATGGAAAGGCCCCCAAACACCCAAAAACACTTTTCTTTCAGAATTAAAAGGTGCATTTTCAATACAAAAATGGTTTAAACATTAAAAAACCTGATAATTTCCTGTGTTAGAATATATACATTTTTGGCATCAATCCTTGGTGATGGCTTTACGAACAGCTCTTTGTCATCTCAGAGTACCCAAAGATTCCCAAGAACAGATCTGGTTGACCGTCAATAATCACATATGAATAAAAAGCACATAATGGTGAGACCGATGGATCGATTTAGCTCAGTTTAGTTTAGAATAAAGGAGCCTGTGAGGAACTTCACATCAACAACGTAGCGCAGGTGCACGTAAACGTAGTCTAGGGCAGCGGTACTCAATCTCTTTGAGTCACGACCCCCCAGTGTAGCTCGGGCCGATGCGTTGCCCAATGTGCTCCAGAAACTGTGGAGTTTTGAGGCGTTCCGTGACTTTTTCTCTCCTCCTTACCAGCTGGAAATCCCCCATTTAGAAACTCATGTGATTTGATTCTCACAAACACACTTAATAAAATCTATTCAGCGGTTAATTAAATCACTGGTACACATGTAATATAAAAATACATTCCCCAGTCTAAACATGTTTTTTTTCTTTCTTTTGTTCTCCACAACCATCTGGCGATCGCCTGGAAATGATCTCATGACCCCCCTTGTGGTCCCGACCCCCATGTTGAAAACCACTGCTATAGATAGAAAATATTGTTGGAGGCCAATACTCATGAGAGATGTGGCGCAGGGTTTATGTTTCTGAAAGCAGAGCTATTCTGTTGTCAAACATTGAATTTGCTTCACAATATTACTGTGTTCCTGCATTATATTGGAACAAGTGAGGACAAAAACAATGAAAGTATAAAACATGATTGGCAGATACTCAACATTAAA
Source organism: Leptoclinus maculatus (assembly GCA_032191485.1). Classification (NCBI taxonomy): domain Eukaryota; kingdom Metazoa; phylum Chordata; class Actinopteri; order Perciformes; family Stichaeidae; genus Leptoclinus; species Leptoclinus maculatus. The sequence goes on from JAVDOI010000002.1 coordinate 2,293,768, forward strand.
GGATGCAGAAAAATATGGAATGATCAGGATGTTGATTGAGCCCTTTAAATTCCAACAACTTAGTAGTTGGGCCTGTGTTCAGTAGGCCCATCGGTAGGGGACTGTATCTAAAGGACTGGAGTTGGGGAAAGGGGCTAAATCTAGTATAAAAGCAAGGCACACTCCTGCGTTATTATTTCTTTGAACACTCTCCTTGACTTGGAAAAAAAAGACCAACGACACCCTTCCCCCTAATAACTCAAGACAATACGTTAATGCCAAACATAAGAGTGGTCCCTAAAAAAACAGCCGCTAATGATGCTAATGCTAAGTGCTGATTAATAAACTGTAATTAACGCAACCCAGCGTCCAGAGAAAATGATGGCATTGTACGTTTCTGCAATCCACAGGATACGTTATATGTGGAAGTATGGATAAGTGGAGTCAAACATACGTCTCATAACAGCCTCATTCAAACGCACAGTGCCACATGGCTAACGTTGTGAAACGATTACGGTTTAAGCAACAAAACTACTTGATTGAGGTTAGAAAAAATATCAGGTTTTGTGTTCAACGAATAACGTAATCACATAACAATTTAACAACTGTAACAATGTCAATAAATAAGAAAGAAAACGACTTTCTTACGTAACGTAACAAGCGTCACTCGATGTTTAGTTTTGGTTTCCTGGACACGGACAGCGGGCTCCTGGGTGAAAGTCCTGTGTTTGTTTGACCCATCTTCGCCTGTTGTACTCATTATTATACCACGTAACCTTTGATGGCGCTTCATAAACTACCTCACTTGTATCTGTGGTTTGCAGAAAGCTGCTACAATGCTAACATGTTTTCATAGCGCTGGACTGATTAATGTACTAATATTATGTACATGTTTTTGTCTTTGTATGACAAATATCACAAGGGAAGGGTGGAATATATAGCGAAGCAGGGAATGAGAAAAAAGTTTAAATAAAAAATAAAAAACCCTCCTCTGCTTTCCCAAAAATGTTTGACTACCCTCCCTTCAACTAAAAGGAAAACCAGAGAACCCTCCCCCTTTTCCAACCCCCCTTCCCCTCCCTAATAACTTGCACACAGTCCCTAATCCATCCATCTGTGTATATGCATATTCTTGCACATTTAAAACCCAATATTTTCCAAAGATGTCATACCTGAAGTTAATGAATTTCCCTCTGATTTGATTTCCCTCCACTCTTAAAGTTCTTCCAGGTACCTAAAGGGTGTGTGCCAGCGCATGATTGGGAGGGTGTCAGACTGATCTGATTGGTGGGAAAGGGAGGAGGAGAGAGAGAGAGAGAGAGAGAGAGAGATGGATGAATCGGGATTGTAGAGAGAGGAGGGGATCGTCCGAGAGCAGACAGAGAGGGAGGTAAAACTGAAAGCAGATGGCAGAGCTGGCACCTGTTTTACACTAAAATCTGTTCGGAGCCGTTTTCCACATGTCTTAAACATTTTTTTTTTTAAAAAGCCAATCCTGCATATTATGCCAAACAAAACCAACGCTCAGGTTTTAACCCCTTTGTGACCGTGCCCTCCCTTAAGCTTTTCACTCATAATAGGATGACCCCCCCCCCCCCCCTGAACAGGAGGAGATACAAAAAAAACCTCTCAAATCCTTCCACTCTGTCTCACCCGGGCCTTGTAAGCAAACAGAGGGGGCATTCAGAACAGGAGAGAGTCTCATTTAAAGCGTTAATCTGTGGGCCACATGCTGCACAACAGCGGAGGACCAAACCAGCACCACAGTAACAGACCTGACACACACACACACACACACACACACACACACTCAGAGCTGCCAGGCCTGCCCAGGCTAAACATGGCATGTATTTGGCAAGTGAGGAAGTCTGTTCCAGGTGGCTGCATATATAAGTTGTGATCACTTTGAACCTCTCATAGCTACCACACTGCTACACTGACAAGTTTTGAGCCTATTCACTCTCAAGTATGATACATTAGTGCCAAAAAAGCATACCATAGATTGGGAGATTTTCTTTTTTCTTTTCTTCCAGACAGAAAATCAAGTTGCAAAGACTTCAAACTTTTAAAAAGTCTGCGAGTTAATGAATGAAAACCCAATAAATGAGGGAAAACCAGTGGATTTCAAAATCTTAAAGGAAAAAACAAACAACCAGGGTTAGGGAACCCAGAATGCACCAAGTGTCTGTACAAATGTGGTAAAAAACGCATGAACGAATGCATCATGAATTCCTGTTTCTCACCATTAAAATATGACCAGGTCACTGTGAGTTCATGGGATTAGTTAACACCAGTACCGGCTCACATCGAACTATTTCATTTCATTAAACTGGTTGTCAGATGAACATAACACAGCGCCCAACAGATGGGTAAATGGTGGCATGTGCAACAGAACGTAGAATCACTGCAACGATTGACCACATATGGACATTGGTGACAGTAAACGGCAACAACAAGCCGGGTTTTGGGGGAGTTATGAGGACACGGTTGGTGCGCGTGTTGGTACGATGGTGATGGTGTGTTGTTTGGTGGCGGCAAGCGGCCAGTGAAAGGTCCAGTGAAATCTGATTTACAAGTCAGGTAAGTTCAGATAAGTAAAGTTGATCAGGTCATGTGTATGGCAGGCTGCGGGACCAGCTGGACCCCAGAAAGATTACTTCTTTGTACCCCCTCATGGGCGGTGCCCTGGTGGCAAGCAGCGTCAAGACCTAAACTGAAACCAAGTAAAGACCAAGACCAGACTGTATCGAGACAAGACCAAGACTTTGTTGTCTAAGGGCGTGAGGGTGTGTGTTCTACAGGACCGCAGCTAATTTGTTAGCATCCAGATAAATGTATGAAGGAGCTGTGAATCAACACTATAAGTGATCACATACATTCACAGTGATGGGGGTCATTTCTTAATGGTGAGCAAACAGGAAGTCGGGGACACGTGCTGCATTCATTCACGAGTCACCGAGTCACGCATCGGTTATGCATCAGTAAAGCATGTGTTTCTAAAAAGTGTTACCACAAATGCTTTAGGCCTCTTCCCCCAGAACTGCTGCGTTGAACTGCGGCGTTCTCCAAACACGCCAGCAGAGCGCGCCAGAGGACCCACGTCCCACTTCACTTCACTCGGGCTGCTCTTTGACTCCACGCGCTTCCTCTGCGGCTCGCAACCGCGCACCCACCCCGAGGCCTCCACCCCGAGGCCTCCACCCCGACACAAAGGTCGTGAGCCGAGGGAGCGCGCACCTGTCAAAGAGTGTTGTTGTCACCGACGCCTTTCGACTCCCACCGAAACTTTCTTAAACTGAAAATAGCTCCTTTCCATCCCTCCCCCCCCCCCCCCCCAAGGGAACCACAAATTGTGTCCAGATTTTCACACATAGTAACTGAACGTTTTGGGCTATTTGGAACTGAAACAATTAGAAGCAAACCTGTGTGGTACCCTCTCCCCCGCTAATGGACCTGACTAGAAAAGACAAGAAAATGAAACGATCCTGTTTTCCACCCTCGGGTTATTTCAGATTGCAGGCTCGTTTTTCTAATTACGGAGGCCGTTCCTTACGCGTGCGTGTTTCTCAGTCATTTTTTTGTAGCTTTTAATGGAAATCCGGCCCTGCTTTTGTGTTTGGGGACGATACATCACAATTTGGAATCTCTCTCTTTTCTTTGCAGCGTGCTGACTTCCCAGCTTTGGTGGGAAATGACGTGAGACAGATAAAGAAATCTGAATCAAACCGATTGGAAAAAGACGGTGAAAAAGTTCACGTTTATGTCCTATTGCAGACTGGCACTGCCCCCCCCCCCCCCCCCCCCCCCCCCCTCTGCAAGATTTGGGCTCCTTTGCTATAGCGCCGGTGGTGCCCAGAGGTTGTTGCCATGCAACTCAATGTGGCGCAAACACACACACACACACACACACATGCACACACATGCACACACACAAGCACCAACAATGGTCTGCTTTATGAGGTGCCCAGTGATGCCATGGTAACCTCCTCGTTCTGGGCAAGACGGGCAGAGCGGCGGGCCAAAAAAATGCCATGGTTCCCTTTTTTATTTTTTTTCTCAAACCACGTTGCCCAGAAACCTTTTGAAACTTAATAAGTGAAAGCAGTGGGCAGACAAATTACGACGGGAGTGTGTGAGGGAGAGGGGGGGGGGGGGGGGGGGGGGGGCAACTTTGGGAGTTTTAGCATATCCTGTCCCTCGAGCGTAAATTTGAACCCTGAGTGGAAAAATGATGCTGGATGATCAGAAATGGGCAGCATGACTTCAATAGAACAGAACTTAAAGGAGCACCACATCCTTAATATTAAACATGATTTGTGTATCAGTTACTCACCCCGTGTTACCTTGAATTCCAGAGGAAAGCGTGTTTTAAAAACAGCTAAACGTGGATGTTACCCAGTCACGGCCCCAATTCAATTTCATTCATCACAACTTTCCTCTGTTTTTTGGGGGAGAAAAGCAACGTTTTCTCCTAGAATTCCAACTAACAGGGGGCGAGTAACTGATACACACATGATCATTTAAAGGGTGAAGTGTTCCTTTTTAATGCAGACGCACTCTGGAGCTGTTGAGCCGGGGGTCTGTGCGGTGCATGTTTGAGCAGACAAACTTCTCCGAGTGGGTGCACTTCATTAGAAATGATCAGTGGCTATCCAGCGGCAGCTCTTGACCTGCGGCTCATTTACATAAACAGCAGCCGTTCTGCAGAGCTAGTGTGTGTGTGTGTGGGGGGGGGGGGGGGGGGGGGCTCCAAAGAGGCTAGAGTGTCGCTCTGCTGGCAGACATTTTTTGGTGAAGCAGCTTTGATGGAGAACGAAGTCGACCGGCTGTATACATGCGTGTGCTACAGTAAGCAGCTTGGTGTGTGTGTGTGTGGGGGGGGGGGGGGACTGTAAGTGGGGCTGCTCCAGCCATTTCCATATCACCCGGGGTCATCTAGGCACTGCGCCCAGTCCCTGTGCTTTTAGGCCCCGCTGAGGCCTGGCGAGATTGAAAAAACGGGGTTGAATCCTGACTGGAAGGTAGAGCTGGCTGGATGGAGGAGGAGGAGGAGGAGGAGGAGGAGGGTCACACACATCAGAGCCCCGTCTAGTGCTTTTTAGATTCCCTTGAAATGGGGATCCGTGCCAAGCGGGGCCCCAGCGAGCCGGCTATCGCGCCATAACCGGCCCCCGTAATTGCCACTCGTCCCGCACCACCTCCTCCTCCTCCTCCTCCTCCTCCTTCACTACGGTCACCCACCACGCATGTAAAACACAGAGACGCAGCGCGGGATCGCCACCTGGGAATACATGCGACGTTAATGGCACTCTCCTTCACAAGCTGTCAATGCCCGTTAATGAACCCATACATAAACATACAGGCCTGTCTGTGCGCCCGGACAGACAGACAGAGAGACAGGCTGGCGGGGGGAGAGAGAGAGAGAGAGAGAGAGAGAGACGGGGCGGACAGACACAGAGGTGGAGAGACAGGCAGCCCCCCCCCCCCCCAACCTGAGACAAAGTGGACACGGAGACGGAAAGAAAAAGCAGAGAGACAGATAAATAAAGACGGCGACGTGTGTTTGGCGAGCGGACGGGCTGATCAAATGGACACGACGCATCAGATAAAGTCTGCCGTTCCATTGGATTGAGCACCGAGCTCAAAACAAAAGGGCAAACCTAGTTTCACTCTCAGACGTTTCTTTTTATTTTCTATAATGGGCATGACTAAATATAATCCACAATAATGCTGTCCTCATGTGAAATGACTAACTGTTTATACCACAGAAGAAAACGACCTTCGTTTGTTTTTATTATGTTCATCAGCAACATATTTCCCCGCTGGTTTGATTGCGCGCAGCGAGGAGAAGAGAAACATTGTGCTCGGTGATGTGAACGGTCGTGAAAACTATTTGGCGGAGGGTTTTCTCTTTTTTTTCCCCGTTTTTCGGTATAAACAGTCCATTTTAGCGCAGGTGGCCATGGTAAGAGATGGCTTGCAGTCTTTCTGTTCGATCCACACAACAAACCACAAAATTGTTGCAGAACAGATTAAATGCATTGTGGAGCAGAAGAGCATGGCAACGATAGAGAACCTTGGATGCATACCTGTTTTTCCTGAAACTATTGTGACAAAATCTTTTTAGAAACATTTCAACATTTTCCGGGAGTTTTTTTGTGGGTTTTTTTCCGTAAATCTTGGTATTATTACACCAACTTTCTCCCAAGTGGGTCAAAAATGTCCCTTAATTCACAGGAACCTTTCATCCTTATCTGTTATCTCTGTCAGGTATATGTTTACTGCAGTGGCGGGCCGTGCATTTTATACCCAGGCCTTCACTGCTGTCATGCAGCTGAAATACCACCTTATAACCACATGATGGCGCCACAGCTATTATTCGTTTCTAAGGCTGTAACTATGTACGTACTCGTATTAAACCGTTCGGTACGATGCTTACAATACGTTAGAATAACGCTAGAGCATTTGGAAAATGCAGAAGCTTAAATTCAGGAAAATATAATGTTTTCTGTGCTCATGTAGGACAGTGGTTCTCAGCTGGTCTGTCTGTGGGACCCACCATCATCCCTTAATGACAAGCCGCGGCCCATTCATCTCTTTAGGAGACCGTCTTATGATTTTACTTTCACAACCCAAACATTAAACATACTGCTCTGCAATCTCTTTCCTCGTCTCAGCCCCCTGTGTCACGGTGTGTGGTACTCGAGTCAGGAAACCTGTCAGAATGCCCATATTTGATTGGCTGAGCTGCATCACGTGATGTGATTCACAACACCGACTAAGCCTCTGCTGTTAAGTTTCGTTTCACGATAGTCACGTGCTCGCCCACTGACCAATCGCTGCACTAATAGTGACATAGTTGTGGGCCGGCTAGTATGGGGATAGCGGGCTCTGACACGTCAAAGAATACGCCCAACATGTCAAACTAAAGATCTGATTGGTTGAACACTATGACAATCAACAATATCGTCCCCATTCACTTAAACTGCACATGGAGGCAACTTGTGAGTCTGCAGGCCTCGGGCCACTCTTCTTACCTAGAGACACAGAGGTGAAATCTGATTGGATAAAAGCTCTACTTAAAACAAGCTGCACTGGAAGCAGAGCAACTGAGGAAGACAGTAGCTGTGCAATGAGAAAATAAGATAATGGGAAAAATATTTGTATAAATTATAATACATAAAAAACATTTTTTCAGAGAAGGCTTTGCAGGCCCTGACGGCCCGCCACTGGTTTACTGTGATCCAGCCCTCAGTTGTGCTCAGCTACATTATTTACACAGACAATGTAACATTTGATGATGAAGTATTATCTATATTTTTACATCAACCCAGCCAAACCACGGGATACGTTGAATGTTGACGTTTTGGAACAAAAAATATGTTTCATAAATACTTTTCATATCAGCCTCTTGCAGAAAGTTAATGTTGTGAAACTATTGGTTAGGCAACAAAAATACTTGATTAAGGTTAGAAAAAACATCATGCTTAGTGTTCAAATTGTAATGTAGCAGCAACAACGTAACGCAACAACGTAACGCAACAACGTAACGCAACAACGTAACGCAACAACGTAACGCAACAACGTAACGCAACAACGTAACGCAACAACGTAACGCAACAACGTAACGCAACAACGTAATGCAACTAGCGTGAATTAAAAAACACCTTCCTTAGTGAACTTTCTTACATAATATTACGCAACTAGCATAACCAGTTGCGTAACAACTATGTAACGACTCTTAACTTCAACGTTAACTTGTGCTTTCAAACATGACACGAACAGCGGTGTCACATTCAACGTATGCAAGTTTTGCAGAAACGTACAATGCTAACGTTTTCTCCTGGCAACTGGGCTGTTTACTTACTTTTCACACATTGACTACAATTATGTTAACTGCTATTACAGTCCTATTAGCGAACTAACATTAATCTAGTTATGGATATATTGATGTGATTTAAGCAATTTTTTAGCTTAGCTTTCTTAGCTCATAAACTAAGTAGCATATTCCAGAGAGGTACTATAATATGTGCTAGTTAAAGTTTTCTGGCAGTTTGGTTCGTATCGCACCTTTCAACAACAAGGCAATTCAAAGAGCTTTGCAGATAATACAAAAGCATTTATTCACAGGAGATTTGAAATATGTTATGATAAAAAGACAGATCCAAATCGCATACTTTTTCTTTTGTTGTGTTGCGGCTGCCTTTCTGGCATACTAAATAGTATGGTAGTAGGTATTGGAACGCACAATTACTTTTTTAAAGATGCATTATATTATGCAGACTGGGCTTTATCGGGTGGGGGCCTTAAAGAGACAGGCGCTAAAACCGAGTGTCTCAGACAGAGGGTGAATACAGGTAACTTCAGAGAAAAATAAAGGTTTTTTTCAACACTAAGATACTTAAACATGTTCTAGTAGAAACCCAAAATAGAAGTATGAACCTGAAAATATGCATGATATGTCTCCTTTAACAAGCCTACATTCACAATAGCTGTAACCACATACGTGCATCCATCCATGCGTTCACACACCAACAACATTAGACCTCGTGGCAAATTTCTACCTCCTTGAGCGAAAACTGTGGTCGCCAAAAGGTGGAAACCAAAGTTCCTCATAGTAGCAAGCACAATCTTGCCCAACCCTAAGACAATTCTCTACCCGCTCTAGTTTGAAATCACATTTGAAATCACACAACCAATCATGTGACCAATAACCACAAAGTGCTAAACATAGAGTATTCTATTTTACTTTTTGGACGACGCAATGTTTATTCTCTGTACTTCCGTCTGAATTTGACGCCATAATTCTTTTGTGGATTTGCCTATAGCTGACTCTGTGACAGTCAATTACTGTTCATTGTTTCATTGTTCCTGTGAGATAAACAAACAAAATAAAAATAAATATGATGAGATATAGTAGCGTTCAACGATCACAGCCAGAAGTGGGTAGTTTGTGTGAAATGACAAAGGCGGTGTTGACAAAAAGGACAAAGCAACATTACAAATGTTCAGTAATTCTTGTGTAGAATTCTACTGATTATTTCTTTCCAAATTATGAAGACACCATATATTTATTATCAACAGGAACTACTAACTCTTATATGGTCATTTTGGTGGAAACATGTAGGTTCCAGTGACCTCTGCATCTATGGGGCTAAATAAACATTCGATTGTAGTATTCTACTAATAGAGCCGATGTAACGGAGCACTATCAATGAGACAAATTCGATAAAAAAGTACGAATAACAAGCTTTGTTTTCAGTTTGACATGTTGAGTGTGCAACGGAAGCCTCTTCAGGAACCTGGCTCAGACATCTGAGCTTGGCCCGGGGCCTCCTGGAAAATCCACATCGGCACGGAGCACAGCCGATAGACCTTACTGCTTTCGACCGAATAACGTGACTCGCGAAAGTCGTCGAGACGCTGCTGAGTCCGCCACCGAGCACCTGCACTGCACCTGCGAGCGTGTGCGAACGCTCCAGCGTGCGACCCCGCACGCTTTTTTTTGTTTGTTTGTGCAGAGTCGGTGTAGCTCGGTTAAGCTCTGCAACATGGCAGCAGCCGGAGCAAGTTGGACCGGCGAGGCGAGAGGCACAGCTGCTTGGAGAGGGCTCCGTGGCATTTCTGTGTCTGTGTCCCCCTCTCTCCCCTCCAAACACACACACACAAACACACACACACACACACACACACACACACACCAGGGCATACATAAAGTATATACCAACACATACACACACCCTCTCTATCACTCACACCAGCAGCAGCACCCTGGTAACAGATAGCTCCTGATTGGTGACTCCATCCGTGTTTTGTTTTTTTAAATCTATATTTAAATATTTATCAGCAGTCCCAGGAAGAGGATTCTGGCGGCGTGGCGGCGTGTGGAATGGCGTGGGAGAGGCAGAGTGACCCCGGGCTCAGGTGGCAGCTGTGTTATGACTTCTCTGCCAGGTCATGGTGGATGGTAGGATGGATGCAACCCCCCCCCCCCTCCCCCTCCCCCCTCACCGTCTCCTCCCTCCATTCTGTATCGATCCATCCGTCTGTCTCCGTTCTGTTTTTGTCACATTCTTCCGCTCTCATTTGGTTTGTTTTTTGGACGCAGAACTTGACATAATGTTGACATGTGGTGCATGCGCTGCATGGTTTTTCCACACCGTGTGACCGTTCGGTCACTCGCTGAGCGTGCGTTCAAGGTGTTTTGGCGCCAAAGGCCAAGGAGAAGCCAACTGTGGAGCGAGTCCACTTTTAGCGGCTGAGACGGCAGCGAAGCCTTCCTCGTCCAGATTACGTGATGCCCTCATTTGAAATGTGTGACTGAAGCGATGATGGCGGTGTTTATCACAATGTATTGGCATTTGGCAAAAGTCTTCGAGCGACTCTTGGATACTTCCCTTGAAATGCACTTTTCTTCTTAAATTCTACTAATCACGAGATCATTTTTGGGTGATTGACTCCATCAAAGATATCTGGGGCTTATCCCAAAGGAAAAGGGGTTTTTAATTAAAAACCTGTTTTAGCCACTAGAGGAAATGATTCAGAATGTATTAAGGCCATGATACACTTCTGGGGCAACATGTGCTTTTTTTTTCCTGACTTGATTTTTTATTTTTATTTTTTTGCAATGAATCCTTACCTAGTAGCAGTGCATTCACTTCACATTCAGACATTTTCCATGAGCAATGTATTCCGTTTACTTTGTGACTTGAATTTGCATCAACTCAACTTGCCTTAACTGCTGCTGTCTTCTTCGCTTTTGACCTTCAGCTTTGTGTGTGTGTGTGTGTGTGTGTGTGTGTGTGTGTGAGACACAAACATCCAGAGTCTGGATCAGATCAGAGAGCTAATTTATTCCAGATTTCACATATTGACAACATCAATCACTCCGATCTCTCGGTAGCAGTTGCTTCATTATTTCCCCTCATGTGGTGTTTTGGTGTTGATCACAGAGGCGTCTCGAGGCCTGACACAGTTTGCAAACCCGAGGGCTCCTCTAAGCGCCAGCCTGCTGCGCTCACCGCTATGTAGGGCAGAGCTGGACCCTCTGCCGTGGGGTGGGAACGAGGAGGGAGGTGGTGGATGGGAGACAGAGAGAGAGAGAGAGAGAGCGATGGGGGGAGTAAGGGAGGGATAGCAGCCAGCATTGGGGCCCCATACAGGGATGCGGGAGATGGGGAGGGGCGCAGGGGTTGCGGGGTTGCTACATGGGGCAGAGAGAGGGGCACAGGCTGGGCATGGCTGGCAAAGGAGCATTCCCTCCCCTCTGTGGACAGTGTCTCAGCTCAGTCATACACAAAGCCGGGGGGGGGGTGTCAGGCAGGTTTGATTGGGTTTATTGTCTTCAGAATTTTTCTAGACATACAGCTGATTCAATTCTTAAGATTTATTTCTTTTGTTGCCGTTTTTCTCCTGATAGAATTGCTGATATTTGTTCTGAGTCAAAGGAAAGGCTTCAGTGGGAGGTAAACGCTGTTTATCCGGCTTTAAAGTTGAGAATATCCACGTTTTAAGGTTGCGTAATAAAATAAATAAATTAAAGGGGCACGCCAGCAATTAGGCATTACACTTTCATTAAATTAAGGGACTTACAAGAGACATATTAAAAAAAATAAAGGTTAAAATCGAGGCAGCAGAAGCCCAGATATCCAGACTTAAAGTAGTGAATCAAAAACACTACATCCTACAATTCCCAGAATGCAACTGGGTAGTGTCTTTCGTTCAACACTCACTGCTTCCTAAATGCTTACTTCTTTCAAACCCCACACCTCTGGTTTGTGATGTAGATTATCTGTTTAAAAAAGAGCCCAAGCCGAGATAACCACGATGACCTCACCATGACATCATCCGGGTCATTTTCCCAGAGTTTGGAAAGCTCCATCTGTAGCCACAGAAGACGTGATACAACTGTTTTTACAGTTCAACTACTCCTCGTGATATGTAAAGTGATCTTCATGTGTATAGTTGAAGTGTCCTTTTAAGTTACTGTTGCTGATGGAAATGATTGAATCAATGCTTTTCTTGGTTGTATTGCTGGATATTTTCTTAAAATTGTCTCAGATTGTTTCAGTTGCAGGATTTTAACTGGCCTGATTAGATGACAGTTCCTGTTTGTTTGAATCCTTTGGACTCGTGACCTCTGTGTTTTTCCATTCCTGGTTACGGCGCTGCTTGTGACACCCCCCCCCCCCCCCTCCAGATTTATCTTGGGACCACTTGAGGAGAATCGCTTTTGAGAAAAGCATTGAAGTCAGGTGCGACATCACTCTGTCCTCTCGTCTCGTTGCAGGTTTTTGTCTTTCATGTTCAGATGCCCCCTTCTGCCTCCCTCCCTCCCACGCTCTCTGTCTCACTCTCTCCCATCTTTTTTTCAATCTGTCTCCCTCTCCGTCCCCAGACAGACCCTCCCATCAGTGCCCATTTCCCTCCGTCTGGCTCGTCCCCTTTCCTTTTCACCCAGATGACCCCGCCGCCGCCCCGTTCCTTCTGTCTGTCTGGCTCTCCTATACCCAGATGCCCCCCAACCACTGCCCGTTCCACACCATCCTCACTCTTATCTCGTATCATCACATCTATCTGTCTCGCCGTCTCTTTATCTCTGTCCTCTTTATCTTTTCCTAACAGTGTCTCTTGCTCGCTTTCTCCCTCTGTCTCTCTTTTCCTCGTGTGCTCCCACTGCACAGATGCCTGGCTTGGTTTGCAACAGCTGTCTCGCCATGTGCCACTACCAAGTGTTGCCTTCGACGGCAGGGCCGAGTTGGGAGTGGGGGGTGGGGGGGGGGGGCGCAGAGTGTATTAGTCATGAATATTCATGTTGCCTTGTATGTACTACCAAACAGAAAATGGCACCAGAGAGGAGACTCCACCCATCAAAAAAAAAAGAGGGGGGTTGGGGTGGGCATTGGGGACGACGGGAGGAAAGGAAGGAGGAAGCAAGGAGGAGGAAGGATAGGGAAAGTCATGGAAACGTGATGGAAGAGTATGGGAATTGCGCAGACGGAGGGAGAGGAGGACGACCAGACTGAATGGCAGGGATCCATAAAATGATACCCCCACCCTCAGAGGTGTGAAAGAGGGGGCACAATGAGAGGCGGGCACAGGAGGAAGTGGTAAAGGAAAAGGGGTGCGGGGAAATTTAGGGAACAGGATGGGAACAATTTGTACTTTGAGAGCTTTGCTTCAAATCTGGAGTCAAATATCTATGAAAACGTTAGAAAGAGGCTGGTGAACGATGACGTAGAGTCTGCAGCCATGCTGGCAGCTCTGTGAGGACCATCTCAGTTTTTAGCACGATAGCATTTGGGAATGTCATTAGTTTTGCTGGTTTCCCTCGAAACGTATTTTAGAATGCAGTTTAGTTTAGGAGACAGGTTTGAGTCGGCAGGATTCATCCACTGGGGACCACGAATGTCACGGATTTTATGGCAATCCATCCAGTAGTTGTTGAGATCTGTCAATCTGGAGCAAAGTGGTGGACTGACCGACACCCCGACCGAGCGACCGCGACCAAATGCGACCGACGCGATCAACCAACCGACCGTGACCGATCGACAGCAATCAACCAACCAACCAACTGACCAAATGCGACCGACGCGATCAACCAACCGACCCTGACCGATCGACAGCAATCGACCAACCAACCAACTGACCAACTGTGACCGACCGCGATAAACCAACCGACTGCAACCAACAGACCGCGACCAACAGACCGACGGCGATCAACCAATCAACCGACCGTGACCGACAGCAACCAAATGACCACTACCGATCGACCGGCCGCGACCAACCTACCAACTGACCGACCCAGTGACATCGCCGTCGTCCCCAAAGCCACGCAGCTAGCGTGGCTAAAAATGACCGCAGCACAGAAGAGAAGTTCAGGCACATGCTGTAGATCTGAAAGGGACAACAGGAGGTGTGAGAAATGATACACGCTGAGCAAAGCAAATGCATGAATGACGAAGTGCGACTACGAGGAGATCCTGGATGAGCAAGCGAAGGATGAAGAGCAGGAGCGAGAGACGGGGAGAAAAAGAGGGGAGATAGGAGATGCATCGGGGGTGAGGGGCAGCAGATCTAAGCGGACCGAGGCTCTGGTGGCTCTTCCTCTCTTTCATGGAGAGCCAGGAAAAGAGATTATAGCAGCCCCGTTTTCTCCTATGGGGTGGGAGAGAAGGGGAGGGGGGCGACCATACTCTCCCCTTTACCCCCCCCCCTTCCCCCAAGACAATGACACTCTGGTTGCACCGGCTGGGTCCAAACCAGGACAAATCATATGACAGAGCTCCACTCTGCTGGAGGAGTGTATGCTCCAATCACCACAATGACAAATGCTGCAATTTGATTTTACAAAGGAGGGCGTTGTTGTTGTTGTTTTGATTTTTTGTAATGCATCACAAGCTTTTGGAAGGGGTGCTACCTCGCACGCGACAGACCCTTTCTTTCACTTCCTGGTTGCCCTGGTTGAGGGGAATGAGACCGCTAATTCTATTAGCCTAATGCTACTTTTACTTCATCAAAAGACCTCAACACTTCTTCTCCAACCACTGCTTCTTTGACTTTATCTCAATACTTCTAACTTCTTCATCCTCCGTATTATCAGTATACTAGTCTTACAATAGCAGTAAAATGTAAGAAAGACAGAGAATTTCTTTCACTTCCTGGTTGCCTCTGAAGGGCTTAGATTTGGTTCAGGGAACAACAGCGCTAATGCAAGTAGCCTAATGCTACTTTTACTTCAGCAAAAGACCTCAACACTTCTTCTTCTACCACTGCTTATGTGACTTTATCTAAATTGTTCTAACCTTGTCGTCATCTTAATTATCAGTATAATACTCTCACAATAGCAATAATTCACTTCCTGGTTGCCTGTGCCGGGCTACGATTGGTTGAGGGAACCAGTTGGTCCTTTTCGATGTGTGCTTCACAGACTCCTCTCTCACACCCGCATCCACACAATACACACAACACACAGTCATATACACCCTGGCTCTCTTCTTTCTTTTCTCATACACACGAACACATACAAACAGCGAGTTAATCAGAAACCTATAAACCCTCCTTGCCGGTAGGAGATAAGCGCTGTGCTGGTAGCCCTGCCCTCCTGAGAGCAGCACTCCTCTAGCAGTGCAGTGGAGCGGCCTGATAAGGACAGGGGAGTGTGGGATACCCTAAGAGATCCACACACACACACTCCGCTCAGCATCAGTTAGCCAGGTCTTCTGCAGAGCCAATCGGCGGTTCGCAGGGCCCCGAGGCTCCACCAATCACGCTCCTCCATCGGGTGTTGTTAATCTCAGCGCTCAGCCTGCAGGTGGATGTGTTAGCTGTGTGTGTTTGTGTTTCGCAGACACACTATCTTATATGGTAATGCGATCGAGTGCAAGTGAGAAAATTGTACTCTGATAATAAAAAATAAATTGGAGGGCGAGATCTAATTTTTTTTGTGCCGGAAAATAAAACCAAATCTGGTTTTCCTTCAGAAAGTGATTGTTTCTTCTCCCTATAAGATTTATTATTTTAAAAAAAAGAGTAAACACTTCTATATTTGAAGTAAGGGGACTAGTGTTTTCCTACCTTGATGTACAAAGGGCCAGCACACTTTCTCAAGGGTGTTTTGGTAATTAAGTACCTCTTCTAATTAAGCCTCAACCTGTATTTCAAAGGCCCTTTGGGATCCAGCTACTTTCTCAGATGAATCGGCCTATACGCCGGGAGATATGGAAATACCGCGTTTCAACATCATAAGTCACTTGAGGAGTCGCGTCGGTAACGAGTGATCCATTTTCATTTCAAAGGCCCGGCCTGCTCTCCAGAGCTTCGTGAAAAAAAGATTTAGAAAGAGTGAGATGAATATAGGATTAACTTTACCGACAGAGCTGTAAAATGTTTATAATAAACTTCACATTTCTGTCTGTTAGCATGTGGCAGTCGTGCAGCTTCTCTTTTTCTGTCTTTTTTTTTTTTTTTCGTATGACTGGAACATTATCATCAGCCCTGAATGTGTGATTCTGTATGTGCACCTTATCTTTCTATACTTCTTCTGAATTAATGGGAACTTACTTTGACCCCCTTTTCACAGGTGGAACTCACTCAAGTACTTGAGTACAATTTTGAGGTACTTGTACTTCACTGGAAGCTGCTTTATACTGTTACTTCACTGTATTTTAAAGGGACATGTAGTACTTTTTTCATAAAAATATGTATTGTTATAGGTTCAACTCCCCTATTTAGTTGAAATGTTCTCCACATCAACCAGATAGAACATCAAAATGCACTTTCCCCCGTGGGCTAGGCCGGCACGGCAGTGTTGGAGCTGTGAAGCTTGACTACATTTTTTTTATCATTTATTTAATCATGTTAAATAAAAAAATAAAAGATCATGTTTTATTTAACGTGATTAAATAAAATAAAATGAGGACAGAGATTGGGCTGGTCGGTCGGAGAGTTTAAACTAGAAAAAAAAGAAGTAAAAAATGAAAAAGGGGAAAAATAATAAATATATATATATATATATATATATACATTTTTATTTTTTTTAACTCCACCTCTGTAATCGGACAGGCTGCCTCCTCCGGGTCTGGGGGGGGGGGGGTGATCCTGGTTGGTAATTTTAGTCAATTTACAAATCCTCTATTTTCATCATCATTATTTATTATCCTCCCTATCCCTTTTTTTCTTTGTCATTATAGCCACACCTCACCTATTCTTACACGTCATGTCACAAACTCACATTACTGTTGTACTGACCTGTCTAAACACCGTCCAACTGTCCTATTTCTTCTTTTCAGGTTTTATTGCACCATTTGTCCTTTATGTTTTATTGCACAAATACAAAAGAAGCCCTTTAATGCATTATTATTAATATTAAGTATAGGGGCCATTCTGTTGCCTTATGAGGACTTTTTTGAATCAGGGTTTTATTTTTTTATTATTGATAATGGAGCATTTTCATTGTGTGGCAGCCTCGTGCTACTTTTACTTAAACAAACACACTTCATATTCTGCCACTGCTTATTTGACTTCATCTCAATATTTCTAATCCTCTTTATTATCGGTCTAACAATAACAGGTGCGTGCTTTAGGTGTCATTATGGTAACCTTAAACGCATTTCTTGTGTGCTGCTTGTCACTATTCTAATCTAACTTTTTTGTTTTTTCTCCTTTTACACATTTTTCTGTAACCTCCCGTGTTGTCCTATTAACGCTGCGGTTTCTTACTTCATCTCAGTCGAACCACGTGTGGAAAACTTCTTGGAAGTTGTTGGCGCAGGTCAAATGCGTCTTAACTCAACCCCCCCCAACAAAAAAAAAAACACACACAACGAGAGAGAATGGCCGTGAGTCGGGCCGGTTCCACTTCCCGTGCCAGGGTCAGCATTCCGCGACGGGGCCGTTGCCCGGTGGAACTTTTTGTTTCACAGTGTGTGTGTGTGTGTGTGTGTGTGTGTGTGTGTGTGTGTGTGAGAACCTCCAGAGAGAGCCGGTATACACACGGGCGACACAGGCGGAGCGGAGGGCCAAAGAAAAGGGACTCTGCAAGCTGCCGTTTGAGGGCCGAGTCTAGACTGCGTGGTGCCTTCATGGTCTACGGAAAGGTGCGGACTCTCGTGATGTCAGTGACTTTTTCAACTTGTCCCCGTGGCTCTCGGCGACGTACGCGGGGTATAAAGGTTGTCTTTGTGGGGATGCTACGAGACGCCATGGGTCACGGATCTTCATACAGTCCGGCATAAGTTAAATTCACGATTACAAAATATTTTTTTACACCCACTTAAATAAACTAATATAAAAATGTATTTAAGCATTTAAACGGCTCTATTCAGATAAACACGACGCAGTGCATTTCGGTCCGTTAAAGGCCGTTGCGTTCAAGGAAGTTGAGAGAAAAACAGACGATGAAGCAGTAGCAGTGTTGAGGTCAGACATCAGGTCAAGTCACTCACTGACACCAAACACACCTTTTAACGAGCGTGCATGTTGCGTCATACACAACATGCACCAGCCGACCTGTTGAAACGGACGTCAGAGGGCTGTTTTAAAGATGGCGCAGGTTGACGTAATAATGCTATTAATAGAAAAATATGATAAGAGTTTGGGGTGCACATTCATAAAAAAATCTAAAATAATAAGTCCGACGCACTTCAACACGTGACTGTGCACGTGCAGGCCCAACGCCAGTAGAAGAGATCTGCTCTACATGCTGCAGGCCGCGCGCTCACCTGAAGAGGCCACACACACACACACACACGTATCACACACATCATTTATCAGACGTGTTTTAAAACTCTGTGACTAAAATCGGACGGAATTTTATGCAATAAAAGTGTTGCCTGATAACTAAAAAAAATAGAATGAAATTAAATAAAATTAACACATCCTGATGATTTTTTTTTATTATTTTATTTTTTTACAAATATCAATTTCGGACATTTAACGTCCCAAAAATATGACATAAATACTTTCATCCCCACTGTCACCCTGCCCAATTATGTTTAGCCCATTTTAAATACAAATAAAACACGTGAGGCCTGAACTGATTATTTAACATGTAGGCCTATTGCATTTAGTTTAAATAGTTTAAAACTATAGAACATGTTGTGTTTCATTTTTGGATATTTAATGTTGTAAATATAAAAAGGGAGGTTGGTGTGCTAATTTAAAAGACATGCAACAACTCTGTTCTATTTAACTCGGATTTAGTTAACACCTGTTTCACTTAAAATACGGGTCATAGGCTGGTTGAACATTTTAGACGCATATTATAATCTAGAAATGCCAAACTTTTAAAAAAATGGATCTGTGTCTTTCTTTTGACAAAATCATTAGGCCACTAAAACTTCTCCTGGTCCAACATTCAAAATACGTTTATTTATTATTATTTATTTATAAAGTTTATTTGTATTCTAAAGTAAATGTAAAGAGTATAAATTGCATTTGATGTTATTGCTGAGGACAACTGAATTAAAAGATCCAAGCAGCTTCTCCCTTTATGAAACATTGACCGTGTGTGTGTGTGTGTGTGTGTGTGTGTGTGTGTGCGTGCGTGCGTGTGGCTCTCTCTTTAAGTGGCAGCTCAGAGTCCAGAAGCTTTTCATTTGTCTGTTTGTAAAGTGATCAAGTTGAACCAACACAGACCGGAATCGGTGGCACGTGGAGCGCTCATTGGTTTTTTAATTCATTTTTTTTATTGCAGTGACGTCCGCAGCCGCGTGCACCTCCGCGAGGCCGCTTCGTTTCCCCCATAAAAGGTCGAGAAAAAAAACACCTACTTTGGTCATTTATCCGCGACTCGGCCCCCTCGATCTGAATTGATCTGAAAAGTTTGGTGTGTGTGGAGGATAAATATCGAGTCCAGCCAGGAGTCGAGCACGTGCTCTGTCTGTTATCATGACCAAATAATAAACAGCGGTTCATGATGAGAATAGAACAGAACAGAGACGGGTAGTAACAGCTTCACTGGTCTGCTGAAAATACAAAGGTGTTGCACGTCTATAAAGTACGGCTGGTCACGTGACAGACCATTCCCGTGACATAGCTCTGTCCAGTAATTATAATGACATCAGTTGCTGCTAAGACATTTTAAATAAAAGACATTTATACATGATATTCAGTTTTTGTTTAGTTTTTTGGACTTCACATTTTACAAACTGACCCCATGTGTCCGCGTGCACGCCTCCCTTATAATTATGAATATAAAGTTAGCAAAACGTCGTTCCCTCCCTGTAGATATTACACACACACACACACACACACACTCCTAAACTATTTGGGTTTATCGGAACCCTCTCTCTCCCGCCCTTCCAGCCCCGGAGCTGCCCCCTATACACTTTTATTTATTTATTTGCCGGTGAGAGCTACTAATCCCCCCGCGTCCACGGTTTACCCTGAGCCCGTATTTAATTCCTCTAAACCCCCAGCTGCCGCCCTGGTTACTCGCTGAACACGACAGACTGCGAACCGCTCCGGTTATTAATAATTCACCAGGCCCCCCTCGTCGCTCCGCTTCCTCCGGCCGCGGCCGCAGGAACACCCCCCCACCCCCCACCCACACGCCTTCGCTGGAGCGCGCGTGCCGTGTTATCTTTTTTTTCACTTCTTTTTATTCGTTTGTTTTTCTTAATTTTTCCTCCAGCTCGGTGACTCTCACAAACACACGGAGGGGGAGGGAGGGGGGGGGGGCACGTGCGTTTCACCTCCTTGTCGTCGCGGCTTTTTAATTTTTTTGTCCGCCTACAGGCGGTAGCTCTTTCGGCACTGCCCGCACCGAAGTCCCGCTAACAGCCTCGTCAGATCGCGCTGCCTCGCGGTGCTCGTATAGTCGCGGACGCCGCTTCGCTCCGCAACTTTCTCTGCCCGCGGTACGCTGAAGGAACAGGTGGGGGAGGCGGAGGAACCCCCGCGCGCCCCGAAGGGAGGGACGTTTTTTTCGCGTACCAGCCGGAGTCCGGAGCATGCACGAAGTGGTGGTGGAGGTGGTGTGGGGGGGATAAACAGCGCGCAGCGGCGATCGTCCCCCCTTCTGCATGAGCAACAGCTGATTTGGGTGAGCGCGTAGAAGCGAAGAGAGCGCGAGCGTACTTACTGTCGGTGCACAGCCAAGACTCCCCCTGCTCGGTCGCTTCGGGGGAGGAGGAGGGGGGGGGGGGGGGGATCGGACGGTGACTGTGTCGGTGGCGCAGCAGTAGTAGTGCGGGCGACTCGGGTAGACGTTACGGTACCGGGACGGAGGCGGTTTTTCATGGGAATACCACGAGTTGGAACCGAACGTAAGCACCTTGCGGGAAGAAAGTCGGTGGGAGCGGACGACTTGGATTATTACGCCGCTCTGTCCTCCTTCGGCCGGACTGAGAGGAGTTGACTACAAAGTACCACAAAACCAAAAAAAAAAAACGGGCACCAGGCCGTGTTGTAGGGCTTCTTTTGCTTCCGGTAGAAGGCCCAGCTGGACAAGAAACCGAGCAACTCTCTCTCTCTCGCTCTCCCACACACTTTTTTTTTTTTTTTTTTGGAAGCCGAACTTTTCGAGAGTGGAAAAAATGGGTCTTTGAGAGGTGCTTGGCACGTTTCCCTCCACACCACAATGGTACGTGCTGTGTAAACCAAATCATTTTGCTCATTTGTGCAGTCAGCTTTTCAGATTCATTTAGCTCTTCGTAGATTTAATGATACGCAGACTCTTTTTAAAAAGTTTAGTGGGCTGAGTTACCCACTTCTAATTCTAGTATGTGTGTGTGTACTTGTGTAGTTAATGCGTAACAGTCACCAAAAGAGTGTGCCAAGTCCTTCCACCTACCTGTATATGTTTCCTGTCACATTTATTGTGGTTATTTCTTTTACTTTGTCTTGTTGCACGTATGTTTTTGTTTTTAATGATGTTGCTGCTAGGAAAACATAATGCAACTTATTTTTTAATGTAGTTGCACAACACTTTGCCAAAAAAAACGGTGTGTTTCTGGCCAAATCAGTGTGCAGCCCTCTCAGTCCGCCGCCCGATGCCCGCCCACCCACCGCCTTCTGCCGCTTTATCCGCGTGGAGGACGTGGGTCCCCCTCCCTGCGGTGGTCCGTGATGCGGGGCCTGCCTTGTGGACTATTTATAGCGGCATATATGATACGCGTTATCGCATGACACGCTGTTTTAGCACCTAATCAAGAGGCGCCATACGGTTTGTTGTTAAATCAAATAAAACAAACGGTTATACATGGTGACATGCACGCGGAGAGCCCCCTCGAGCTGAAATCCGAACCTAAAAGGCAAAGTTTAACAGAGTTTGGAAACTTGGCCATTGAGAGGATGGAACTTATTTTCGGCGCCAACATCCAATAATGCGCTCGTTTGATTTGTGCGTAATTACGCACTGCGGTTTAAACCAATTCCTTCATTAGGCAGGGGATTCATTTGTGCAAATCCTGGGACATCACAAAGCAAAAGTCTGCGACGATTGATCTGCTCCCGACCAGCTTTCTTTCGTCCATCAGCATTTGAGATTTTGTTTGTGGTTTCCTTATAATTTGAATTTTACTTTTTTTCCTGAGAAAAAAAAGAACCCGTATTATTATTTCTTCTCTTATCCCCATTTGCCCCGAAGAGCACATGTGTTTAAATTGGCAACCGCATTCCCTGTGAGGTTGTGAAAACCGCGCATTTGAATGCAGCTCTTGTAGGTTTTCAAAATGTAGCAACAAGAAGTCTGTTTTATGCAGAATTATGAGATGTAGCTCGCACATCCTTGACCCTTGGAATAGAACTATTTTCCTTCTTTTTTTGGCAAGATATGAGTCAAGTCAGGCAATAGTTAGGGGAACCTCCCACATACAACCTTGGAGCTGCTGAGATACCAGGAATTGGGGGGGGGATGTTATTTGCACATGAATATGGAAGATTATTAGTATGAATAATTATTTGTTTACGAGCATCCTCGCTGACATGGCGGCTGCCCAAGAAGCTCATCAGTAAAAATAAAAAAAATAAAAAGATACAGAATTCAGGACAGGCCTCACATGGGATTAGCTCGACTTGTTATTCTCCCTCTTATAGCACCAACTCACCTCGTTTTTTTTATCTTTAAAGGGTAACGCTATATTATGAAATTGTGCCAAATATCTCAGCTGCATGTTGGTTTAGTCAGAATGCACTGGAGGCATCCGTCAATCAGCGTCAGGGTCCTCTGACACGCTAATAAACTCACTTCTCTGCAGGGACGAGCTGTGACTGTGGAACAGCGGCTTATCGGAGTGACCCCCACCGTTATGAAAACTAAACACACGACACACGTTTGGTCCCAAATCGTAGTTTACGTGTTCATCAGACCTTCACGATGAGGAATATCAGTCATGTTTTTAATGGTCACGCTCAGCACATGTGTGTAGGAGCATGAGGAACAGACACAGTAATCATGGAGGGCTGTGTAAATAGCTGGGGTAATTGTATCCCGCACTGTGTGCGTGTGTGTGTGTGTGTGTGTGTGTGTGCGTGTGTGTGCGCGGTCCACCACATGATGATCCAGTCTTGCGTGATCTCCCTCTTGGCCGTTGTTGCCAGCGTGATGTCACCCCTCGTCGTACACGGAGTATTCCGCTTTCTACGTCGGCCCTGGCCTTGACAGTTCCCTGGAGAGAAAGAAAAACAAATAACGGCTTCATCAGGCCGCGATCGCTCATGTGGCCTGTAAGCTTTTTTTTTTGCCGTATAGAAAACTCTGATGTACGCTCAAACGGAAACGGAAACATTAGGGCGGTGAGCTCAGATGATGGGGTTTGTCAGGTTTGATTGGTTTTCAAGCCGTTGAAGCTGTCGCAGCACGTGAGGCGTTCTTGGATGTGTCGCTTTTGACAATCGAAGGGTCGCAGGCTTAAATTAGTTGCACGTTTCTTTTTAAAAGTCACGAAAACTGGTAGAGGCGTTAAAAAAAACACACTTAAAGGGGCACTCCGGGGATTTAGTGTTGCGCTTGCGTAAAGTCGAGGGACTTACGAGAGACGGATTCAAACAGGAACGGTCCAAACCGAAGCAGCGGAGGTCGAGATATCCTGACGTTTTTGTCGCTCTGACAAGTCAAGCTTCAGAAACGCTGCATCCTACAGTTCCCATAATGCAACTCAGTAGCATAAGTCGTTAAATCTTTCCTTCTTGTTGAGTGCCCTCATCTTTCAAACTCCACAGCCCAAGTTTGTAACGCAGGCTTTCTGTCAAATATTTGGTCTCAATTCGAGATGACGTCACCGTGACATCATCAGGGTCATTATAGAGCGCTGCAGGGATGTCGGGCCATGATAATGAGCTCTGTGGCAAACAAACCGTTATGATACTTACTCGTCTTGTTCAACAAGACGATCTTCACAAATTATCAACACTTTGGTGATTTTTGATGCGCGAATGCAATCGGCAGAAGTAAAAAGCTAACACGATGCTTATAATCGAGCTACACCACCGTCACACGACTTCACCTCGCTAACACGAAGCTACAAGCGGACTAGTTGGCGTTATGACGTTTTGTAGTGTCATTTAAGACACTTGTTGGCAACTGTCTTCACTGACGTATTTTATATCGTTGAACAGAACATTTGTGAGACCCTTTATGAGAGCCAATGTTTGTCCATTCTGGGCTACTGTAGAAAAAGGTGAAGAGCACCCGCTGCCTATACGGATATGAAGCTCACGCAAACACAGTGATTGTTATTTTCAGGTGATCATAAACATAGCTTATTGTTACTATATTCCATTTCTGCCGATAGCCCCCCCCCCCCCCCCCTCCTAAATGCTACATACGGCTCCTTTAATGATTTACAAGGTACAGGCTAACAAAAACATACATAGGAAGCTTAAATCTCCTCTTTTTGTTATGTTTTCCAATATTCCATTCAGCCCTCTTCAGGGTCACCTTGAAACGTCTCTGTAAAATATAGTATTACAATTTAAAAAAAACTTGCTCTCTCCGGAACGGAAAGCGATACCTCTTCAGATGGAGCGTTTACTCTTGAGAAGACGAATGGTAATGTGAAGATGGAAAAGTACGGCGATGAACTTGTTTGTGGAGAGAGCAGTTTGTGCCGGATGAAAGCGGCGGGTTGCCTCAAAGTGAGTATTGAAAATGTAGAAAAGCGAAAAAAGAAATACACTATGAGTGAGTCATCTCAACTGTTCCCAATGCAGCTTCAGAGTTCTCCTAAAAAACACAAGCGACTATGTGACTTCAGACCCCAGATCAGATTACCGGTAGTTTGCTTTGAAAAAACGACGCCAACAGATTTCTTGAACTCGTTTTAACGACAACAATTTTTTGAGATTTTCTTTTCTTTCCTTGTTTTTTCTTTTTGGGTCGCAGCCTCTCATCAAGCTGACGCCGATCACATTTACAGCCCCTAACTCTTCCATCTCATTTCTAACCCGGCCATCAATTACTTTATCAAGACTTGAACCCTCACATTAATTGGTTTCACAAGACACCCCAGACTGCACACCAGCTGTGTAACCGAGTAATTTGAATCTACTTAATTTGGGAAGGTGTTGGTATCTTCTGCCTTCTGAGTTTAATTTGGAAAAAAACAAAACAACACAACAACAATACATGTATTTTCTCCCTTCGCTCTCGTCTTTAGGGCCTTAATGAGGAATTAGAGCCAATAGCATTATTCATTAAAGAGAGCTTGCCAGCTATTTATCACTGTAACAATATTAGCATATTTGTTTAAATTTTAAACACTTTTTTTTTTTTTTTTTAGCATTCGTAACCAGGTTTAGCATTTTTAATAATCTGGCATCGAATGCATCATACCAAATTGAATGCTGAAAAAGAACCAGTGGCAAGCCCCAGAAACATACTAAAAATCCTTTATAACCCCCCCCCCCCCCCCACACACACACACACACACACACTCCTCTAATTACCTCCTCCCCTGCTCCCCCTGTCTTATTCCTCACCTCCTGAGATACAGGTGTAAAATATCACATTTTTCCAGCATTTCTCCCTGAGGTGGTGCTGGCTCGGACTCACACAACCTTAAAATTTCCCTCTTTCATATTCCCCCTCCCCCTCCGCACATTTTTTTCCCCCCTACAAACAAGTTCCCCCTCCTCCCGTCCCTCCCTCTCTTTGATGTGCTTGCCACATCTGCACAGGTTTGTTAGCTTGTTACCAGGTGAAGAATGAGGATACAATTAGGGCTGAGTGAAGTGGGGACCGGGTAGGATGTCAGTTGTGTTCTGCAGCAGAAGAAAAAGAAGTCTCTGATGCTCCGGAAAAACTGTTGATGGTTAGTGGGATGATTGGTGATTGTGAGGATACCCGTCTCCCGTGGATCATCATGTATCCAGAAGCATGGAAACAGGGGTGGGGGTTTTTTTTGGTGCTGGTGTGTGTCTGTGTGTGATCAAAAGAATGAGAGAGACAGGGTGAAGGTGGGGCCGTATATGTATATGTGCTCTAATATATCCAATGCCAGGACAGACAGCCAACTTTACATCCGACTTATTGTGCAGAGAGAGATGCAGCTGAGGTCACGTAGATAATTAGTGGATTCCGAGTCACGGTTAAACGTTATGTAATAGTGATACTCTTTACCCGGAGAGGTTGGAAGGAGATATACGTTTCTAAAGCGTTACGTTTCTACCAGGCGGCAACCTCCGGTTCTGCTGAGTGAAGCCGATGCGGAAGTGTCTTAAATCTGCATTCTCTCTACTGGCCATCAGGGGGCGACTCCTCTGGTTCCAAAAAGAAGTCTGATTGTATAGAAGTCTATGAGAAAATGACTACTTCTCTCTTGATTTATTACCTCAGTATATCAATCTCTAGATTCAAGTGTTCTTCAATACAGCGTGATGTTCATTTAGTAAATTATGTTCCATTTAGAGTCAAATAGACAATAAAGCGGAGTATCCTTTAGGGGCGGGGCTTACAGTGATTGACAGAGCCGTACCTGGCGTCACTCCTCCGCATTCCAAATATGGTAACTTCCGTTCATCGGTTGCGGAAAAAAACAACATGGCGATGGCCGTATTCCAAAGAGGCGAACTCCAGGCTTTATAACGACAGTCCACAAACCAACGGGGGACATCACGACGACTACGTCCACTTCATATGTACAGTCTACGGTTTCTACTTAAAAACCTGTGGAGCTAACATTAGCGGAGTACATTCGCACCTCATTAACTATCGTCAGCATTTCTATGCTAAGCATGCTGCTAAAGGTATACTGAGGGGATACACATGCTGCTTTTGTTTTGTAATTTTTGCCTTCTAGTTCATGGTTTACCGTTTATCAATTCTTTGTGAGTTCGGGTTAGATGGATTTGCCCTGAGTTCACAAGTAGGAACTCTGATTTGGGTGACTGTGGCTCAGAAGATAGAGCGGGTCGTCCCTCAATCAGAAGATCGGCGGTTAGATCCCCCAGTCCATGTCGATGTGTCCTTGGGCAAGACACTTAACCCCCGAATTGCTCCCGAATGATGAGCCATCAGTGTATGAATGAGTGTGAATATTGAACTTTGAGTGGCGTTCCTTTGTACTTTTATCTAGTATTAGGTCCAAATTTGTCTGGAACGCAGCATTAGAACTTAACAGTTTGATATTTTGTGAAATTCCTTTATTTGCTTTCTTTCCGAGATTGATCTTAGCCTAGCTTAGCATAAAGACTGGAGACAAGGACAGCCAGCCTGGTTCTGTCCAAAGTTAAAAAAGATGCCTACCAACACTTCTAAATTTCACTAATTAACACAGAAATGTTAAAAAGACTAGTTGTGTTTTTGGGCGACATATGAGCTTGAACTATTGGTGCAAACCACAGGCGTCTCCCTGTGACAGTGAGGTTGCCAGCTTTGGGACCTTTACGTTACATCATTTGTACATTCAGATAGAACCAGGCTAGCTCTTTCCCTCTGCTTCTAGTCTTTAGGTGACGCTAGCTAAACAACTTCTGACCCTCGGTCCGTACTCGTACTTTCTGTACTACGCCTCATTTGTGACTGTAGGACTCCTAATGTCAGTCTGAGATTCAACCAGATAGTATTACCAATGCAAACATGACAGTTCAAACCTCGTTATCTAGAAACATTTTACATCTTTAAACGTGAACTACATTCTTTGGCCACTTGGAGGCAGCGAAAAACAAGCTGTAAACACAACATCGACATATTATCACCTTTTAAGTTGATGAGGTTAACTTGTCAGCAGACAGTGTCTCATTTACACATCCAGCAGTTAAGGAGCAACATTAGCATTCATTTGGAGCGTTGATTGGCGAAATTAATTGCCAAAATTTGCCTCTGTACTTTCGGCGGACCGAATTGAAAGCAGACACTTCTCGTCTTGACTCCATCCACGAGTGTCTTGAGTATCCGTCTGTTTTTGACAAGTCGTATTGCTGCTTTCTTGCTAGTAGCTTAGCTCGCTAACTGGCTAATGGCTGCTTGCTGGCTGGTTTGGAACAGTCGTGCGTGATTACGTTGTTCTGCCCACGTAGTTGTTGAATTGAAAACACAACTGCACTTACACTTGTGTTTAATGTAGGGTGACACCGATCCGATGACGATACCTGGGCCTTGGGTATCAACAGATACTGTGTGGACGTGACTGGGATCATTCTTTATGTTTGAGGCTACATCAGGCATGACTTAAACAACCCAGTGTGGCCCAATTCCAATCGGGCCCCTACACCCTTTCCCTACCTACTCCCACTCCATTTGTGGGATATGGGTCCGCCATATTAAGGGCCATCCCAAACCAATTAGCAGGGATAGGAAGTGGGTTATAAAACCCTCCAATAGGGGGTCTACTGCTGAGTTAACCAGCTGCTCTTACTGACCACATGCAAACGTTTGATATTGTCATAGAGACATTAACAACTTAAAAGCCAGTTTGTATTTAGGATCAATTATATCCTTCTGTAGTCTAGAAAACAGTAGATGTGTTCCTTTGATTGTTGAGTGTTGTATATTTATATTTATATACAACATGTATTTATGATTTATTTCTTTACCCCTATCAGCGGCTATAGCCCCATCATTTTTATTTTCAGCCGTGTAATACTGACTTAACAGAACAACACTTTAGTGCAATAATTAAAATGTGCATTACACTGGTATACTCTAGTATTAACATTTATTTATACTATATATTTAAACTAATATTCTTTTTTATTTATACTATTTTCGCATTTTTACACACTTAATCATCGCTCACATGTTCTTTTATTTGCATTGTTTTTTATATTGTAGAATACATACTTCACATATTTCTTATTTATATTTTTCCTCATGTGCTGTTATTAAATTAAAGTATAATGTACTTATTTTTACATACTTATTCCTTGTTTATTTCCTAGATTTCTCTCATTTATATATTTCTTTTTCTAGAATGGAAGTAACCTCGGGGGAATCAATACAGGATTTCTGATTCTGATATTATTTTAGACAGAAGTGTAGTTTGCTGCTACACTATAAAAAATGTGCTTCATTCGGGCCGTGAGTGTGACCACAAACGGAGGTTCACTCCGTGACGGAGGTTGGAGGGTGTTTGGGGCTGGATTGGAACCGGGCCCATGTGTGACCGGACCGCGGAGTAACACAAAGAGTTCAGAGCTCACGAATGGGGCTAGTTTGCACTCGCGCACATGTGATTTGAATCTCCTCAACCCGCTCGCGCGCACAAAGTGCCAAGGCCAATTTCCCCCAAAAATCATTGAATGAATCTCTCCAATAGATCACACATAACATAATAGGGAGCCTCGAACTCTGACCTTGACCGAGTAAAAAAAAAACGTAATGTCCTCTCCTGTTCTTTGGCTTGGGTTGTGAAATGTCCTCATCCTCCTCTCCACTTTGTTTGCAGTAGTAGGGACACTGTCTGCGCTCCCCGCCGATAAAATCTGACAACCATTCCAGTGTTGTATTACATTACACTCCGTGTCAGCCACCAAGAGATTCAACATCCCAGACATCAAATGATCTGCGCTTATTCTAGCTCCAGGCCGGTCATATGGATTTGGCATATGCTCCACATATATATATGTATATATATATATATATATACATATATATATATATATATGTATATATATATATATATAGAAAAACAGACATATATAATTGATACCATGCTCCATAAAAACTGAAGGAAAAGGGGGCCAGTGCTGCAGGGAGCGACATCAAACAATCAGTCTCAAACAAACAATAGAACGATATGGACAGAGATACGCTTCATTCATTAACGTACCCCCCCTTTTTTATCTTTTGGTTTATTATTGTTGTCTCGCCGCTTTCAGGCTGATCTCCATCGTCTTGCGCGGCACAAATCTTCTTTTTTTTCTTCCTACTTTAAATGACTCGAACTTGTCAGACAGAGGCAACTACAACGACCGTGTTCCGTGCTACTCTGTGATTACTCTGTAAAATACATCCTTCAGCTGCACTGGGCAGTTTAAGAGCTTAGCAGAAAGCCCCGGGAGCTTGACAAGGCCGCCATTTAGTGGGACAAATGGTTACGAAAATGGTTTCCCTCCGGTGTTCCCCCAACATATTAATGGTGACAAGCCAGAGGTTGGATGTCGAAGGCCGAGGAGTGTTTTTCTCAGTCACTTGGACGACTTGAATTCTAACTTTCTTTCTTGTCTTTTTTTTTTTCTTTCAACCGAGTGAACGCTCCACGTGGCTAAACAAAATAAACGATGTTAATCAATCTGCATCAGAGAGTGAAGTCACACACACAGGTGCCCTTCCCGTGTCACAGCGGGGGGGGGGGGGGGGGGGGGGGGGGGGGAAAGGGGAAAAGACTCGAGCTGTAACCTCTCATTCCGAAGGATATGAATAGCCCGCGTCTGCAGACCGCAGCGCGGCCGGCCCCGAGTCTGGGATTTATTACAGCGCCGTGTGTTTGTGCATGTGTCTGCGCATGCATATTCTCCGAGTGCAATCCCGTGTCGCCGTGTGCATGTGCAAATGCTTAAGTCACCTAACGTCTGTTTGAATTCCCACCAAGAGACTGTTTACCTCACATGCCAGTTTAAATAGCATAACTTTACATTTTCGTCTGCTGGCCACGAGCGATGTTTGTTCCTGTTTTGGGTCCATGATTGTTTCTGCTTTTAAGGTATGTCGAGAGACGGGGGAACGTAAAGTTCTGGAAAATGGGATTATTTTGTCTCTTCTATCCAGAAAGTAAACTTTAAGCTCCCGGTCTTCAACTGCCTTTCCCCTCAAATCCGGAAACCAGAGTTATTTTCATCAACCTATAGCAATTGTTGGCCCTCGCCTAACAGGTTTAGTCGATATCCAAAAAACAGGCGTTCAAATTTAGCCCGGCGAGAACCAATTTGTACCAGCTTGGACTAAAAAGTAGTAACCACGGGCCAGCCAACAAGCTTCCCATCCCCGATCCAGATCCTCAGTCTGTGGTTCCCTCCCTGTCCGTGTTGTCTGGCCCGGCTTGCCTCTAATTGACAGCAGAACCGCGATGGATGCTCATTCAGAGCCCGAGTCTCTGCTGGCGCGTCCCGCGGCATACAAATGAACCCGCGCTGAATGGAAACAAACGCTTCGAATAAACACTTCAGCTGCATCGATCGCTGAATGCAGCGCAGCAACTTCGCAGCGCCGGCCAAGGGCCTTGTGTATTGTGCGCACATGCGGCCAGACGTATGGCCTCTGTATCTGCGAGTCTGTGCCGAGCACGCGCGTACGTGTGTATGTGTGTGTGTGTGTGTGTGTGTGTGTGAATGATTTGTGCTGAATCAGTGCGCGCTGACAGAAAAGTGACCATGCAGGTGAAATAGCAGGGACAGGAAATGCCATTGTGTCGGAGTATTGTGTGCGGGTGTGGCGGCTGAACGCTCTGCTCCCCATTCAAGGGCCGGGGCCTCGGGCCTGCACAGCACATGGCTGCACACACCGTCAACTGTGTGTGTGTGTGTGTGTGTGTGTGGAATGTAAAGGTGAACGTTTTTCAAGTACATATCTGGTGGTTGGTTGGACTTGAGGGGGATTAATAAATAGGTCGACATGTAAGAAGCAGCCGGATGAGGAGGATTCTCACATCCATAATTAGCGTTTACAGCTTTGCAGCCAGGTTTTCTGTTTTTTTTATTAATTTCCCTGAACATAAAGACGGCGTCGATGTTTGAATAAATGACTGTTGTGTTACATTTCAGGCAACCGAAACCTTTCTGTTGAACGAAGAACCCTCCAGAGGTCCTGGGATGCCTGAATGCTTTGTAGTATCAGATTCATACAGGGTATGCATTTATTATTATTATTATTGTTGTTGTTGTTCATTTTACTATTATTATCATTATATATAATTTAATATTTTATTTAGTTATGGTTTTATTATTATTATTTTGTAATATTTCATTTGATTTAAATTGTTTTTATTGTTATTATTAGCTCTGCTATTATTATAATTATTCTTAGTATTAGTATTATGATTAGTGTTATGAGCATTAGTATTAGTATTCTCTTCATTCTTTCATGTGTTGTATTAAATGTGTTATTTGAGTCATTACTCATTACTATGACTGACAGTCTGTTTTCATGCTCTCGGTAATTGCACCACAATCATAATGTCATTCACAGCTCCCTCTACTCAGCTGCAAACCATTACAATCATTATTTCCACACGCACATTTAAGAAGAAGAAGAAAAAGAAAGTGTGTGTGTATGTATGTGTGTGTGTGGGGGGGGGGGTGCCTCACCTCATGGGAGCGAAAATGATGACGATAATGTGCAGCATGCCTCGTTGTACGACAAGCAAAAGAAAGTTAAAGAAAGTGAGCAGCTTTTCTGGGAAGAGAAGAAAAATCCTCCCAGCTCACGCGGTGGATTTATAACGATCCACATCGTGATATAGAATGGTAATAAAAACAAAGGAGTGGGGACGGGGAGGGTGAGAGGAGTAAGGTGGGGAAGGGGGGGGGTATGACTGAAAATGCGATTGTTAATGAGGTGGGAGCCGGTTTTCTAGGCTACAGTCTTTGTCTCCCAGAGTTAAGACTCACGCCAAGTCTCACACAGAATCTGGGTTGCTACAGTGTATCGTGTGTCTCGGGGTGCAGAAACGAACCATTATGGCTGTAATTGAGTAGCGCGGCTGGTAGAGGAGCGTTCTTGCAGGGGGGGGGGGGGGGCTTGAAGCTGTATAGGATTCCAAGGGGGCAGCGGGTTCAAGAACATCCACAGGAGGGTGTCCACCTACAGCTTCTCACCGGGAGGTCCTCTGATGTGTGTGTGTGTGTGTGTGTGTGTGGGGGGGGGGGTGAAGTGCATCACGGGCCTCTTCTTCCTCTCTTTATGTCTCTGTGCGTGTGCTCTTGGCTTACATGTCAGGGTCCCTGAGGTTGCAACTGAACTAACTTGCAGGATGTGAGTTTGACGCCCTGTTTTGGAGGCGGTGTGCTCCTAAAGAGTGAGACGTCGCAGTGGCTTTGTTTTTCAAGATCGTGACCCCTGACAATGAGGAGATGTCCACTTGCTTGTGGCTGTAGTGCGGATGTGAGATACGAGCAGATCTCTTTGTCAGATTGTTTCATTTGAAGGATTTTAAGAAGGCAGTAAGTATCCAAGATGTCCATCTAATCCAGTCGTTTCTGTCTTTGATTAAGTCCTTGAAACCTCCGCGACAAAAACCTGCATGTTCGGTGAGCTCGTCCACGTTTCCAATAGAAGATCAACTTGTGTCTAGAAACAAAGGCGGGTTACTGCTCCAGAATGAAGAAAATACAGGTGGGACGTTGGGAAAATTCATGAAATGGAAAGAAAACAAAGAATCCCGCACACCGTCCGGTATCACTGACTGAATATATTGACGACGTTTTGGTCCTCAGACAAAGTCCAGACAGACTAACACCCCCATGCATATTCAGACCGTCGGCTCTCACCCGGGAAAATCAAAACGGACGCCAGCAACACTTTTTGGTACGCATACAAATTAAGGTCAAGGAGCTCTTCTGATTTAACGGAGCTCTTCCATTTGCAAACAGACGTGGTAAATTCACCGATATTAAAGAAAGTAGGACCACCTCACATAATGTGGCCCTCAAGGGACATGAGAAATTAACATTTATTTTATCTCCGCCATGCGTACGAGTGTAGGGAGATCATGCGTCCGGTCCTGTGTGTGAGTGTCCGTCTGTCCACGGCTAATCCGTCATACTACTGGACCCATCAGCCTAATATATGTTGTGCTCATTCATGACTGTGTGTTCAAGGACCTCTCGTGGTTGCAGCACTTTTTGAAAAAAACGACTCACTATTATATACCGTCATTGACTCCTCACTGCTCTTAACTAGCCGGTAAATTCAACAACTTCTTCAGTAGCAAAAAGGGATTTACAGCAATCGGCTAGGCTGGAAACAAGCCTTTCCTTGTCTGTTGCAGGCCACATCTTGGGCCTTTGTCATGGCTCAAAAACTGCAATGCCTATAAAAGTTTGCTTTCATTTTGAACCGGAGCATCTGCAGAATAATTCCATACCCAATATGTTAGAATCCACTTCAGTAAGCCCGATAAGAGATTAACAAATCCCTGTTTTTGTTACCTATGAGTGAGCGGGCGGAACACAGAGGGAAGCCTAATGGTGCGGGTCCACGAGACCCTTCTTTTTCATTCTGGTAGCACCGCAGCGAGTTTCGAGAGACCGTCCGTCCCGTTGGCCGCTCCATATTTACATAAACTAGCCCCGACTCTGGGCTACAAATCAGAGGCTTCGAGCACGACTTGCCGCCTCTGGAAACTCCTGAAAAACGTTTCGACTAACTGCTATAGATGTCAAATGAAGACAAGATTCAGCAACTGCTTTGCTTTTTTCCCTCGTCCCAAATGTTTTCAGAAACACATTTCGGTGAACTACTTTAATAATATTCGAGAAAGTTCCCAAACGAGCCGGCATGTTGGTCCGGTTTGAAATCGGAGCACGACGGCCCACGAGTGAAAGCGTTCGTCCAATCGGGTGCAGTCAGGAATTGTTTGCGCGGTTGCAGAAGGTGTGTTCTTCTTTGTATTCGTACACCGCTACTATCCCTCCATTACTTAACCCTTGGGGGTCTATGAGCGCAGTGATGCGTTAGCGGCGCTCACAGTGATGCGTTAGCGGCGCTCACAGTGATGCGTTAGCGGCGCTCACAGTGATGCGTTAGCGGCGCTCACAGTGATGCGTTAGCGGCGCTCACTCTATGTTTCTATTAATATCTCCGTCGAAAAACGGCACAGAAAAATGTTTCGAATATCTGTAGAAATCTGTAGATTCTCCACTTCCGTGTCCGTATTCTCACGAGATTGTACGAGACTCACACAGCGAGATGTGATGCTTATGACGAGCTTACAGTTCGTCATATGACGGACTGGGCGGACGGACTGTTTACATCGTGTAGTGTAGCTTGTTAGCTCGTTAGTTAGCACGTCTGCTAACGGCAGCATTCTGAGACAGCTGTAGCTTTATGATTACAGACATGTAAACACACAGTTAGTGGAGTCTGCGTGACACACAGCGAGCTATGATGCTTATGACGAGCTTATGGACTGGGTGAGTCAGTAAAGCCGGAGAAATTGTTCCATTGCGTACTGGTTTCCTGTTTCAGAGACCACCTGTCAATCATCTATCGAGCGACACGCCCATTTAAGCGTCCCCTCACCCCTCACCGCCAAAATACGCCGCGGACACCAATCACACTGCCGTTCATTCGTACATACCACCCACATTGTAGCAATACAAAGCCCCTCTGATGTACCCCCACCCCCCCCGCCAAGTTGGGAACCACTTCTTTAAGCAGAGCCCTGAATGTAAACCGTGGGCCACCAGAGCTGACATCTGCTCAGCCAAAACAGAACAACCCCCCCCACCCCCTTAGACAGGCAGCCAGGTGTGGTATCAGCCCTGGTCGTGCCATCACACTGCGCGTTTGCGTGCGATAATTTCAGGCAAATGTGCGGTTAGCGGCACCCTTGAACAACCTGTTCCGCAACACCCAAAGCTCGCCCCGAAGTTGTAAACACATTAATATAAAGGACACATCAATCCCTCCTGATCGGTTATTTATTACCGAGGCCCTCGGATTTTTTATTTTTTTTTTAAACGCGACCGTGAGACAGCTCCGAGCTGATGGGTGAAAGTCATTTTTACAGCGTGGTGCCACTCCGCAGCAGTGGTAAAATATGTAGATATGCGAAAGCGTGTGAAAAACCAAAAAAAGAAAAAAAAGCAGACCCACCAACCATAGCATATGGCCCTACCATGTGTTACTTAATGAGAGATTTACTCACACAGACCACTAAAAATGTGCGGCTCATTTAAGGAGCCACGGCAGAGGAGTGTTTTGCATGCAAGTCGGCTCCATAAAAGGAGGGACGGAGGAGGAGGAGGAGGAGGGGGGGGGGGGGGGGTTGATCCTCGTCTAACCGCGTGCCGTGACCTTTTGCCCTCGTGGTGCTTTTTTTTTTTTTTAATGACTCCGCGGCAAAAGAGAGCGGAGATAAAAGGCTTTGGAGGTAGTCAATACACCTGCCTGAAGAGAAACCAAGCAGGTGTGTGTGTGTGCGCGCGTGTGGTCAGAGGGTGCGTCCGTTTCATACCAGTCGTGTATCACTTTCACACGGAGGACTGTTGGTATTCGAACTTCGTGCGGCTGCGAGGCCGGGAGGTTGTACAGTTTTGTGCACACGCACATACTCTCTCTTTCTCTCTCGCGACCGCACACGTTTCTCCAACCGTCCCTGGCTCACCCCTATCGCGGCCGCGCGCAGTAATTCGGCCACACGGATCCCTTTTGTTGGAGGCTTGCGGTGGACGTGTGCAAGCAGCTATAGGCCTTGTAAACCCCCCCCCCCACATAAAATCTCAGCTCTGCGTCTTAAAAATGACTTCACTCCCACCCAGATTCCCCCACTGTAGACCACACTACTCAGGGCCCAGTATTAAGAAACTTCTCCTTTCCTCGCGCCCCAATTTTGAGCACAATTTTCGTATTCTGATGCTGCGCAGTTTTCTACCGCATAGTGAATGCATGCAGCGGACTTTGGGTGACTCGCTTCACTGGCCTCAAAAATCCGCAGCTGCGGGTTCCAGACCGGTTCAGACATGGTTCGGTAAATACTTGTTAGGAGTTAATGCGTCGAGTCGAACGCCTGCAAGTGACTTTTAGGTGTATAATCCAGTGCACACTTTAGCTTTGTAATGCACAAGACTTACGAGCTAAAAATCCTCTGGAACTGAAATATTTTTTTTCATGCAGCTTATCCATTATACATGTTATTAATAAAGAGATAGTCACGTGACAGCTGCTCACATCCTGATATCTATATATATCTATATACATAGATATCTCTCTCTCTCTCTATATATATATATATATATATATATATATATTTGTGTATATATATATATATATATATGTATATATATGTGTATATATATACATGTATAAATGTATATAATATATATTCCATTTTTGCCCCTCAGCTGTTTCACTACTCTGCTCTTATGTTGATGATGCGTTGACGTGTTCCCCTCCGAGTCCAGAAATGTAACAGCGCCGCTACACATACATTAAAACGCGACTGGTCTGCCTCATCCGTCCGCTATTTCCCCGTTCCCATAACATAACGTGGAGGCGGGACGGGGGTCAGTAAACGCAACACGAAAGCACAACGCAGAGGTGAGAGCGGGTCGGGCAGATTACTCCCCCCAAAAAAAGATTTACCATCATGTGAAAAGTCCCCCCAAAAAAAAGGCGTGCTCCGCGCAGAAATAGAAGAAGAAAAACCCGCCTTTATTTGTTTTGTTTTTAGTGAGAATTCGTTTAGACAGAGGAGAGCGATTAGAAAAAAGAAAAAAAAAGAAGAAGAAGAAAAAAAAGAGAGTCGTGCAAAGAGGAGAGAGGGGAGGGAGAGAAAGTTTTTTCCCTGAAAGTTTGTGCAAGCTTTCACTTTCTAGGCGGGGTTACTGTACGCTGCAGCAGCATGGAGTGAGAGAAACAGGACGGAGAGCGAATGCAATGCAGCACCACAGCGAGCTCCCAGCCGACTTAAATACGCTCCTCTAGAACACAGCCATGTACTCCCCGTACTGCTTGACACAGGTAAATCCTCTGCTCTTCTTTCTTTGGGTCTGGGTTGTTCGTCGGTGGGGGGTGGGGGGGGGCGCCGGGTTCTTTTTTATTTTTTCTATCTTCTCCTTCTTTATTGCGCTGCTTCTCGGGTGTTTCACGTGTGCTCGTGAGTTGTGCCGGAGCGTCTCTTTTCCTCGCTCCCTAAACTTCTCCCCTCAACTATAGAACTTCCCCGACGCTCGTCCACCCCCCCCCGCCCCCCCCCCCTCCCCCAGGTTCGTCTCTCCGGGCGCGTTTCCGCTCCGCCGCGCCGGGAAGTGCACTTTCTTGTGCGTTTTTTTTCGCATCGCACATGGGGTGTTTTTTTTTTTTTTTGGGAGAGTAAAATGGCGCTTCTCCCGAAATGTATTTCATATTAAAAAAAAAAAAAAGAGGAGAAGAAGAAGAAGAAGGAGGGGAGCCTGCAGGAGGAGGGGAGAAGAAGAAGCACAGAGCGCGCGCGCGGGGATAGACAAGAATGTGGACCGG
This sequence comes from Leptoclinus maculatus, assembly GCA_032191485.1. Taxonomy (NCBI): domain Eukaryota; kingdom Metazoa; phylum Chordata; class Actinopteri; order Perciformes; family Stichaeidae; genus Leptoclinus; species Leptoclinus maculatus. The sequence continues at coordinate 2,331,806 of JAVDOI010000002.1, forward strand.
AGTTTAACATTAACGGCTGTTTAAGATTCATTTTTTATATAGAGTGTTATATTTTTTGGGGGGAGGGGGGGGGGGGGGGGCGGTGAGAGGAGTTGCAGGAGAGCAGGGCGCACACCGCCGCCTTTAGGGGCTGCATATCATGTGGAGCCGAGACCACTGGGGTGGGAGGGTGGGGGGGGGGGGGGCGACACATTGGATCTGCTGGTGTGTGCGCGCGTGTGTGCGTGTGATTATAAACTGTGAAGAGCAGCGCAGACAGTCTTCCGAGAAAGGGTTTTAAAAAAAAGTTTCTATGTGGATCTTTGCTGCGCTGTGGTTGACTATTATTGCACGTTTACTGCACTTGAACGCAACACGTGTTCACGTAGAGCTGCATTGATTTGGGACTTTCAGTTCAGGCTCTTGTCTCTTTATAGTCTTGTTGTTTTTCCCCCATGACTTGAGTTTAGGAGTTGTTTTTCCTGTTGCACTTCAATTTAGACCAACTTTACAAACTAAATGTCAAACATTTTTTTATGTAAAATTGCTTCCTCTGACATCTTGTTTCTGGTTAAATCTTGCCTTTTTTTTTCAAGTTATTGATTTTTTGTTTGAACATTACATTTAACCTGCTAGTTGTTACTTTGCTGCTGTTGTTGTGGAGGAAATGCTAAGTGTCAGGGAGTCATTATAGGGTAGCAGTTTGAACTTGTGGGTGAAATGATTCTCTTCAGGTGTGAGGCGTCTGCAGTAAATGTGACCTTTTGACCCGTCCGACATGCTTTGCAGTCAAACTCTTTTCACTTGCTCTGCTTTAATCATATAAAAATCTAGATTATTTTTTTTTTATATCATCACTCTCGGTCTATAAAATAGCCCGTTTATAGAGAAAAAGAGGACGGAGTGAAAAATGTAGCGCTGCTCGCAGAACTTTTCCTTTGCAGCGTTGGTGCAGCTCTTTTTGCACATTTCAGAAATCCCTCTCACACCACTAATCTATATCTTTTATTAATCATCAGCCCTATAAATACCTTTAAAAAATAATCTCTAGTTTTAGATATTCCCCTTGTTTTTTTGCAGTTTCTTTTTATGAAGCCAACCGGTGGCAGCGACCTGGCCGGCTCACACAGCTGCTGGGAGTCCCATAAAGCCGACTTGTTTATCCCCCGTTGGCTGGCTCTGACAGCGGACTGCCGGGCCCTGTTTCATGTGTAATTCAACCTTGATTTTTACAGCGCTTTTTTTTATTCAAAAAGAGACTTCCTCCGACCGACCGGCTGCCACCAGAGGCCGGGAGGATGAGTCGGTGCGGGCACAAGTCCTGTCTGGTTCCCATTTACAAAGGATCATAACTCTCGCTGACACCAGATTTTTTAAATGATCATTTCCCTTTTAATTCATTTTATTGGAGGAACTTTTATGTGCTGTGTTGACTCGGAACCTCGGAGGCTCAAAGTGACTTAGAAATGGACATGAAGTAGAAACAGATGATGCTTATTCGCCTATAAATGAGGATATTTGTTTGTGTGTGTGTGTGATTATTTCCCACACAGGCCTTGATGACTTTATCTGTAATTGATGAATCATTTCTTTCACAGCAGATAACTTCTGAGCAAAAAGGAGCCTTTCAAGTCTTTCTTTTTTTGTGACATAAATTCTCCCTCAGTTCAAACGAGCCGGCAACAGAAGCTCACACAGTGTAACGCGGTGCACATGTTGCACACGAGGGCAACTCACAGTGCAGGGAAGACCAGAACCAGAACCAGAACCAGAACCCCTTCAGTCTTGTTTTTTTTATTTTATTTAATTTATATTATATATTATTTATATGTGTGTGAGTTGTGCAGAGAAGAAAACAACTTTCCCTCTCTCTCTCTTTCTCCTCACACACACACACACTCACACACACACACACTCACACACACACACACACACACACAGCATTCCCTTGCAGACAGGAGAGGCACGTTTTTGTTTATTGAATTGCTGTTAATAATTAAGAAATTTGAGCTTGGACCTCGAATGTGGCACCAATTTGTAAACACAATCGAATGAATTATTAACTGTGATTTAAAAAAAATGAAGAGCAGCAGCAAGCGTTGCTGGGATGTGACGGACGGTGCGTAAAATGGAAGCAAATGACGGGGAGAGGAGTGTGTGCGTGTGTGTGTGTGTGTTTCATGTTGGATATAAAAAACACATCTATATTTAGGCTTTTTTTTAATGTAATATTTAGGTTTGTGAAGAGAAGTAGGAGCCAGCACCAGTACACTGTCTCTAATTTTTTATTTCCCATTCATCCATAAAAAAAAAACAGGAAATCATTTGAAGCCTATGAAGCATATCTCCTGACGTCATTTTTTCCTCTTGTAAATTTTCAATTAACGATCCTATTTATTTGTCCTTTATTGTTATTTTATTTATTTTTTTTGTTCCTTTCTCCAAAAGTGTGCGTTTCTTCTCGCAGGGCCACAATGACGCAGCACAAGTCTGCAGCCTTAAAACATAACTCTTTCTCTTTTCATTGGATATTTGTAATGTGTTCAGTAGCTCTACTATGCAGTTCATATTCTCATATATTGTTTTCACTGGTGCGACATTTTAACTGATTCCTTCCCTCTGCCCCCCCCCCTCCTCTGCCCACCTGGACGCTGACCCCTGCTCTCCTAACACCCTCTCAACACTAAAGTATTACCCTACTCACCTTCTAAACAATGCCTTAGTGGTAAGTCCTATTTAGTCCCTACTTATTCCGCATTAGGTGTTTGTGTTTTTACATACTCCATCTTGAGAAAATGTTTAGTTTTTTTGTGGGGGGATGAGTTATACTCCTGCAGGGCCCGTGCGGAGAACATTTTTTTTCTTCTACACACACACACACACACGCTCCATGAAAAGTTTCATTTTCTCTTTGTGTTTTGTTGTTGTTGTTGTTGTTGTCCAGCCTGTTATTGACGATATGGTTTAAACCAGACGTCTTTTTTTCTTTTGTATTGTTGCGACGCAGGCATGCTGTAGCGAAAATAGACCCCAAAAAAACTGTCTACAGCTCCGACCACGTTGTGTTTTAATGTGCGCAGAGGAAGGTCCGGAGATAAATATATGTTTCAATACAAATATGTCGCTATATTTATGGTATTTGAAATTGCCAGCCTTTATTTTGAAATGTGTCGTCTTTTTTTTTTTTTTTTTTTTTAGCTCAAACTCTTTCAAACTTGTGCTGCACTTTGAAAAAAAAATCCAGGGCCACGTCTTTCTCACGCAGCTGCAAGTTTCCTTGTTTGCTCATTGCGTCTATACAACAGTCTATATGACAAATGTGTTTTTATTCATTTTTTTCTTTGTCCGTCAGAAGTCACCGCAGCTTTGAGGTCACCGTCTCGGCGCTTATTGCACCGATGTGTCGCTCCGAGAGGATGCATTGTGTGTTTTCTTTCTTACGTCACCGCCGCTCGTTATCAGAAAGCAGTGTTTTTACTGAAAATATATTTTTAAAGTGAATGTTGGACTTTGAAGAGTTAGCTCTACATTTACAAATGGTTTGATAATGAGGTGGTCCCTCACACGTGCCTTCCCCCCCCCCCTTACCCCTCCCCTCTGTCTCTTTCCAAGGCCTGCAAAATGAGTTGGAACAGCTGTTCAGAGGATTCAAAGCTGATGGAACCACAGTCTGAATAAACAGAAAATGTTGGATTTCTTTCAGAATAAAAGACCGCACATAGATATGCGCTCGTCCCGTATACACGGACATGCAAACGCGCTCCTAAAGCCGTTGGTTTCTTCATGCCAAACCCATAGCTAAGTCCCGCCCCTCGAACCCAGACCCAGCTCCGACCGGGGGTCCGACAGCTATCCGGCTCTGCTCCATGGACTCCATTTTAGATTCATTTTTCAGGCGGGTTTTGTGGATTTCCAGCCAGTCGTGGTTAAATAATGAAGATTAATGGTGATACTCGTAATGTGGAGAGGTTGGAGCGCTATATACGTTTCTAAAACGTTACGTTTTCTACGTAAAAACCTGTGGAGCTAACATTAGCACATGAGTACGTTAGCACACTAGCGTTAGCACTTCTATGCTACGTTAGCTGCTGAAGGTATACTGAATGTCTACACATGCTGCTTTTGTTTTTGAATGATTTTTACAGTTGAATATAGACCTACCCAGCTTTACGGTAACGGTGATGTGATGGTTCACTTTAACGCCGTGATCTGTAGGCTTTACGCTGCGTTCCGTACAACTCGGAACTCAAATAATTCCAACCTCCTACTAGATAAAGTACAATGGAACGCCACTCAAAGGCAGAGTTCCAACTTGTGAACTTGGGTAAATTCACCTGGGAAAATTCTGACCTCCGAGTTGTCTGGAACGCAGCACTCACTCCTGTCTTTATCTCTTTTTTAAACCTGTTTTCACTACTGGATCACTTTGGATAAATACTTTAAATGCATATTGACTCTTTTGTCTGCTCCTCTCTGAAATTGCTTTTTTAGTTTTTATTTAGATAATATTTCTGCAGGTAGTGACAGTGTGGGCTCCATGGTAGCGGTGAGTCATTAGCCGGGATGCCAGTAACCGGGCGGCTGTGTTTCTCTTTAAAATATTTTTAAGCCAATCGCTGCGGTTTCACATTAACAACCAGCACCACAGTCACATAGCGAGGCCTTAAGAATTGGTCTCGTTGCCCGTATGCTTAATTATGGTATCGCTGCGGGTTTCGGTTCGGTTGCACACAAGTTTAATCGTCTTAATTCTGCACATACGGCCTCAGTGTAACTCACTGATGCAAAAATAAGTTTAGTCTGTGGATAAAAGCGAGCCGGCAGCCAGTAAAGCACTCTGCTCTTGGACACCAGACAGAAGAATGAACTCATAGTACACTTGATTGACAGGTGGGGCGGATCCATTGTGTTCTCTAGTAACCGAGTTGTGTGCGCGCACGTGCGAGGAGGGAAGACGGGCGGGAGGGTTATGGCGGTGAAATCGGAGTCCCGCGATTGCCGCTGCTCAGGCAGCGCCGGATCTTTTCCCCCTCATCACGGGATGCCGGGAGGTCACGATGCCAGACGCTCGCCAGGGACATCATGTTCCTTTTACTTATTCATTCATACCACGCAGCCAGTTACAGGGCCAAGCCACCGCAGAAACCGGCACCATTAAAAGACTGAAGTATTTCACACACTGAACTGTGGCTTGGCCCATTTAAGGTGGCAGTTGTTGTGTATTTCTGCTCTGGTGCCGGCAGCCCTGAAACAAGGAGGTATAGCGTCCCAGAGCTTTTTGTTATCTTTGCAGCTTCAAAATCGGTAGCGTGTTGTGGATTATTTGCATTCTGAGCATATAGCTGAGAGGCTTATGAAGGTTTCTGTGAATAATGCCTTTTGCAGCGATATACATTTCTCTGTGTTTATTGTCAGCTGGTGACTGGGGGCCACCGTGCGTCAGCAGGATTGAATTTACGGCAAGTCTTGCAAAAAAAAAAAAGAAATTCAGAGCTCTCGTCGTCGGCGAGGACAAAGACGGGATGAGCCGGGCGCGTTTTGGCAGCGGGCGATATAGATTTGAATTAAGTAGCATGTAGTTTTTTATCTCAAGCTCCATGCAGAGAGAGGCAGAATCCAACTGCGTCTCATTCAGTATCAGCACAGCTGTCCCAGCATCCGTGGAGAATGGATTCCTCCTGCTATTGCCATGGGAGGCTCCAGCCAAGAAGAATGGGAGGATATCCAGTGTGTGCGCTTGTGTTTTAAAAGGAAGGAGTGAGAGGAGAGAGTGAAACGCTGGCGTGTCTGTCTGTCTGTGTGTGTGTGTGTGTGATTTTGCATGTGTGTGTCATGTTGTCTCCACCCGCCTCACTTTTCCTTCGCTCATGTCACCTCTGGCACGGATTAGTCTTTGGCACAACTCTGGCAGTGCCCGCGGCCCCAGTGCGGTCCTGTGGTCGCCGATATGTTGTGCTGTTGCCATGGCTACTGAACACACACACACGGGTGCTAAATTACATAATTGAGCGAGAATATACAGAGGAACCCAAAATACTTGTGTGTACAATATGAGAGCAGAGAAAGGGGGAAAAGATACCCTCTCAGAAATAAAGGTGCTTACTGGCTTGGCCCCATAGGAGAACCCTTTTTGGTTCCCGGTGGAACCTTTATAACCTTTCAGAGGGTTCTACCTAGAACCCAACATAAAGGGTTGTATTCAGAACCATCTGTGAAAGGTTCCACCAAGAACCTCATATGAGCAGTGCTTGAAGTAGACTGGTACTCACAGGTATCTAGAACCCATCCAGTGACAGAGGGTTCCATCTTGAACCCACCCAGAGAGTTTTCACAAAAACCCTTGTATAATCCAAGGGTTTCATCTAGAACCCATCCCAAAGGTTCTACAGAGAAGACTTTCATGTTCCAGGGGTTTCATCTAGGAACCACCCAGGGTTCCTCAAGAGGCTCCTAAAGGTCCTGGGCTGATGTGGTGAAGCCAAACTCACAATAATCATAGTTAACGTTCCTAGTTCTTAAGGGGGTATGGGCAGAAGAACTTTCTCTTCCAGAGGGGTTCTATTGGATGAAGTGTTCTCAATCGAACCAACAAGAAACCCTTGAAAAACCCTTTCTTCAGAAGCCAATGGTTCTGGGTAGAACCTCAGCCCTTCATGAAGAACCTTTTTCAACCCGTAGAGTGTATAAGGTTTTGTGTGTATGAATTTAGAAACCTCCGAGAGAAGTAACCCTTTACCAGAACGGACCGTGAGCAGAAAAACAGAAAGTTATTGTTGAATATTTGAGAGCTTTGTCATAGCTGAGCTTCAGACACACCAGTACAGCATGTTCCTCCCTCGGATGAAGTCTTGACTCTAACAACAACAGTGCCGCCATTATGTGGCTGTTCGGAACGTTGTGATAACCAATATGACGGGGCAATTGAGGGTAAGGTGTTTGCGGTGACAATTAGCGGTGTTTGTGTGTGTGACAGTGTTTGTATGGCAGAGGGTGTGGCAGGTTTACACAGATGAGAGACACACACACACACACACACATATTTCTTTCTTTACTCTCCTCCTCCTGGGCTTCAGTTTGTTTTGAATAGATCTTTTATCCGTGAGAGTATCAGCGACATGTCACATTCAAGCTGCCATATTTCTGCCACGCTTTGCTTGCGCTGGAGTGGCCTTCAAGGGCAAAACTTTTGAACTGCAAAGTGGCGCATCAGTTAGGATTCATGAGTGTGTTGTAGTATTTAAAGTCACCCATACAGAATTGTTAAGACATATACGCAAAGAAATGCTCCGCACATGCATCATTCTGCACAGTGAAGCTCAAACATCCAGGAGAAGGAAGAGGCAGTAAGCAAAACATATATAAGTGGCACTAAAAAAAAAAAGACGGGAGATGATGGATGTGTGTTAAACGAATATAATCTATTATTGTTGATTCATGATCATATGAGAATCATATATTTATTTTCTCCAAAGCTACTAGTGTGAGGCCAGCAGCATAAGCTGTCACTGCAGCAACGGATTTCAGTCAATAAAGTCATATTTCGGGTTGGTAAAATGAATAGTTCCCGTATATTCTTCAGTGTTTTGCTAGTTTTGTTCCGTGTCTGGTGCTAAAGAAGACAGACCGAGAAACGTCTCCGAGTGCGCTTTGTTAGATTTTAGTGTCAAACACACGGCGCGAACGTTGACAGGAAGTAATTCTCGGATCTTCCTTTTTAATCAACAAGTGACGTTTCAGTAAAAGATATTGAATTTCCAAGATCTTTTATTGTGTTCCTCAGAAGAGGAACGTGACCGGGGGCAAAACGCGGAGCGTGCGACACGCCATTGTATTCTGGCGTGTCGCAGGTCAACAGAAATGGATAAGAGAGAGTTGTTGTTGTTGTTGCGGATCATTGACGGCCCACTCAAGGTCACTTCGGTGTGGGCAATCTGGGCAGTGTTTGTCCTGCCTGTCTGTCTGACCTACATCTCACTGCGCCGGCTAAATATATACAGTAGGCCCCTCCATTACAAAGCTCGGATTAATCCGGATGAAATCTGAGCACCGTGTCACTCTCTCTCTCTGTCCGCGCGTTTGACTGCAGCCTTCTACAAACTTCCAACTCAGTCAGTCCAAAAAAAATAAATAAAAAATAGCAAAGAAAAGAAAGGCAGATGCAGACATTCACACAAATATGGCACACGCATGCACATTATCATCTTGTGAATAAGACTGGAGCTGTAGCCACGATAAATCCACCCATTCAGAAAATGAAAATCCTCTGCACATTTGAATTCAAAGCCTAACTATGTATATAAGCTATATTTTGTTTCCCTCATGCATAACGCACCTGCACGCACTTAATCACACGAGGCACAGGTGTGCATTCTTTCAGATAAAAATATCACACCCAGCACGACATGTGTTACAGCATGAGAGAGTGTGTGTGTGTGTGTGTGTGTGTGATACAGGACAGTGGTTTCCAACTCTTTTTTTTTTTTGTCTGATGTTCCCCCCACGGCCATATCGGATGAACGCAAGTGAATATGATTACTTCATTTTTTTTTGTCAATTTGCATTTGTAGAATGGCAGAAGCTGAACATTTAAATAATTTAACCATTACTTTTAGCTAACTATTTTAGCGATAAAACCATTACATTATGCTGTCTAACAATTCTAAGACAGGGAATGGAAGACTATATTGTTACCCAAGTTACGTAGTAGTTAAGAAATTAAAGAAAGAGTTTAAAAAAAGACTCTTGACATTTAGTGTAAATTGAGAACGGTAGCCTACAGAAAGTTCCATATAAACTTCTCTTTGACTTCTCTTTAGCAGAACCTGCAAGTAAATATCTCAAAATAATTAATTTTAGCTGTTTTATCCGTTACTTTTAGCTAACTATTTCAACAGATTATCCGTTACTTTTAGCTAACTATTTCAACAGTTTATCCGTTACTTTTAGCTAACTATCTCAACAGTTTATCCGTTACTTTTAGCTAACTATTTCAACAGATTATCCGTTACTTTTAGCTAACTATTTCAACTGTTTATCCGTTACTTTTAGCTAACTATTTCAACAGTTTATCCGTTACTTTTAGCTAACTATCTCAACAGTTTATCCGTTACTTTTAGCTAACTATTTCAACAGATTATTCGTTACTTTTAGCTAACTATTTCAACTGTTTATCCGTTACTTTTAGCTAACTATTTCAACTGTTTATCCGTTACTTTTAGCTAACTATCTCAACAGTTTATCCGTTACTTTTAGCTAACTATTTCAACAGATTATTCGTTACTTTTAGCTAACTATTTCAACTGTTTATCCGTTACTTTTAGCTAACTATTTCAACTGTTTATCCGTTACTTTTAGCTAACTATTTCAACTGTTTATCCGTTACTTTTAGCTAACTATCTCAACAGTTTATCTGTTACTTTTAGCTAACTATTTCAACTGTTTATCCGTTACTTTTAGCTAACTATTTCAACTGTTTATCCGTTACTTTTAGCTAACTATTTCAACTGTTATCCGTTACTTTTAGCTAACTATTTCAACAGTTTAGCCATTACTTTTAGCTAACTATTTCAACAGATTAGCCATTACTTTTAGCTAACTATTTCAGGTATTTCTAGCTAACCGTTTCATTTACCTGTTTGTGCTTGCTAACGGTTTAGGCTTCTCTGCTCGCTTTCAAACTAGTTTTCACACACTTTAAATCACAACACCTATGCCATGGTTCGGCACGGCTCGACTCGACTCACTTGGAACCCTTCCTCTTTGGTTTTCCATTGGCACAAGTTGTGGATAGTAGGCTACTTGGTGTTTACTGAGTTTATACTGGAAGGTGGAGTTAAAACACTGCAGACCGCTGATTGCTCAGCGGTCTGCAGTGTTTTAACGGTTATGCGGCGTCGCTATGACGGGTTCTCTCTGACCAATCAGTGGTGGCTACTATGTCAAGTGGAAAACGAAATTGAGACAAGTCCCTGGTACCAAAATTGAGTAGAGTTGAGGCCCACCATTCAGTGTAATTTAGCCATTAGTAGGTAGATCTCTTATATACGTGGCAGTTTTGTATTTCTAAAATGTGTTCAGTTACTCTCCGATCTTTCCAGGGGCTTGAGTACCTCTGGTTGGGAATCTCATATTAGAAGCCAGCACAACACACATTCAGTAATTAATCTATGGCTTCCTGCGTTCCCTCCATCCATCCATTTATTACCAGGCAAAGCAAACATCCCTGCACACCTGGTGAAGCCTAGAGTGGCAAATGCAATCATTTGGACACAAAGGACAAAGACTCCATCAGGCCGCAGTTAATTGGGAAATGGCGGTGGGAGGGGGGGGGGGATCGTTCAGCCGTCAAAGGGATGACATCACGCAGTGACGCCGCTCCATGATGTCACAGCATTCATCATCTTTTCACCGCTTCTTCGGCCTTCCTTTAAGTAGCGGCGGGATAAAGAGGCATTGATTGGCTCGTTGATTGTACCTCGAATTTCCCCGAGGCTTTCTTTTCATCATCACGCTGCATTACCTCATGCCGTAGCAAAAGGCGAAACAGTTCCAAGTAGAGTCCTGGATATGTTGATCCGGCACAGGAGATGAAAACCGACCATGCAGGAGTATAATCCGCATCGGCTATTTAGCAGATAAGATTACGAGCCCCGGCAATGATTATATCCACTACTTCAACCCGGCATTAACATTTGCTTTTATTCTCTTTCCCCGGGAACGTGGCTCAAAGGCTTGTGATTGGGCTTGATAGGCATTTATTGGGTTAACGTTGGGAGGGAAAGTCTTTTCCTGTCCCGGGGGCGGGTGGAGGAACGTTGACGCTCGGAGGCTTGCGAACCTGCGAGTCAAACAGTAATGAAAACAGTTGTGACCTGATTTTCAAGAGCTGGGGAAAAAGAAACACAAGAGTCGATAGGGGAAGGAGGATTTTTAGTTACAGACAAAGCATGTCAGGCAACAATATGTTGGATGATTCTTTCCTTCTTTTTTTCTTTCCCTTCATTCCCCCCCCCCCCTTACCTTCCCTCTACGTTTTTTGCCCTTGTATCTAATTCGGCCACCCCCTGTCCGGCAAGGAATCGCTGTCACCCCAGGGAACAAAGGGGCCTGAGCTCGGCTCTTCGGAGCAGGAAGTTGGCGCGGGGCCAAGGGTGGAAAATCTATACTTGGTTGCATAATATTACATATCTTTACCTCAGATGAACTCTTGTGAGGAGGCCTGGCAGCTGTGAGCAAACAGAGCCGGAGGGCGGGAGTTTATTAACTGACTCCGTTTGTGTGGAGGCGTGTGTGTGTCGGGTATGAGTGCGCGCTCTATGCTTCTTGTGACTTGTGTTCGCCGGCTGGCTGAGGCTGTTTCGAGACCCCCCTCGACAGTCGAGCAGAGTGCAGTAGAGTCAAACAGACCCCTTGTTGAAATAAAACCAGAGCGGAGTGGAGTGGGGCAGAGGAGGGCCGAGCAGGGCTTCAGGGTTAGACCCGAACACGACTCTGCGGCTTCTCCTTTTTGGCCCGGTCGACCCGAGCCGTCCCACAACTCGCAGCTGCGCCGTGCTCCGTGATGTAAACTTTTATGCTCTGTTTAGGCTCGGAGAAATAGCTGCAGGATTAGTCTGCGTTACATGGGAACGTTGTGTATTTGACTGGGAAAAAGAATTCAGTGCAGGGTGAGGATTTTGTGTCACTGCTGGGATGTAAAACCCAGATGGAGGCCCCGGTTTTAATGAGTTCACGGTAGCGAGGGACAAACTCCGCTCCTCAAACGCCCTTTACGGCAGTTCATGAATTCGCAATCGGCCTCTCCTGTTATTAAGACGTCTGGTTTTTTGTTTTGTTCTCGAGCTCTGCTGAAAGGGAACGGACCCCCAAAGCATTTGAGGCCGTCCGACGTGTCAAGCCGCTGTCAGTCAGTGCGAAAAGCCCCACTGTGAAACTCGAACCGGGCCCCATTATAGTCATCATCTGGAATAAAGTGCAATCATCTCCGCCACCTGAGCCAAGCTGCGGAAAAACGACTCTTGTAGGCCTTCTGGGCCTGTCTGTCGCATACCGATTCACATTCACCCCATTCATCTGAGTTACTTACTTTTTCATCCCTCTGCCTTGTTTTTCCCTCTCTCCATCCGCACACCTGAATAAAAGTATTTCCAAGCTGGAGTTAGGACTCATATGGGGACCACAAATCGACCGTATATTGCAGCCAGGCTGCGGAGATTTATGATGAAAGTGAATAGGGATGGTGTGGGCGGGTGTGCAGGAGGTGCATATTATGGGGCCTTTTTTTTTTGGGAGGAGGACTTGGAGGAGCTGAAGGCCTTGAGAATGATGTAGAGGAGTGAAACAACCTGCAGAATAATTTATTTCAGCTCAGAAAGACAGAAAGATTCGAGAGAGAAACGCAGCAATACGGAGGGAAAGAAGCGAAAGGGGGAAACGGGCGGGAATGAAAGAGGTCTGTGTTGTAAATACAGTAGACCGGGGAGCGCTCCATGCCCTTTTTTATTTCTCCTTGCAGCATGATTTGTTTGATTTACTCTCTATCAATCAGCGGAGGATGTGTATAAACGAACTTGAAGTATATTTGAGAAAAGCCTCTTTATGGCCGTGGCTGTTTGTATTCTCCTCTTACTTTCCTTGGAAGCGGGCCGTGATTAAAACCGGCGATATAGGCGTATTGTGTTTCCTGGGGGATTGGAAGGAATGCAGAATGCATCATAACCATATTACACTAGTTAGGAGCGGTGCGTGTTGCCAAGCCCCTGGATACAGGAGAGGGTAGACGCAGCTACACTGAAGGGGGAACCGAGTCCCCGCGAAAGAGCCAGAATCCCACAACTGCAACAACACCAGAGGACACCCGACACCGGTGGACTGTGTTTGACATTTCGTATGATACACACAGCACCGAAGACTCCGCCGCGTAAAAAAAAGGAAAAAAAGAGAAAGACAGCTTTTTTGCTCTCTGTGAAAAACTTAACAGAGGAAACCCACGGTAAAAAAAAAAGAAGCAGGTTCTGTGTGGATGTGCGTCCGAGCGCCGCAGAATCCGTTTGGCATTTTTTGTTGTGAGGGAAGCATGTTGCTGGTGGGACTGTGGCCTGCACAATCCCTCCTCTGTTAAAACAATGCTGCAGTTGTCCTCCTCTAACCTAATTACTCCCTCCCGGGGGAGAAAGGCAACAGCACCAAATCCCATAGTTAGGAGCTCTGATCTGGGCCCTGCTGTAAGAAAAAGGCCTCATTCATCTCCCTCCCTCCTTCCACCGCACATGAACAGACCGACACACACACACACACACGTTCCATTTCTTTTCTCTGCGATCGGGTTTGACCTGATGGAAGCTAATTACGATCCAATACTTCCTGATATTTCTCTTGATATCTGTTATTGTTAACGTTAACGTTATTGTCCTTAATTCATTGATGCGGACGACGTAATTGCGTCTAAAGGGTTGGGTTCAGTTTTAGAAACTACTGGTGCATGTATAAACAAAATAAAAAACTGCTAACTTTACCCAGTACCAGTGGCTTATTTGGACCCAGCGGTTTTTAAAAATGTATTATTATTTGCTTATTTACCGAAACTAAAATCTGCTGATTTTTACTCGGTGTTTGATGCAGGGTCCGGAGGGTTACTTAAAAAATATATTCAACTACTAATTACCTGTTAAACAATATAGGCAGTAACATAATCCAAATATCACAAAATTAAAAGTAACTTGCTTACATTTGAATAACCTCTATATCAAATATACAAATAAAGACAAGAAAAAAAGAAAAATGCTGAAATTTCACCATTGTTTTCTATGAAAAGCAGAAAAGAGGAACAACATCACGGTTCAGTGCAAGTTCGGCCTCCCGGCTGTAAAAATGCCGCCGCCATCCAAGGACTCCAATCATTTGGCACATTAGTGTTGCCGGATTTGTTAAACTTGCGGCAGCACCCACGTAAATGAGATAGAATGAACCCGGCTTGTCCTGTGTCATGTTTGCTGGCCCAGAAAATTCTAAGTGGATTGATTGCTCATTTCCGATGCGAACCGTCTCTCCGCGCCTCACGGCGAGTAGAATGATCTTGATGAGCTGGACAGTAACCAAACAAAACTTTCACTGTACTGTGATGCCCCCCCCCCCCCAAAATAATGGAGGTGACAGTTTTTCTATTCACAAACATTAGAGACTCGTGTCCTGAAGGCGTGTGCATTGTAGTATATCCTTCTGTATTTTAAAATCTATGTTCAAATTGTAATCCTGCTAATAATCCCTATTTCTACTGAATGCATTGATAATGTGATTCCGTCTTTTTCTTTGGTAACTGTGACGGTATTACCTCGTTTAATGTACGTGTTCCTTTACTCCCCGAGCTCAAGTTTTTCCTTAAAACGGTCACAAATGTTTTTTTAGAGAAGTGAACCCAGTACTGCATCAATTTGGACCCAGTGTTCGTGTTATTCTTTTAGCTTTACTGTTGAGTTATACATCCAAACTAAAATAGTATAAAACACTAGCACTGGTTCAAAACAGTTGGTGCTATATTGACTTCTTTAACCCGGGTTTATGCGTACAAACTGGCAAGACGACCAAAATACAGTTTGTGCTTCAACTTATGATCTAATTACGTGTAAAAATAGACACGTTTGAAACACACGGTCTCATTTCTATTCACGAGCGCGATCGGAGTAATTTGTTGGAAGCAACTTTAAACATTCCGGCTAATGTAGTCGGTGTGGACGTTGCCGTTAGCTCTGTAGCTTCACGCCTCTCCTTTGTTAGGCTTCTCCCTCACCCTCACTGACCCCCCCCTTGTCTTTCATCGCCGCCCTCCATCACTTACTGGCACCGCGTAGGGTTTAGAAAACTTTATTACTGTAACTTCAGACAAGGAAGTCCGTATAGGAAGTGGCGGAGGGGGGATGTGTGTGTGTCTGTGTGTGTGTGTGTGTGTGTGTGTGTGTGTGTGTGTGTGTGTGTGTGGCATAAACAGAGTAGAGGAAAGGGTGTTAAAGTCTTAATTCTCCCTCTACCAACCTGTTTGTTTTTTGTTTATTTGCTTCTCCTCTCTCAGGAAGATTAGAACGGCCATTGTGTGGAGGCTTGGGAAGTAAAGCTGCTAGTTTATATTTGGAGATTGTTGCAGTGCTGCGCTGTTGGTCTAGACTGTAAGGGTTTCAGACGTCTCTGTTTGTTTATCTGGGGAGGGAGAATTCCATTTGTTGCCACTGAGATCGAGATGTCCTCGGACCCATTCACGTATACAGCATACATCTTTTTCTTTTAAAAAGAGAGACTACTTTAACGTATGACATTTCCAATGCCTACGTTGACTTTGTGGCCATTTTTTTATTCAGCGTTGTTGCTGAAGAATATGTGTAACAGACCACATGCTACACTCGGGGCATATAAGGAGATAGTGGTGTTTGTGTATATAGTGTGTGTGTGTGTGTGTCTGGTCGTGCAGTGTTTGTCTTAGGCCCGAGCTCCTTTCCTGTGGTGTGTGTGCATGTGTGTGTGGATGTTTGTGTGCGTGTGTGTGTGTGTGCGTGTGCGGGCTCGAATGTGTCCAGCTTGTGTGGACCCAGCGCCCTGTTTGTGCGGCTCGGCCTGCGGCAGGAGAGGAAGCTCTGCTTTAACAGCATTAGCAGGGCTCTTCCTTGTTAACCCTATCGCCGTCCTCCAATTCATTAGCCCCCGTGTCCTCTCTTTATAGATCTAAGTTCTCTTTCTGTCTTGTCTTTGAAACATCGTGTCGAGTGGGAAATTAGGTTTTCTACTATAGAAACAAATGCTGTTTTTCTTTTGCTGCAAGGGGGGGGACTCTTTTATTTTAATTTTTTTGCAAACTTCATTGTAGTTTGTATGAGAAAGTTGTTTTGTTGTTGTTATACAAACCGTGGAAAGGACATTGGTACATTTTTCTTTAAAAGGCCGTATATTACACAAACTGCCTCCTTTATCGGTGTTCTCTACTGACGCTAGAAAATCAGAAGCTGAACCCTCCGATGCTACGGACAATTCATGTTCGTCATCCCTAGAACCCGTCGTTGTTTTGGGACAACCATCTTGATTCGAACTACAGAGACATTTTAAACTAGATTATTTTATAAGCATGTAAGATTTAAAAAAACAAAAACAGGATGAAGGATCATTTGAGCACTGAATACTTGCCCTAATATGGGTTGAAAAATCTTTGATTGATGCAATTTGCTCGTTTTTTTATGTTAAATACTAATGTTTTTATGTTTTTAAGTCTGTTATCTGTATTTTTTACGTGTTTTTTATGTACGCTGCCATCTTGACCAGGAACCCTTTGTAAACATTTTTTTTTTATCTAAATGGGATTATCCTGGAGAAATAAAGGTAAAATAAAATGAAATTCTCTGTCTTTGTTAACTCTTAAGGTCCGTCCAGTCTTTCTCTATTTCCCACTAATTCATTAACCTCTCTTTTTCATTAAGCCTCGTGCCAACTTGTGAAACCCGCCTGTCAGTGGCAGCCATGATTGACTTTCTCTTCAGCCACATCATTAACCCCTTCCTTCCCATTTATTCGAGCAAGTTTATTAAACTGAATTCCGGCACTGCCATTGGCTCTAAAAGTGGATTGCAAGCATTTACATGTGAACAGACCATGATAACGTTATAACTAACCTTCGCCTAATACTCATTTTTACTGAACGCATCGTGATTGGAACTCAATGGAACCTCCGTTAACGTTAGCCGTTATCTCCGCAGGACTGTGCTGCCCAACGGCTGCTAACGGCTAACCTTAACTAGCTTTCCTCTTGACGATTTCAACACGACTTGTTGTTCACAACGTACACATTGTCAGGGAGAACATAGGGTGCAGTAGTGAGTTTCATGCTTCTTACGGTGCAGTGCTGGAGAAAAAACGAGTATGTCGCGTTTTCAGAATTTTGCCATCGACTTGGTACCGAAGTGTCCGTTCTTATTTTGTGACCCTGGTAGTTAAAGGGAGCATCACTTAATATGTTTCTAAACACATGTTAGTTTACACAAATGTAAATGAGATGCATAAAGCAGCAGCTAATTGCATGAAATTCTCTCCCCGTTCCTTTATTCTTACTTTCCTTTTTTCCCCCTCTTCCCCTTCTTTGTCTTTGTTCTATTAGTTTTGCCAGGAGATGTCCTTCTTTATCAGGGCTCGTACAGACACATAGAACCACACCTCTGTCAAACATTCGCCCTTCGGTCTGTGCTTTCTGCCCACGGAGGGCACCGCACAAAGTACGGGCCTACGGGCTTCATTCAAGAGCCATACAGGCAGGACCGCAGATCATCGGCGGTTTAATTAATAACTTATGGCTACGGCTTAAGCTCAGTTACTTGGCTAATTTGAACGGAAACGTATAACGATTTTTTTTAAAAAGGATACAGAGACAGGAGGCAGTCGTGGAGGGTGAGACAGTGGGGGTTGTGAGTTAGGGATTGCGGCGATGCATTTGCATAAAGGGCAGGGCGGCATGCCCAATGGTGGAAAAGGTTGGCATCACGCCTTTCAGACTGGCAGAGAGGGAAGACTGGTGAGAGAGACAGAGAAAGGGGGGGGGGGGGGGGGGGGTGTAGTCAATAGTGCATCCCTTGTTCGGAAAGAGGAGGTCCCTAGCTGTTGGCAGGAAAGCGGGCTAAATCTCTAGTTTGATTGTGTGCTAGATTGCCCCTTTTATTTGTCTGATTGCAAAGCGTTCAACACCGCATTAGTAGTGGGCTTTACTTTCCTGGAGCCTCTATGTAGGAGTTTTTCTTTCTTTCTTTTCCATCTTGGCCCTGGTCTGTGATCGTGGCTCTACACATATGCTATATAGAGTTCACATTGTGCGCAATCAGCACATCGGGCAGCTCGGGGGAAGTTTCCGACCTGTTTTGTCAAGTCTGCGTCGGCCTCCTCGAGCCCCTTTGTATCCCGCAAGCATCCAGCTCAGGTTAACGGCCGCGTCGATACAGACTCGTGTGTTCTAAGCGTTTTTTTAAATTTGTACGGGGGAACATGGACAAAAAACAGAGCCTGGAGACAACTGCAGGGAGGCAGCCAGTGGATTTCAGTCTCATGGTGGCCGTGGTTGTGGTGATGTCATGGTAGTGGCCTGTTATTTCTGGCCCTGGGTCTATAAGCACAGTACATGGCGTCATGGTGGCATGGTGCATGCCCACATCGCTGGGTGGACCACCCGTCAACGACCCCTAAGAGTTTGATGCCTGCAAACGCATCGCGACCTGGGACCTTGATAACCCTCGCCGTTGCGGTGATGTGAAGTGTGAAGGGAATTCATTTTTCAATCTCACACGGAAATCTTTTAAATTAAATGTTGGGCCCTAACTTCCAATAATGACTAAAACAAAATACAGGTATTTAATTAATAATGATATCAGATGGGAAAGGATATTATATACTTGATAAAGAACTTAAATTATAGGTGGTTTTTTTCTCTCAGTGATGCTCAAACTCATGATGTGCACTAGACATCGTTCTAGTAGCGAGAACTAAATTTCCAAAGAGAGCTTTATACAAAAATGACTCACAAGAAGAAATCAAGGATATTTCCAAATGCCTGCATTCAAAAACATAATGAATTGATATAATGAAGTATTTATCAGCAGTATTAAAGCATTAAACTCGTTCTGCAGAAAAAAAGCCCTGTGACTGATATATTGTTATATCTGACATTATTAGATTAATATTGATGCATTAACCAATCAGTCAGCAGCATTCTAACGTTGTAGCTGCTCGAAAATATAACTTCTTAAAAATTCTCTAATCTTTGATATTTTGTGATATTCGATAATTTGACCACGTTGGAAGTCGAACCTCAACTCATAGACATCTGAAACATGTCAAAGAGACAACTAAACACTGCAAGCAACCTCATAATCTTTGCAAATGTGTTGTATTTTACAAAGTCATCTTTTTTTTTCAAATGTACAATCATCACCTGCAAAATAACTATAGAAAGCCAGACAAATGTTGAGAAAGATTTCCCTCTGAAGTGTAATGATATAGAAGTATAAAGTATCATAAAATAGAAATACACAGATAGAATAGAAGTGCCTCAAAATTGCACTTAAATAATTAATTAATTAAACAATATAATCTTAGAGTATAGTGTTAGGAAGTTAAACATGTCATAGTTCCCTCTCTAATATACAGAGATATATATCTCCTTCAAACGACTGGATTTCTTCAAGTTTCTCACGAAAAACAAAATTTTGCAAGATGAGATTTGAACACGTCATGATAACGTTATAATTTACCTTCAGCTAATACAAATCTTTACTGAATGGAGCTTGAATGCAACAGAATGAAACTTAATGCAACCTCCTTTACCGTTAGCGGTTGGCTCTGCACGACTGTGCTGCCCACCTGCTGCTAATGGCTAATGCTAACCAGCTTTCCTCCTGATGAGTACTGTCACGTCTTGGTATCAAATTATTTGATCTCGTGACATCCCATAATAAGTATGTTTTCTTTTGTGTATAATCACGTGAAACTAAAAATGTGTTTTCGTTTTTTTTTTTTCGTTAGCTAAGAATTAGCCGTTTATATCATGCATTTTAAGAGCTGGTCCTCTTCACGGAGTCCGCCATGTTTCTACAAACCAAACACTGGCTCTTGAGAGGGCCATTCGCATATCACATTTTCGTGTCACCGTAGTTCTCCTGCATGCTTGGCAATGGGGGATGGGGGCAATGGGCAAAGTTTCAGTTGGTTGCAATCTGCAACCTCACCACTAGATGCTACTAAATCCTACACACTAGCCCTTTAAGTACAGTACTTGTCTAAGGTAAATTTACTTTCAAATCAATCAAAAATATATTATAAAAGAGGTCAGAAAGGGCATCATTGTGCTAGAAGATAAGGTATTGTAATGTATTATAATAACGCTAAGAAAAAAACGTATAATCTGACAGCAACTTAAGGCTTTAAGGAGTGCTAATACAGAGTGCGTGTGCTCTCTTGTAAATCAATGTGAACCCATGT
Source organism: Leptoclinus maculatus (assembly GCA_032191485.1). Taxonomy (NCBI): domain Eukaryota; kingdom Metazoa; phylum Chordata; class Actinopteri; order Perciformes; family Stichaeidae; genus Leptoclinus; species Leptoclinus maculatus. The sequence goes on from JAVDOI010000002.1 coordinate 2,351,777, forward strand.
CTGGTGAGTGGAGGGTTGAGACAAGACAGGATTACTCAACAACTAAACAAAGGCAAATGTGGGAACCAGTAGAATTGAGTTTTAATCGTGGTGTAGGTGTCAGACAACCAGGAGGATGTTTCGAATCTCCTTTGGTGCATCATAGGACCGGCTTACCTTCAAAACGGGACGGCGAACGCCGGCGCTCTGCTCGAGTGCCCGGGTCGTCTTGGGGGTTTTGAAAACCCAGCCGTGTTGTTTCAGCTCACTTTCTTCTTTCCTCGCGGCGAGTGAAGGGCTGACTTTGGCGTCGCACACTCGTCTCTTTGAAAAAAGGGGAAGTAAAGCCCTACAGCTTTGTTAAGCGGCAAGTTAACACATGAACCCTTGAAGATCCTTTTCATTTCGTGGCGTGTTGAAATTCTAATTCCAAAACGCAAAATAAAAAGGATCTTTTCACTAGAGGGGTCATGGTGTAACATCCCTCCGCTTTGAGCCTATTGATGAGTCAACGACGTGCTCGTAATCCTCTGTGACGTGTGTCAACCACGCATCAGGCCGTCGAGATCAAAGATAATGTGCTACACGGTGATGGCTACCAGGCACACTGGCTTCTTATGTGCCGTTATAATGACATGATATCTCACTTTCTGGTACGATAAAATGCTTCTGACACGTTCATCAAAAATGAATCACCTCCCGTCAAACCGAAATAGGAATACAAGGATCAAAGAGAATGAATTTGCTAAATGCGTTTCTTTGTTGCGGGCGAGGCGCGTAGTGTTTACCGATTACAGAGCTGGTTTTTACCAGGGTAGAAAATTAACACCTGCCACCAGCCAAATGCTGCTAAAAGCTGGCTGTGGTCTGGAAGCTTCCCTCCTCTACCAGCCACTTTGGCAGGCTTATTATTTTTGGATCTTGGTTGATGAAATTGTGTAAACGTTTGTACTTGTTTCTCCCCCGTCATATTAGTTTAGATTGTTTTATTTGAAGGCCCCCATATTGTAAAAAGTTTGTCTTTTTTTACAATTATAGTCTAAGTGCGAGATAAATTATGTGAAAGTATCAAAATGCTCAATTGTATTCAATAACTGTGTCAGGACTTCCGTACCGTTGGGATGTCACAATATATATATATAGACAATTTCAGTTTTAAATGTTTTAGAGTTTATTCCGGTTGCAGTGTATGGGAGTGACATCAGCTGGCAGGAAGTAAACAGCTATTGCCTAGCAATGCAATTCTGTTGAAATGTGCTAAAACTATAGAAATAGAATCGGAGAACGGGCATTGAACTGTTTCCCAAGGTCATTTGACTAGTACAAAAGAAAATGGCGATTCTTGTTAGTTGGGATGGTGACAACGCACGTCAAGTGGGTCCGTAAAGCGTTGCTGCTCGCTGGGAAGAAGCGCGGATGTAGCTTCCGAGACAGATGGCTAGCTAGATAGCTAACGATAGGTAGCTTAATACAGAGGGCCCGTTATACCCGGCGCAGCCGCTGGCCACCAGCCTGCTGTTTGGCTTATTTTCTGTAACCAGTGTAGTATTAAAGATAGTAAGCTAGCTAATTAACCAGCTGTCAGCTAGTTCTAGCTAACTAGTTCGGCTAACTAGTTCGGCTAACTTGTAGCTAGATAATTCCACATTCAAACAAAATTGTCACTCACCTGATGATGGCAATGTGCTTTCCTACAAGTGACTAATAGTGTGAGGATGAAGAATAATAATTTTACTCTGACTCTCTATACCTCATAACGCTACAACTCCTCTGCTCATATTAGTCGTTACTGCAAAAGCTCACCTCAGTGAGCCTAGTTTATACGTAAGTTAGCCCGCTACAACGGTCGCAATGGCAACAGCACACATAAAAATGGCCGCCGCTCTGACCGTTCCGCTACGTTCATTTGAATGGGAATGTCCCTTCTACTTCTATTTAATTTCTATGGCTAATAAAGAGTTGTTTTTATAAACATTAAAGCATGTAAACATGTTCTAGTAGAAACCCCCCAAAAAACTATGACCCTGGAAATGAGCGTGATACGTAAAGTCGAGGCAAAGACACCAATAAAAGGACACCACATCGTGGTCCAGTCAGTAGTATCGCCGTTACTCAGCCCGCACTGGCAGCAGAAGTCTGTCTGGCTGGCACGGTGAGAAAAACACTCCAGTCATGGCTGACTGTGGTGCTGAGTTGGCCTGCCCGGGCACGGCCCACTCACTCACGTGCACACACGCGTTAGGGCGGGTTCCTTCATCCAGCAGCACATTCCTTCTCGACGGCATCACTGTGTGCGCGTGTATGCGTGTGTGTGTGTGTGTGTGTGTGTGTGTGTGCACGCACAGGTAGCGCTTGTGTCGTCACAAGGCACACCTTGATTTCGTAGTCGACATGCAAGCGCGCAATTATCACGTGTCGCGTTAAGTTTGGGCAGGATGTACGCCGGCGAGTTCCTCCGCCCCTCCCCCACCACCACAGCGCTCATCAATACTGTCAACTGCATCCAGGAGGATCCGTCTCAACATGTGTTCTCATGCAGGAACAGACATTGTTTTATTAAATCTCTAACACATAAAAAAAAATTTAAACAGCCCTCAAGTGATCTGCTTTCTTAATGTTTTTAGAGCATTTACAGATGATTTTTATTCTGCTTTTCAGCACACAAAACCCTTTCCGTGTTTCTCGTGTGAATTCATGTACACGTTGCGCAGTACGTGAGTGATTCGTATTGATGGAACCGGGCCTCCATGTCAAACAAATGTGGCTGATGTTGGTGGTAGTCGTAGGAGGGGGGTAACCAGGACCTCCAGAGCCAGAGGACGGAAAAGCCCAGTTGGGTTTTGTGCAGCCAGGCAGCGGAGCCCCTTTTGTGGGACAGGAATGTGCCATGCGTGCCTCTTCCTTAGCCCCCCCTCACCACACACACACACACACACACACACACACGGCCCACCCCGGGCACGTTAGCACGCAGCCACCGCAAATTGCTTGCAGATTTTTCACACATAGTAACGTGCCGGTTTGTAAACTCGGAAGAGGATCACTCCACTCCACTCCAGCGAGTGTTGGGTACTTTTTTCCATCTCTTCCGTCTTTAAATGATTAACAGGAGTGATTACTGTATAACAATGGAGGGTCATGCAGCAGGCACGTTCATGATTACTGTATGAAACCACAGCGAGCTAGAAGACATGCTTTCTAGGGCATCGGGGAACAAGTTTTTTGGGGGGGATGAAACCTCTTGTGATATATAAATCCCCGAAATGGCTTTTTCACATGGTAGAAACTTAAAAAAATGTATATGAGACCAGCTTTTAATAAAATATGCCCATCTGGATGAATCCAGGATAGGACTCTTCAGCGAATGATTGAATCTCCTCCTCCGCCACCTCCCTCCCCTGCTCTCTGGCTCCAAGCCGGGAGGTCAGAGGGGGAGCCGGCGTCGGGCTCCGTCCAGGGTTCAGGGACACTCGGGCCATGGCAGGAGAGGACGGAGCCGGGGCCCCCACCTGCACAGAGCTGCGCTAATGAAGGCGACGGGCGCCTGGGAGGCCCTCGGGTCATGCAGACCGCGGTTTAATTGGTCTGACGAGATGCAGAGTGTAGGCCTGGGCGAGGTCGGGGGCCACAGGGGCCAGAGCGGGGCCGAGAGGCCTGCTGCTGGGCATCGTGGGTCAGAAAGAGGAGGAGACTCTCATCACAAGTTTGTTTAACTTTTATTAAGTTAAAGATATGTACAAGCGATGGAGAAAACTCCTATTCTGGGCATTCGAAAGGGTTGAAATCATTGAGATGGAACATTTCAATGTTGGTTCGGAAAACAAAACACAGAAGCCAAGGATTTATCATAACGAAAAACAACAACAAAAATAACGCATTTCACCGTGCCAGAGTTTTGATTATTTGGCTTTAGGGTTTTGGACTTTAGAGCAAAGCTCACTTTCACCTCCATTGTTTCTCATAAAGCCAGACGAGGTGGCCCGAATAAAAAAACAAAAACATTCTTCTAATTGCTCTGTAATTCTAATTGCAGGCATTTCATTTGCCTTTCGTTAAAGAGATGCACTTTGTAGGCAGGCAGGACGGTCCCCCCGCTAGCAGGTTTATCAAGTCTGAATGTTTATTCATTTATCTGCAACATGTAAACGTGTGAGAAAATGGAATAGAAGCGCGCAGCATGTATTTTCTGATAATTGGTGTTCACGTAGACCTGCAGTGTTCCACATTGCTGAGAAAATAGAAACAAATATATATTATTGTAGCTAATATAAAAGTGTTAATATTGTTTCTAGATCTATTTTTGATTTATTGAGTGTTAATAACAGCAAATAACTAAATAGTATCAATTTAAGGATATTCATGAAAAAAAAGGAAAAGCTAAAGATATGAGCCGTTATAAACGGTGGACCCTTCTCTGTGGAGGGTTTAGCACACGCACTAATGGGTCAAACTCCTCTTTTTTTCCTGAGTAAAGAGCCTTTTCTCTCCTCGCTGAAAGAGTTAATCTGAAGTTGGCAGCCAACTCCGCAGTCTCGGTCAGACGTGGGGAGAATAAAAAAAAAAGAAAAGGACTTCAAAATCATTTCTTTTGTCTTGTCATAGCCTGTTTGAATTCAGATGAGTCTTTTATGTAGCACGTTTTTAAAATTTGAATCAACGCTTTTGCAACGGAAAGGGGGGGGGGGGGGGGGGGGGTTTAGATATCAATAATTCTGAAAATATCAAAACACACGTTTTAATATTTACGTTTTATTTTTTATTTTTAGACGGACAGACTTTGATTTTTTTAGTTAGTATAAAACAACAATAATTGAGAGAACACGATGTATTCATGATATTTCACATGTTTCACAGCAGTGATCCGGGTCATTCAGGGCCTCACAGGGACGCTCGTTCACTTGACTCCTCACACAACGTTTCCACTACATATTTCCATGTATTATGGGACTCCTCTCCCTGTATTCATTGACGTCGGGTTTTAGTAACGGTTTAGCACAATCGTGTCGCTTGCGGGAATGCCAGCTCGTCTTTTCTTTTTTTTTCTTCATTTCCATGTTATATTCCTGGCAGACTCCGTCGATGATGTCTTCACTTTTTATTTATTTTTATTTTTTTGGAGTATATTTCAAGTGCCCTCTGAGGAGGGAGAGGCGGGGAAGGGGGGGGGAGGAAAAAGTGACGGTGCATTTTTAATTGATTTGGCTGAGTTTTTCCGTCGTATTAATAACGGAGTCTGGATGCTGTTTGAGAGAATTAGCCAGAAAAAAAACAAAACATGTTGGTGGAAAAATAATGCAGGATTTTAATTCGGGCGGTCAATTAGAGAGACTCACGCAGGGATTGTTTGTCTGTTTTCTTAAATCCCCAGGCCTGAAATGTGACCCATAATGTACACGTGCAGAGTGGATGCAGTTTTTATTTAACGGGGCTTTTAAGGTGAAGAGATGAAACCCACCGGAAGCTCGCGCTCCTCAGATATTCGCGCCGCTCTAAAATAAAATAATCAGGAAGTTTAAAAAAAAAACACACCGTCCTTTCCGGCTGCTAATTGATATTAAACCCCAATTAAAAGCTAAAGGCCACGCGCGTTTGGTCTTAATTTAATTTCCAGGTAAGAAGATTAACCGACATACACCTTCCATCATGGTTAATGTGTGCTCCATAAACTAAACACGCGTTCAATACAGCGACCTGAACGCAGCACGGGCCTCGCGAGGCGCAGCTGACAGCGCAGACATGCTGCTCCACAGTTAGCGAACCCACGGACACATTGAAAGGCTCGTTTGTGTGTCCTCCCACTGCAGCTCGAAAATAATCTGCATAACAGTTATTCCTGGATTTATTCCTCTTGTTTTTCAGCCCATGGAAGGCAAATAGCATAGCTAAGGAAAATGACTTTAACCCCCCCTTGGAGTGAAATTCCAGTGACATTTGAATGCTGGTTCATTTGCATTTTGGCAGGGTCACGCAGACAGACTTCTTTTTATTATTTTTTTACTGAAAAGCATGAATCACATTCAAGTGCCAGTTTAGTTTCCGGATTTGGTTGTGTCGCAGGTGGTGATGGGAAATATATTTAACTCTGAAGCCATATTTCTCTCTCTCACACACACACACACACACACACATACACCTACACAATGAGATTTGTGAACAGCTTTCCTTGTTGTTGCTTATATCTAACCACGGCCGATGACGCACAAAAGCGGGGACGAGCGCGGAGGTGTGCGGTCCTTCACTGTGTTAACAGATGATGACGGGGGGGCGTTTCATCAGGCTGATGGCCGGAAGATGAAGCTGAGGCACGTCGCTTGTTGTCTGTTAGTGAGAGAACCTCTGCCTTTTGTTTGGCCCCTTCAATGCGACGTTACACCAGAACGCCAGTAATAACCTCGGTCATAATTTACAAGATGTGCACGCCGTCTTCTTGAAGAGCTGGGGCGGAATTTGTAAATTAGAATGTGCGAAAACACGGCTCAAATATCCATTCAGGACGTTTTCGTCATCTGTCGATCTCCGTCTCGATTAATCGTTAAAAGTGCCAGACGGCACAAAAAAAAACAACCTTTTATGATTTTCCAGATTCCCAACGTTTTTTTGTCATAGCTGAGATGCTCGAGCTTCAAAACGATGAATCGACAATTCGTTTGGCAGAGCACATGAGCTAACATTTCTAAATACGCCGTTTTTTTATTGTTTATTTTTTCCCTCGCAAGCCTCCTTCCCCAGATTCAGGTTCTGCCTTCAGACTAGCTGTTATTTTGCGGAGCCCTGAATGACACGGCCGCCACGACGAGCCAACACGGCAGCCGCCGGCGCCCCAAAAAAGCCCTCGCCAGGAGGGAAGGGTGCAGGGCAGATTCGTTGTCTTATTCCCGCTGACCATTTATCTGCTGCTTTAGCAGCACAGGAGAATCCAGGTTTCCCCCCTTGAAACCCTTCTAACCATTTCCTGCCTCTGAATCATCCCGTCATTGATTTTGTGTCGCTGTGCGCGGTCGGAGGAGTGCGGCCGCCCCGGGTTTGTTTCTCCCTCTTTTGTTTGCTGTGGTAAAGAGGAAAAAAAAAACCCTGTGAGCAGCTGCCGGCGGTGGGGTCTGGAGGGATTCTTGAAGCTTGCGTGTCCTCTCTTTGCCATCCTCTGCCAAGGTGGCATTATGCAAGCAGGGAGAGAGGGGTGGAGGGAGAGACGGAGAGGAGGGGGGAGGCGACGGCGGCCATGGTAAAGATGGAGGCAGGCTGCTGGGGGATTGGTGCAGGAGACGACTTGCTCCCTTGAACTTTGCCTCCGTGTCAGAGTGGAACTTGTCGAATTTTGGCAAATTGCGCCGCGTCGGGACGAGGCTGCTCTCCTACACTCCCACCTGCTCCCCCCCCCCCTCTATCTCTCTCTCCCTATCATTGCCGCTACGCCACCCCCTCCCTCCCTCCTTTCTCTTTTCCCTCCCTTTCAGCTCTTGAAGCTAACGCATTGGCTGGGCTACAGGCGTCTGGTTGCCAAATAGGTGGGCCCTACTCGCGCTTTGGCAAAGGCTCAAGCAATGGTCGGGGAAAAGAACGCGGAGAGGACGAGAGACGGCGAGCGAGAAACGGAGAGAGAGAGAGAGAGAGAGAGAGAGAGTTGGAGAGAAAAGGGGAAAAAAAGAAGCAGCACTCGGCTCTGCCAGCGGTCGCATGCGCTCGTCCAACATTGATTCGGCTCTTTATTTTTTCTGCTTTTTTTTTTTCCTTCTCGTCCTCCCTTCTCTGTGCTCTGCTCTCGCTGGCCCCCCCATCTGTGCACGCACGCGCGCGCTCGTGTGAGAGAGTGTGTGTGTGTGTGTGTGTGTGTGTGAGTGTGTGTGCGTCTTGTGGCCCAGGGATCAGAACAGACACCACCACCACTTACACTTTGCCAAGGATTTTTTTTTTTTTTTGTTCAAGGTTCTTTTTTTTCCCTTTTTTTGGGGGAGAAGCACAAAGGACAGTTTACAAGTGCATCTCTCCCCGTTGTTGATTTTATTTCATTTTTTCTAATATTGACATTTCTTTTTTTATTAGACAATATTTGCACTTTGTTTTTGGTGTTTCCTTCGCTGGCTGTGGTTTTCCTTAAACTCTTGTTTTTGGTGTTTTTTTTACTTTGGCCCACTGTTTTTAGTGAGCAGCATATTCTGCTAATTATTATTATTTTTTTTACAACCCACCCCCCCACCCCCCTCATCTACTAACTTTCCACAGCCTGCCAAACCAGCGTTTGCTTTACATTGGGGAGCGCGGGAGGAAAGAAGAAGAAAAAAAAAAAAAAAAAAAAAACTGGTGCAGGAGATTTTTTTTCACTTTAAACGCTGTGCCAAATTTATGATGAGAGTGCAAAATGGTAACTACCAGGCCGTCTGTCTTCCTCTAGCACACTGTGGTTTTCTGTGGTGATTTCTGTCTGCTTTCAGTTTGTTGTGGAAATGTGAGTCTGGTTGGAGCTCCCCCCTTTGCATGCATAGCAGAGACAGATAGGACATGGTATGGCTGATCTCTTAGCTGCACATTTCAACAGCGGTCTCGTGGCGGCAAAGCTTGGCGGCGGTGAGCGACCGGTGTGTGGCAACCCTGGCACGGGAGCGCTGTGGCGAGATCTGGGCTTTGTTGCCCAGAGATATGTAGTGAAGGTATTACGGTGCGGCGGAATAACTTTTTTCTTCTTCTTCTTCTTCTTCTTCTTCTTCTTCTTCTCCTTGCGGCAGAAAACAGGGAGCGCAACTTGGCTCAGCTTTTCTGTTGCCTTTGGATTAGAATTTGTGCTTTTTTTGTTGTTGTTGTTGTTGTTTGTTGTCTTGAATGTTTTGGTGTTTATTTATGAAAAAGGAGGCTTTTCATTTTACAGTTGAGAATTCTTCTTTATTGCTACATATTTATTGATATTTCTTTATTATAGGTAGTAATATTTCTACATTTTTTATATTTACTTGAATTGCCTTTTAATTATTTTTTGGGATATTTTAGTATATTGTAATTAACATGTCATTTTGCCAACAATATAATCACTTTATTTTCATATATTTTGTTACATTTGCCTCTTTTTCCATTTAACATTGTCTCAATGTTTTCGCAGCTTTTATTTGAGTGATTTTCAAATTAAAAGCCTTGTTTCCAGCCTCCTAACAACACACATCTTTCTCTCTCTCTCCCCCCCCCCCCCCCCCTCCCATCAGGATGAATTTCATCCCTTCATCGAGGCCCTCCTCCCCCATGTCCGTGCCTTCTCCTACACCTGGTTCAACCTGCAGGCCCGCAAGCGCAAGTACTTCAAGAAGCACGAGAAGAGGATGACCAAGGACGAGGAGCGCGCGGTGAAGGACGAGCTGCTCGGCGAGAAGCCGGAGATCAAGCAGAAGTGGGCCTCGCGCCTGCTGGCCAAGCTCCGCAAGGACATCCGGCCGGAGTTCCGCGAGGACTTTGTGCTCACCATCACGGGGAAGAAGCCCCCCTGCTGCGTGCTGTCCAACCCCGACCAGAAGGGCAAGATCCGCCGCATCGACTGCCTCCGCCAGGCCGACAAGGTGTGGCGGCTGGACCTGGTGATGGTCATCCTGTTCAAGGGCAGCCCCCTGGAGAGCACGGACGGCGAGCGGCTGATCAAGTCGCCCCAGTGCTCCAACCACGGCCTGTGCGTGCAGCCGCACCACATCGGAGTGGCGGTCAAGGAGCTGGACCTCTACCTGGCCTACTTCGTCCACTCGCCAGGTACGTGTCCGCCGCTGTGACCCCCAACACACACACACACACACACACACACACACACACACACACACACACACACGGGTCGGTCGGTGTGCTACGTGTCCCACACACTTTGGCGTGCGAGTCACAGATTAGACCCTGCCCCCCCCCCTTCACTAAGAACCAGTGCCAGGCTTTTGATAGACGCCGTCAGGGCAGCGATAACGTGACATTTAACGTGACAGTCTGCGCTGGATCATCTTTAAAAATAAATAAATAAATAGACGATAGTTTCTATCTGGTTTTCAAAGAGATTCTGAGAATTCGGCAGCCGGGCTTAAAACCTTTGTTTGCCTCGAGATCTGTTTGCGTTCGTACATTTGTTCAAGTATTTGTGCGCAAATTTGTCCAAATCCAAATGTGCATGTTTTCTGGTGACATGGGTAAACAAAAGCATCTGCGAGCCTGTTTATCTCTGTGTGTGTGTGCATGCATGTGCATACGTGTGTGTGTGTGTGTGTGAGATTGGTGTGTATCTATGGCAAGTGTGTGTGTGTGTGTGTGTGTGTGTGTGTGGTGGTCTGGAGTTCAGTGACAGCTGGCTCGGTCCCAGGTAGTTTAGGGGGCAGCGAGAGTCTGCAGCCTCGGCCTCTCCACACACACACACACACACACACACACACACACACACACACACACACACAGTTGAGACCTTTTTGTCTGCGGCGGCGCGGTTTTTGTTTATGAGATGTTTTGCTTTTCCATATTCGTCACACGTGTTTCCTGCTGTGGCCTTAAAGTTAAAATAGAGGCGGCGAAAATATTCCGGTGTCATGTGGACACGAACCTGCCGGTGTTCTGTTCTGTTGAGGACAATTTGGCACCGTCGATAGGAAAAAAATATTAATACTCACATTTAATTTCATACTTAATTTATGCTTTTCTATTACCAAATAGCAACACTACATTCAAATAGTAATATTAAATAATTAACTGTGTTTTGTTTTTTTGCAAAAAAAAAAGGAAAGAAACTCTCAAAAATATAATATTTAGTGATTTTAAGCTATTCAAATTCTATATTAATTATTATTCATTGCCTAAAAATCCACTTAAATAGTTGTTGGAGGTGTGCAGTGTGTCATGTGATTCTGTTAATAATAAATAATTAAAAGGTTTAATCCAGTGAACCAGCTGTTGACGGTGTATCGGGGGTGCTGTGTGTCGGGCAAACAGTGGCTCTCATGTGTGATTATTTTTAATCATATTTACACACCACGAATCCTTCAAATGTGCTCATTTACAATAGAAACAAACGGAACGTGCAAATATATGTTTTGCCTTTTTTTTCCACCGTGAAGCTGCTCGACAGCAGTCGGTGTGTGTGTCTGGTGTCAGCAGGTAGAGTCAGGTGTGTTGTCCTGGGTCTCCAGTTACACCACCTCAGTACTTTTCCCATGTGACGTAACCCCCCCCCACCACCACCACCACCACCACCACCACGCCAGGCTCCAGGGGCCTCCCCTTCCCGTCCCACAATGCGCCGTGGCGAAAAACCGCGGCTCAGATTAGCTCCCCGCGCAGCGGCCCGGTGCCCCTCGGAGTAAAGCCTCCGTTTCTTTTCTTCCTTTTTGTCCGCTGTGTGCCAGAATCCAGCCGCTCGCCCCCCCCCAACGCGAACGCTGCACTGGCCTTCGTCTGACTGATGTTTGTGCTTCTTTTTTTTAGCACATATGTGAGCATTCTTACACGAGTCTGTTTCAAAATATGTTTTTCCCAGTCGAGAGTCGTCTATAAGCGTGTTTTTTTTTTTACATTTTAAAAAAAGGCCTTGTGGTCCGCCGTAAAAATGAAGTAGCGCTTTGGACACGACGTCAGGAAATAAGCGAGAATAAGCAACAGCAACGTGCTCTTGTTTCGAGCTGCTGTGTGGGGTTAACCAGAGTTTACAGAAGGGCAGACACCGGCTCTAACCTTTGGGGGGGTGGCAGCGTTACAGCTTTATTCTTAGCTCCGCTTTTCCAGGGTGTCTGTGTCTTTGGCGGAAGCTGTCGGTTCGCCAGCCGATGGTTGGACTGCGGCCGCCTCGCCCCCCCCCCCCCCCTCCCCTCCTCCCCCACTGTTCCCGCCGCGGCGCTTCAGTTCTCTCTCTCTCTCTCTTGTCCTCGCTGATGTCACCGTCGCCAGCTGCAAGGGGCGTGATTGACAGGACAGGAGATCCCCCCCCCCCCCCCCCCCCCCCCCACACACTCCCCTGTTTCTGCTTCCTCCACACTACAGTGTGTGTCTCTGCTTTTGTCCAATTATAGACTCGGGGCCCCGGGACCGCTCACAGGCCACTCGGCTCTGATCTGCGCTCCCGCTCTGCAGCTGCGAAAGCCAGGTCCCGAAACCGAAATGTTGTTTGGACAGATACCTGGCCGCACACACACACACACACACACACACACAGACACACACACACACACAGATCACTTTATAATTGTTGATGACGACGGTAACGGTTCAGGGTGTGATGGAGATAAGAGAGAGAGGTGTGGGGGGGAGTCTGTCCTAAACTAAAGTCCGGCTCGCCAGTTGGTTGCCGCGACCCCTCCTCCACCCCGAGACCCCCAGATCGGGTCGTGTTTTTTTCGAGAAGTGCGCTCCGTATCTGTCTAGACGGCAGCGTATTTTTTTTTTTTACCCGTAGTCCCGACATCACAATCGGCCGCCAGAATATCTTCTTTTTTTTAATAGAGGCGAACAAAGACGGGAGTCGACGGGGAGGCTTCCAATCCATCAAACGCACATCTCATCTGGCTCGCCCCAATATCCTGAGCTTCTAAAGGGGGGCGGCGTTATCAGATGCTGTCCCATAATGAAGAGGAGTCCAAACGGGTTTTAATATAAGATCACAGCAGCAGGGAGGTGATGTCCTCCTGTCCGTGCGCTGAGTGTTTTGCAGTCGGAAGAAAAGAGACAAAATCGTAATGATTCAAAAAAAGAAGAAGAAAAATAAAAGCTCCCTCGTTTTGGCACCGGGGTCCGTAACCCGGGCCGACGAGAGGGAGCGCCGGCGCCGAGGGAGCCGCATGCATCCGGTGTGTGTGTGTGTGTGTGTGTGTGTGTGTGTGTAAAAACGTTCTTACGCTTGTTGTCGTGTGAAAAAGAATGCGTCCAGTAAAGTTTGACGGGGCAGCGTCGGTCACTGAGGCCTCCAGCTGCCCGGCCCGGCTCCTACACAACCTCCAGTTAGTCCAGTTGTTGCTTTTTTATTTTTTTTGCTGTGTGTGTATGTGTGTGTGTGTGTCGTAGACGAAGAGAAAGAGAAAAGCGGAGTGTGTAAGGAATGGTGATCAGATTATTCCAGATCCAAATGAACCTGGTGACAGAGAGCCGCTCCGCTCCGCTGACCTTCGCTCCTCTCAGCTCGCCACCTCTGTCGGTCTCTTGATCGCGGGCCAACCCGCTCCCCACTCGCTCTAATTATCCAGTTTAGTGAATAATACTAATACTGGGAGAGATGCACAAAAAGACTGAGTATATGATTGAATTAAGTCTAATTTGAAACAACGGTCCGGTGTGAGCTCTGCAAATAGAAGAAGGGCCCCGTACCAGGAGGTGCCCGTTGTGGGCGACATGGATTAGCTTTATTTCCCAATTTCACTGTACAGTGATTTTTAATTATTTTGTGTAATTAAGGTTAATAAATAAACGCGGCGGTGTCTCTTTAGCAATTTAGCAGCTCAGCTCAGTTCACCTTTTTTTTTTTTGTTATACTGACATTTAACAAAGAGAAATGTATTTGATTCTCATTTGCTTAATTATACGCATTACAACACGAATGAACGCAGTCAAACCGAAATGCTTTTATTTGAATGTGTTCCTGAATGGATTTTCTCCGTGGTTTTGTGTATTTACAAAACAGGACGAAACACGAGCACGTTTCTCCTCCCGTTTCTTTGTGCGCTTAGATTTTTTTGGTCCGGTTTCAGGCGTGCAAATTTGCATGACCGGGTCCTCGTCTCTGTGTGTGTGTGTGTGTGTGCAGGCGCCAGGCCGGAAATCTGTCCGTCACTTAAGAACACACGCATCTCAGGCGCGGGAGAGAAGAGAGAGAGAGAGAGAGAGAGGGAGAGAGAGGAGAGGTGAGGACAGCGGAGGAGTGCAAAAGCGTCTCTTTTACTGGACCGGTCCGACCTCGCTCCCTCGGCCCGGTGGAGCAGAGGGAGGCTGCTCTGTAACTGGGACAGCGCACAGCTCTTTCCATATGGAGGGTAGGGGGGGAACAGAACCCCCCCCCCCCCCCTCGCCTCCTTGTGGCTTTTTCTGTTTTATTTAAAAAAAAAACGTCTCAAATTAAAACAAAACATTCATACACAAAAAAAATCCTCTCGCATTAAAAATGAAATGGTTGAGATGAACGCTGATGATGAAAACCTTTAAATGTGTTTATTGTCTCATCTGATGGTAATAAATGTCAGTCAGTGCTGCTGGAGTGATACTGAGCGCTGATATAAAGTGGAAAGAAAGGCGCAGAATGGGGATGATGCAGAATGCCACGGCGGAAACAAAGAGGGGGTGGGGGGTGTGGGGGGGGGGGGGGCACAGATTTAGGCTGGTGAGGCTGGTTGGCAGCGCTCGGCACCCGGAGCTGCAGCTCCGTTTAGGAGGTGCCAGCTTTTTTCAAACTGACACAGTCTCTGCCAACTTCTCTCCTTCTGATCCTTTTCTTTCTCTCTCATTGTAACACCCCCCCCCCCCCCCCCCTCGTATATCTATATATTTTAATACACCTCTTCCCCTCTGCTCGCCCCCCTGCGCCCCTTACATCCTCACTCCTATGGATGGTTTCGTTTTGCCCCGAAAAAAAGCGAGCTTCATTTCGAGTTGTGTGGAATAAAACGGCTATCGTTTTACCAGACCGGTGTTCTTTCTTTCTTTCTTTCTTTCTTTCTTTCTTTCTTTCTTTCTTTCTTTCTTTCTTTCTTTTTTCTTCCTTCAAAATATTTTCCACCGGCTCTTTTTTTTATAAGCAGAGCGAGTGTGTTACTGCTGCTACTCGGTGTGATGGTGCTGCTGTGGATGCAGGTCCAAAACAAAATGGAGGATGAAGCGCTGCTCCTCTCCAATCCGAGGAGAGAACGATTCCACATGTGGACCCCCCCCCCCTCCCTCCCTAAAATATAAAAATAAAATCCTGTCAAATGAACAACGCTGAATGAATTCCTCTTCCTTCGTGACTCTGATTTCTGCCCTTTTGCGTGTTTTTGTCTTCCGTCTTCTTCGTTGGTAGTTCGTACA